>OX424575.1:31090828-31483476 GCA_949152435.1 Gastracanthus pulcherrimus
GCCGGTGCGAGGTAGTATTATCGTCGTCGTCGTCGTCGTCGAAGTGGAGGCTTCGGTTTTCTATGCTCGGTTTTCTTTTTTGGTTTTTGTGCGAAGTTTGTAGTGCTCGCTGCCTTGTAAAGTGTATAGCTCAAGGAGATTTTTGCCTTTTTGTGGAGGTTCTTTATTTTTAGTATTGGCCGTGGAATGCTGACGATTTTATGAGTATTTCGAAGAGGTATTCATGGAAATGATTTTTTTTGCATCGATGATAAATGTATATTACATAGTAAATTTTACTATTATTATAATTATATTCATATTTTAAATACTTTTTTTTATTATATTTGGCGATTATATAGATTATCAATTTTAGCTGCAACATGGTTGAGTATTATCTACTTATAGTTAGATGAGATTATATTACGCTAGTTCGAAAATTCGAATTTGATAATTATAAAGTAAATTTAGTCAGTAAAATTACAATTTACAAGGAGTATCATTAATAGATTTGAAAATAATTAGTTATACAATATTATAATTATATTATATAACGATATTAATTCGAATGTAATAATTAATTTATACTTACTTTTTAATTACTTATTAAATTCAAATTATGAGCATAGTGCGTTTCTTACACATAAGAATTGTACACGTAATCATTGTGCACAATTTAGCATTGGTCAAATATATCTATATATAATTTGACCAATGCTAAATTGTGTACAATAATTACGTGTATAATTCTTATGTGTAAGAAACGCTCTATGCCAAATTATGGACTAAGATGATGGTATTATAATTAGATTTAATTTAAGGTCATATTAATTAATTAATATTTTGAAACTAACAAATTATCAATTTAATATAGCTTCTTAACAATTTTACTCTGTTGAAAACAGAAACTTTAAGTGCTATTTATTTGAATAAGTGGTTTATTTTACAGCGTGTTATATAATCTTTAAAACTATTTTGCAAATATGATATGTATCGAGATATGTATACTAAAAATATTGAAAATTTAAAATGCTACTTAAATATTATATGATGCTTATTATTATAACTATACATACATTATAATTCATTAAATCCTAATAAGTAAACAGAAATCTTCATCTTAATATACGCAAAATGATATAAGCATCACATAAATAACTTGCACAAAATTGCATTCATACCTTCCAAATAAAATTTTAATCATCACTTACGAGTTATTAAAATTAACATTGCATATATAAAACCCTCACCCACTAATTATCTCAATTCCCGCTTATCCGTATTTTTCTCATATAATACCTTTCCTACATTCGATAGGATATACTGCAAAGAGAGAAAAAGAGAGAAGCCGGCTCGTAAACCATAATCGTATATATACATATAGAGGGACAAAACCGGTCGTGCAGCGGCGGTCAGTGCCGCCGTAAAACCATCGCGCGTCGCGCGCGTATATAAAAATTGCGAAACACGCGCGCACCTTTATATTGTCATCTCTTTCTCCCAGTCGCTTTACCTCTCGTCCGTTTAACCGCTGAAAATACCTGTGAGTTATTAAGAGATAAATTCGAGAGCGTTTAGCCGATTTTTATTGCTCGACTTATCTACTTACGCTAATAAGGATTTAGGATTATGTCTCCATCCCCGTTTCTCTTTAAATACGTTTATAGTATGCTCTTTTTCCTGTTTTAGGTGTTTGGCTCATTAATTACGATGAGCTGATTGTCCCGAGAGTTTTATTTAATTCCTCCGACGCATTCACGGAAACTGGAATCCTCGTTGAGAATCTAGTCGAACGGGTTTAAGCATCGGTGTATGCTGGTAGCTTTTTGTATTTTTGGTCATAAATAAAATACACAAACTGTGAATTCTATAAATAATGTTGAGTCTTCCACTACTCGACGTCAATTTAAATAATACATTAATATTAACTGTTCTGGTATAAGCCTTAACTTGTGTCAAAACCACCAGAAATTTGTTTCAAAATAATGTAAAAATATCATCAATGAAACGATCACGAACATTGTTTTATTACATTTTGAAATGAAAAAATTCTTGATATATTATTTGACATGTCATAAATAGGTATAATAAAGCTAGTTTAATTAATGAATCATGATTTTTAAAATAATATCCATTAACTTTGAATACATCCATTTCATCCCAATACGACTATGCAATATCAATGAATTGTCAATACTACTTTTTGTCGCGTTTCTATTTACAGCAAAAACGCTTTTACAAAAGCTGCCTGGAAAATTTTACGAAATACAGATTCGATTTACAACCTATAAATGAAAAAATGGGAAAAATCGAGCATACACATGCGCGAAAGTGATGCCCGTACCATAAAAATCCGAGCGTGTTCATACGTGTTCACGGGGTTATTCCGGAATATATAAAAATGCAAGAGCCGACCAGTAAAAACGATATTGTTATTTCCGGAAACGACGATCGCCGCATATATAAAGCGGAATTTCGCTCCTATAAAGTAACGTAAACTCGTCGCGCGGGCAACCGATCGGCAGAAAAATGTCGCGAAAGAATATGAGAGTTTACTCAGGTTCGTGTATTTGTCATTTGGAATACCGTGTATCAAAGAATCTAAGAGTTTGTCAGGGAAAATGTAGAACGAAATATTTCAAGTAATCTTCGATTTATTGAAATTTCCCAAGTCGTATGTCTAAAGTAGAAGGTAACTGAACCTCGAAAAAGATTATCATTCAGTATTTCTTATCACTTCAGTTTCTAAGAGGGTTACAAGGATGAGTTCTGAGAATATTTTATAGATATTGATATTAAATTAGTGAAGAAAAACGATCGATAAGACGATTGTGGAGTTAGTGACAAATGTCTCAACGAATCATGTTTCTGCAGTAAAATTTAAATGCAACTTTTCAAATATTTAATACGATCTTTACTCCTGTTAAATATCTTCGACTAAAGTAATACATTTTTATGCACTTTCAATAAGAAATAAACTATAGTCCATTTATCCGGACAATGTCACTGTACAATTTGATGTAACTTTTATACTGGTATACTTTTTGCAATGACGACCCATCAGATATGTGCATTTTTATCGGAACCACTAGACATAAAATAGATTGACAGGATATCTTCCTCCAAATGGCTCAAATACAGCTGCTATAATATTCTGAATATCTGCAAAATATATTTAAATAAAACAAACTTTTAAACTTTAAAACAAAATATTGATGGATGCCAGTTAGAATTCATATGAGATATTGTGAGAGAAATAATATGAAATATACAAAATATGTATTGTAAGCGACTGTTAAAGTTTTTTACTTTCATTCAGTTACATTTGGTTAGAGTATAGGAAACTGAATTTAATTTAATTTCGATATCGGTGAGCGTATATATACAAGTGTTACTATTAGTTATCATAAGAACAATAATAATATACGCGAACCTTCGCAGGGTCGTCGTAAGTTTCTCATTTATCATTAAATCTTGATATTTAAGACACAGTCTGTCTATGTAGCCTTACCAAAGAATCCAGTAGGCAGATCTGGTACGAAATGCATGGTTATAGAATAAAGGTTATTAGATTATTTAATATTTGATATATTTGTTCCTTAACTTTCTTGGAGTCATGGCCAGAATATGTGTACCATAATCGGGGATAGAAATATGGTACAAGAGTTCGAAATGTAAATTCGTCTAGTGGTATCATTTAAGTTATAAGATTAATGATACACAAGATAAACGATTGGAGTATCAGGCATTCGGTATTATAATTTTCTTTAATTAAAAGAAAATGTTAATTAAATTTTGAATTTCTTACTAAGTTTACTTTTGCATGATTTTTTATACGTAGATTTTGACCTTTATCAACTACCAGAGAAATGCACCTACTAATTTTTATCGTATAAATGTTATAAACTAGCCGTCATTAATTCTGCATCTCATTATTTACACTGAATTCCTTACTAAACGAATTGGCATTCAAAGTTTACACTCGTACGTAACTTATATCATACTCGCTCAAAACACGATGACTCGTTCTCCTTTCCTCTTTCTCTTTCACTTTGTTCGACAGACTCTCGCGCTCTTTTCCTCCATCTCTTCTCCTCCGCGCAAAGAAGAGCGAAAACGAGAGCAGCGCAGCGCGGAGTCCGCGAGAGAGATACACTCGGACAGATTAAGAAAGTGCGCAGAGTCTTTGAGGGGTTGCTGAGGCACGCGCTTGCGGCTTCCAGATCGTGCGTATTTGTGCCATCACGGGCCTTTATAGCTACAGCTGCATGCAGCCCAACGAACCTTTTTCTTCGTTACTCCTTCGTTGGATATATTTGCCGCGTATAGCGTTGGCCCCGAGGCGGTATAGTCGCAGGAAGAACTAGGACTGCATCGGGGCGGTTTCGCGCTAGTTTCGCAAGACACTTGTTAATTAATTGTTGCACCGACCCCGGCGCTGCAGGTAGAAAGAAGTTAGTTTTTAAGGTTGTTGCTGTGATGGCTGTTGTGGAGGAGAAAGGGGTTGGGGAGGGAGGAGTTGTTGACGGGAGTTGCGAAAAATGAGGCGAGAAACGAATTGCGCTTTCTCAGCACAGCTCGCCGCGGGAGAAGTTTTCGCGTAGATGTGGAGGTTGTAATTGGGTTGGTGTGTTCCAATTAGTCAAGTGTACTTACAGCGGGTGTTTCAATTTTGTAAATTTAGAAAGAAAATGGGTATTTCGGTTAGAGGTTAATCATGCTTTATTTCTTGTTCTGTGTCTTTACTTTCTTTATTTATGTATTTTATTTTATTTCTCACATCCAAAAATAAAACTCAGAACTCTTAGTCTATTCTCATAGAACCTAGTTTAATCGATGTACGTTACATTGGTCAAAATTGATATTTCGATGTTGACGTCTATATATAACTCAGCAAATATTCATCCTTGACAATTTTTAGATGAAGAAAATAAAAGTATACCCAATTTCTAGATGTGATGATAGACGCAAATTTATTTATGAAGATTTATTGAAAAACGTGCTTCAAATAAAATAGAAATATAAATACAGAAGCGTGTTCTGCTTGATATTTTATGTAATTTAAAAGAACTATAATCATTATTACAAGTTGATGCTATTATGATCTAAATTTTATTATTTTCTGATCGAACTATTATTATTAGCAATACATTTAAAGAATCATAGAATTATTTACTACACAGAGATAAATTATACAGACAATCTACTGAAACGCAAGTTGATTATACCTAAAATAAAAGGCCGTTTTAGCCTTCTCCATTTTAAGTTATCACAGCTTTCAAAAAGGACTAAAACTTTACAGACTCCATCCGCGGCATCTGAAAAGAAGATAATTCTTCTTTTTAAAAACTTTCGAAGCTTCGATAATTTAAACTATTTTCATTTTAAAGCTACTTTGGTTTAGCCTGCCTGAAACACCGATTCTGACATTTTATTTTCCTCCGTACAGGAAATGCGTAAGAACCACTACCATCCTCGTCCTGCGAAACGAAAATTCTCCATCCTTCCAGTAACCTTCCCCCTCCTCCGTCCGACATACAACGGTCCCTCGCAAGATTGCATTTTTCTTATAACCTCGCGCGCATCCTCCTCGGCGGACCTACTCGGCCATACGTCCAGCACGCGTCGCGTTGCGTTTGCGCCCGCAATGGACCTTGGACGCGAGCTCGCGTGGGCGTTGCTCATAATAAGCAACGTGCATCGCCCGCGTATAATGCATTATCCGCGTCGGCGCCGGGCTCTACCTCGAGAGCCGAGCGTTATATAGAATTCGTATCTCGCGCGCAGCGGAGCATTATAAGCACCGCGGCGGCGCTCGATTTCCCGCGTGCGCGGATATTATATGTGCCGGATGGAGGAATTCGCGCGAGCGCGAGGCGGTTATGGAGAATGCGTGGGCGGTATGGCCGGACTTTCTGTGGCTGCTGCTGGGAGTGAAGTGTTCCGTTTGTAGAATGATACAATAATATTTTACTTTGAGGTTGGGAAGATCTGATCGTTTGGAGTATTGGGTGGGTTGATATTTTAGACATTGACAAAACAATGTAGGAGCATCAGGAAAGTACGATTGTGTATCGTCGAATGTCTGTGGAATGAAATATAACAGCTAACAAATTTGAGAAATATTTATGACTCTTTGAAACACGGTAGGAAACAAACTCGGTGGTATATACATATTTAATTATTGCTAAGTGTTTAAAATATTAAAAAATGACAACATTTTTTTCTTGATTTCAAAGGTGCTATATAAATAAATTGTATATTATTACTTATTTAGCGTTCTTTAAAAATTAGATGATTCCGAAAATCTAAAAGTATAGTTATTTTTGACTTCCTATTTTAAATTCTTAAATTTTCATTTTCGTATAAATTAACAATAAAGAAAAATATACGTTTCAAGGGATTAACTTATTATAGTAAGATGCAAAAAAAACTAATGAAAAAGAATTGTCGAATTAAGAGTTATACTTGCACTTTATAATTAAAACAGTTGAATTTATTTTTGCTTTCAAGTATGTATATGCATCTCAACCGTAATTTATTCAGAATTATATATAATGCATAATAAGAGTTATTTTTTGTTGTAATTAACGCTTTATACACTTGCAAAAACGTAACATTGCCTTTGTTGTGTCAATGAACTCAAGATCAACAATCTTTCACTAATTACTCGTCACCCACTCATCTCGCACTATAAAAAAACAAGTACTTAGCTCATCAAATTAGTACCTAAAATGTACATATTCATAAAGTATATATGTACAGTAGGTCGGTAAACAAAAGGTACGATACTTTGAGACTTTCTTTGACAAGTTGTTCGCGGACTTATTAATTAATGCAAATTGGACAATTATCAGATACTCGAGACGCTGCGACGTTTCTGCATTGCACTACTTTTTACTAAGCAACAGGAAGTGTAACAAGTGAAGGAGTGCAAAATAAACCGATACTTGCTAATTGTAATTTTATGAATCGATGAAATCTTTAGTACCCTTAAAAATATCATTATGAATAATGCAAGCAAAGCTTTATCACATATTCAATTTAAATTAATTTGATTAAATATAATATTTTATTTTGGAGTCTGATAATTTTAAAGAAGTAATAAATTCTATATCCCCTCCAAAATATTAAAAAAGAACCATATATTTGACTAAAATACAATTACTTGAATATAGTTCACATAAATTGATTTATTTATAAATTTAAATCGCTAATAAATACATTTTCAATTATGTATAAGTCTCCAATAGAAATGAGATAGTTTTTCCTAATAGGTTTTTTAATAGATTGTTAAAAATTGTTATTTTCTTCAGAAACATAACATTAACATAACATAACATTTGCTAGTGCTAGAAAATCTTGTGTAAGATAAAGAAATATGATAAACCATAGGTTTGTAATTCATAAAGTAATTAGTAAATTATGATAGCTTCAATGCTTAAACACATACACTAGAGAGTTGATACTTTCAAAATAAATAACAGAGTATTTCGAATACATAGGGCTACTAAGGAGGTCAAGGCTAATTTATTCACTAATATGTTTCGAACTTACTACGACAGTGTCAGAGGTTTGGAAAACGAAAATTGATGAGGCTTTTGGAGATATTTTCTGTTCACCTAAAAATGAAATGTAGCAATGTACTCTAGAGTAAAAACTTGCAGAACTATGATCAGAAGTAGAGAAACCATTTTTCACTAAAATATCGTACAATTAAGGTCACTCGGTTTATATCTCGAGAATTAAAGTCCATTGGAACTAACTAAGCTACACTTCATTTGTAGGTGTCTGAAAACACCTCACAAAGTCTGATCAAATTTCATTTTCCAAACCTCTGACATTCTCCTATTGAATGTACTTAATCATTAAAAGAATAAATAGAGTACTGAAACTTTTTATATAGTTAGTTACAATCAGATATAGTCATCATGTATAGACTATTTGCAAAAGTGGAATTTTTTACCAAACAGTGACAATTAGAAATTTCAAAACAATTTATCATTTATTAGCAAAAGAGACTTATTCACTAACAAAACAACCTTCTAAACAAAAATGCTCAAGAGCCATGCAAAAAATTCGTTTCCTCTATACCACGAATCATCATACCTTGCACGTAAATTCAAAAGCAACATCTCACTTTCGCAAATCAAAACTTATACATATCCCCCAACGCACTCAATCCAAAATTCCACCGAAATTCTCGAGGTCAGCCTCGAACCACCCCCAGCAATATTCAGTTTTGATTTTCCGTATATACCTGCCCTCCGCCCTCGCCCTAATCCTCCGGCACCACCGCTGCGCGCGCTTGTGTCCTGCTAACCGCGGCCGAGCGCGCACGCCACTCCTAATGAGAATAATCCAGCGCGCTCGTAATTACGAAGTTAATTGGATAGCCGGGCTGCCGCCACCACCGCAGCTGTAGCTCTGCACCGTCGCTTGCGCCTACTTGCCTCTCGCGTACCGCATACATACACATACATCAAATGCACGTATGTTATATACCTATACAACAGGAGAGTGAGAGAGAGAGAGAGAGAGAGAGAGAGTGAGAGAAAGAGAGAGCGAGAGAGAGAGAGATGTATATAGTTATAACGGAATCGCGCGATAATTGGATAAGACTCGCGGGAGAGCGGAGCGCGTCAAGGTGGAAGCTCAAGCGCGCGATGTTTCGCGCTGCCGCATCATCTCTAGTGCGCGGTGCGTGATGTAGAAGGCGCGCGTCGCTCCGGATTATGCACGGACGTCGCGGGAGGCGCACGCGCGCGATGGCGCGAGACTAAGTGGCTGCTGTTGCTGCTGCTGTTGCTGAGGCGTAATGCGAGTGCGTGAGTCTGTCTGACTTCTAAGGTTGGGGAGCAGAGCTGAGATGAGAAGATGGAATTGCGTTGCGTATAGAGGGTACGTTTTTCTTCTCCTTGGTGTAGGAGTTTTTATGGCACTTTGATATTTGATAATCGTCTGCTTTGTGGAGTTTGTAGAGTAGTTAAAAGAGAAACGATAAAATATCGAGATGAGCCCGGGAATTGAATACTAATTACCGTCTTCGTCTATAATTTTATACAATAGAACTAAAAAAATTGTTTATATTAAATTAAGTATATATGAATGCTTTGAGGCCACAAAAATGATGAATTTAAACAAAATTTGTCCAGGTACAGTGGCGAAAAGTGCTTTTAAAGATATTAGTTGTCACAGAGTAACGTAATAGCGATATGAAGACAATAAGAGGATGCGGTTCTTGGTGGCAGCTGTGACAAAGTGTCGAGTGTGTCTGCCTCCAGAGCCAGCAACTCGGGTTTACGCCGGTGTCGCGCCACTTTTTCTCCTCCGTAACGTACTGGCGCCCAACGTGGGGTTTCAGTTTGACTTCATATCGCTATTGCGTTATTCCGTGATACTAGTTTTGGATATTTTCGACTAAAATCTCCCATGATTATTACACATTAGAGGACACTTTTCACCGCTTTAATTGTGAAAAGGTCATTTTTTGAAATTCTCAATTGTTATTTCGTTTAATAAAGTATAATAGTTAGATAGCTTATAATTTATAAGTTATGGTCTGCTATAGACATTGTATTATTTCATACATTTCAAAGACCGATTTGTCTTCAAATTATTCATAAGTAGCATATTCTATAAATTTTTTAGTTAAAATATTATGCAACAAAATGAGTTAGTTCATTTTTCTAATTAGATATATTTTTTATTATGAAAGTTATGTATTTAGCAACACTGCAGTACTGTATATTTATTGCAATTTAATTCTTCGATTAGAAAATTCTGTACATTCGGGTGTCGTGTATTATATTGAGAATTCTCAGCTCTGTTCTTTTCTCTCTCTCTTTACTCACACATCATTCCATGCACTAGCAGATATATACGGTAAAGGTTTGAATCTTGCAGAACTGTACTCTATGTGCACCGTAAATATCGGTGAACGTTAGTATGAGGCAGGGCGGTCAGCACTGTCTAGCTGTGTGTCAGTCGGTAATAATGATGCGCATAGATCTACATGCACAGCGACACTATGACGAAGCATGCTCAGCTTGCAACGTTCATCTGAGTTTCGAGAGCAGGAAACTTGATGCGTACATCGTCCTTGTCAGTGTTTTTTTTCTCACACCGTTATTATAGGTTTAAAACTTGTTCAGTGTACCCTCACGTATCTTCCCCATCTATCCTATAAAAGCAATACGCAATTTACGCCTGCCTTACGTATAAAGTATGTAACGCTTCCTCTCGAAAAAAAATCTTTTACATGGAATTATTAATCTATGTTAAGATCCTAGTCACTCAAGTGTTGCGGCAATTGCTTATTCCTTTGAGGTCTCGACTGTGTCTGTTCCACGTAGCCAGGGAGCTTGACTGTCTTTTTCTTTTCCTGGGCTGAAACTTTTACCAGTAACTTAAGCTTTTGCTATAGTCTTCCTGGAGTCCCCATATCCAAAGATCTCTGCAATGCTGGCTTGTTTTAAAATCGCTCTCAGCTTTCTGCAATAATCTCTCGTAATAGACTCTCGCACCTGGGAGTGTTTCTACAGCATTTTGTATTACCTCTTGTCTTGCTGGCCCTAGGGCGAGAATGATCCGCTCTTCTGGCGAAATATACTTCAATTTATTATCTTTGTTTAATTTTCTATCGTCTACTGAATGATTGATAATGCAAATGCCACTAGCTTTATTCAAGACAGGAACGATAGGAGTTACAAACTCTGCCGTGTCCACTCTTTCCAGGACCCCTTCCTTTATTAAGCAATCAATTTCTCTATCTACAAGAGGAATTAATTTCAGTGGCAGAGGAAGTACTTTAAGAAAAACTTCCTTCGCATTAATGAAATCCCCGTTTTAATGAAAGAGAAGCATTAAGCTCTTTAATGTTAGTTAAACTTGTATGTACCGTATTTGTATATTTATCAAATAGATTTTTTATACAAGCATCTTTATCGAAATTTTGTGAACCGACATTATATGCACGCATAAATAAACCGGGCACCTATGCACCTTTTTTCTATAATGAAACATATTATCCACTCCTGACTGAGTATGGTGGTTCGCGTTCTACATCTATCAAGTTACACAAGTGTGACAAACTAGCTTCGTACATTATCTTAAGTGGAATGAAATCTAAAACTTGAATATTAGTTTTGTAATGTTATCAGCCTATAATCACAGTCGGCAAATTCGTAAGCTTTTTGAAAATTTTCTCTAGAATCAGCCTGTTCGAATTGCCAAATTTCTTGAATACTTGTTTAAGATGTCCCTGATTTCCACAGAAATGACATGTAATCTTGTTAAATATTTGTTAGACGTGTACTTTGGCTTTTGATACGAATTTCTTGTAAACTGACTTCTAGTCTGAAATACATATTTTTTCTGCAGCTTTCAAAATGCTACTTTATTTGTATGTAAACCGTCAATTTACTGTGCAGCTTGATTCAAAGTATTCGACTCCTTTTCAGAAAGCTCTATAGGGAGAGATGCCTACAGAACTTTATCAAAAGTTAAATCTTTTGTTTCTAAGAGTCTGCTTTGAATCCATTTGTTCGACAAGTCAAAAATATACTAATTTCTGAAAGCTGTCTATAGGAAACCACTGAAGTTGCATATAATTTTCAAAAGTTTGTATATAGTTTCCTGCTTGATCTTTCCAAAAGGTGGACTTAACATTTTCTGCAATTTCCAATTCTATCGAAGCATACACATCTTTTAGCTTATCTTTCAAATTGTCCATAAGACTTGTTGTAAAGTCTACTTATTACTTTGAGGTTAGATTAAATTATGTCAGGACTAGTATGTAGCCATTTACCGATTTTTCTAAATATGGCTTGTTTCTAGTCTAAAGGGCCTTTTATAATGATGAGATTTAAACTATAGACAATTTTTTCGGTTAAAAAAGATTCTTGCCTTTTTCCCAAATAGTCCATTATTTAGACTTAACAGGTTTGTTACTTCAATGACTCATTTGATTTTGCCAGAGTAACACAAATTTCGAAAGACTATGACAAATAAGTATACTAACAATGAATACACTCAACAATGTACTGTACGATTTTTTGGAAAATTATATATTATAAAGTTTAACTACATCCTAAAATTATACATATTTAACTATAAATCTAATAAATCATTGTGTAAGATCGAAATATTTATAATTTTTTTGCTTTTGTTTCAGGTGAGTTGATGTACCCAAGAATATTTATATATTCAATTATCCCGGCATTAAGGGCATTAGGTAAGACTGTTACTTCTAAAGTTTATATAAAAGAAATACAAGCATTATGCTAAAAGGTACAGATAACCATTACTCTAGTATAAACATCATGTCGTAGCACCCCCAAAATATTTACTTCAATTCGGCGTCAAATCAAAAAAGCGTCTGACACCCTATACCCCCTAAAAGTGGCGTAGAGTGCAGCCTATACCACCACCACCACCGCCTTCTAGAATCTAAAACCCGTCGAAGCCCTAAGTGCTCTACGCGCGGCAGAAGAATGATAGACACCCTGCATAAATCATAAAGAGCGAAATCGAGCGTGGAAGACAAAGGCGATTTCTCGCCTCGTCAAAGTCGCATACAAGGAAGAGAGAGAAAGAGACCGAGAGACGCGATCATGATTTTCGAGTCAAAACTACGTACTACATCTCGAGAGGGGTGATGCGCGGAGAAAGTAATCTCTTCGGGATGACTATACGCGAGGGTGAATATAAGAGCAAGCGCGAGAGAGAGACAAAGAATGTTATATACACGAAGCGCATTGAAAATGCATATCGCGAGGCGTCGTATCAGCTATATACACGGCGATCTCTTTCCTCTTCTTTCTTCTATACGCTCGGAACCATATTCTCTCTGTCTCTCTCTCTCTCTCTCTCTTGCTCGCTCTCTCGGCCCTTTTGAGGGAGTCTCGCGCAGTCGGATCGTAATTGCGGGGCTGAACGCGAGATCGCCGTCGCGCATGCCGATATTCTTCGGGGACTTCGGGGAAGAGAGTTGAAAGAGAGGAAGGGAGGGGGGAGAGACGTGCTTATACAAATTGCGTTTGATGCGAAGAAGGATTGACAGCGTGAGTCCTAAGCGTGTCGAATGAAATTTCTTGGTTGGATGGGAGTGTGCGAGGATGCAGGGACGTTTATTGTCATCTGGAAAGTGCATTGTAACTGACTTTTTGTCAAATTGTTTGCAAGAGTTTGTAATCAATTTTTATTTATATAATATCAATGTTGTGAAATGCATGGTACCACATGGTCAATTATAATAATATCAAAATTTTGTTTTGGACGAATAGGTAATAATTAAAGAAGTCGTTCAATTATTATTTATTCCATCTTTAAACTTATTTTCTGAATAAATATATAATTTTAATATTTAATATAGTCATAAGTTAGTTCGCATGAATGCTATTTTGCATATTACGTAGATATTAAATTAATATTAACTTGATTTAAATTTTTTGAATACATATTTGAGCTTGAAATGTCTCTTCCTTCTTTATTTAATAAAATAAATATCAATTTTATATATTAAATGCATATCGAATAAAATATACATGTATAACGTGGACCAAAAAGTCAATATTTGTTTAAGAAACATTGAAGCTATCGTTCCGTTGATTCCAAAGTGGAATTCTATTTTGCAATATTGATTTGTTCGAAATGTTTCACATTATTTTCATATTTTCGCATATTACTTGACTGCATATACTAATATTATAAACTTGTTTCCAATTACAAAAACACTATCAATTTTCAAATTCGATAGGACGTTTGTTCTTTCGTATTATTAACACCAGTTTATAAGAAACGTTGTAACACCACATTTTGTGTACGTTACACAATTTAACAGTCGGTCGAACGAGCTGCGGTTGCGTGTATATCACTGGCGAAAATACCGACTATATCTTACAGGTGCCACTTTATGTTTAAGTTTACCTGCGCTGTCGTATTCTACGAACTTTTAATTACGAATTGATTTTAATTAAATTTTAATTTAATTTTGTATTTTAATATTAATTTTAACTTCAATTTTAATTTAATCAAAATTTCACCGGAATTTCTGTTGGCCCTACGTTGCTACGTCAATTTTATAACAATTAATGAATAGTTCTTCCCTTCCATAAATTTTATTCGTTTTTTTTACGAATAAATTACATTTAATCTACTTTCGTACACTTTGCATAAAATTTCGTATAAAACTGTTTTAATATTCGGTTCAAGAATCTTGGAAATTGAAACTTGTATAGTATATTATTTGTGGTAAATATTTGCATTAAATTTCGTAATATATATTTAGTATAAATATTTTCTATTTACCTCGTATAGTCGAATAAATATTTTGTGGAAAAGTTTAATTTATTTAAAGGACCTGGTTAAATGAATTGTAAAAATTTCTGCTTTCATAGCAATTAATTTTTACTTTAAATGGAAATTTGATCATTTTGAATTTTCTTTTTCTTTCGTTATTACACATTGGACATTTTCTTTTTCTTTACTTTGTAATTAGTTATCAACTCTTGATTACTCTAATACAATACAATTTTATATAAGTACTAGCTTACAATAATCCACTTTCGTTAAAATATGCGTTTGACTATATTATTCTGAATTAGTAATAATATTTCCCCCTATCGAACACACACCCCTCAGCCCAAATCGAACTTAAACAATACCACGACCCTATCGATTCCTACCCTACTACAAATTGCCCAGTAGTTGAATTTTACCTTGTGTACCTCTACCGCATGCATGCAGAGATACTTATATGGAATTTCCGTTTAGTGACCTTGCTTTTGCTTGCTAATTATATTTTTTTTTTGGTCGCATCTTCAATCTCACTGAACAAAATTTCTCAGTTTTCTTAAGTAATGGTAATTCGAGAAGTTGTACGAACAAAAAGATTATCATTGTGTTTGTTGTTAAATATCTTAAATTAATAAAGTTCGTTGGGCTTTATTTGTGTCTATTTAAAGAAATATTTCTTTTTTTATGTCGAAATCATAAAAAAAGTAAAAATTTTATTTTCCTCTCGTTAAATTTTTTTTTAAGGAAAACAACTCGAATTTTCTTTTTTTTAGTATTAGCTTTTTTAATGAACCCCTCCACCCAATATGTTCTTCATTAGAACCCACCATCTACCTTTTTTACCCAATATATTCCTGCTTGTATACCTCACACCCGCTTACGCTTGGACAATCGTAATACTTCGCTACCACTTTAGTTTGCTTTACACACTGCTTATTAAAATTTATTTTTGCTATTGTTGCTTGCTTTCGTTTCATTTTAAATTTCTTTTTTCCTTATTCTGTTTGCTTGAGCTTTTTTGTTGTATTTTTCCTCTGTTCCTCTATTCATTTTTTTTTATTTTTTTGTTACTTTTCATACCTTTTATAAACAGCATTAAGCTGTGAAAAAAAAAATCTAATTTTAAAAATAATAATATAACCAACATTTGAGAAATTTGGTAGGAAAGCAAACAAAAGTGAGCTAACTCGTAACTTCACGAAACGTACCTCCCTTCCTTATTCAGTTTAATTACCTAAAATGGACCCTTCAAAGATTGAACAAATTCAGAGACGACTCGAATAACAGAATTGTTTAATACTTATTCGGATGATTTGGTTGCAAATAGTCTATGACAATCAAGGCTCAATACAGAGAGAACACCAGCACAATGTCATAATCGATTATTCGGTAACCAAGGGGCTGCATGGGACTTAGAAGTAGATAATGCCACTGGACGAGGGAAAGAGTCCTCGTCGTTGGATACGAAAGATATTCTCGAAGAAATAGAGAAAACCTCAGATAGAACGAAAGAGAATAATAAGGGTACCTTCATTGAAACAGCCTTGAATGAGGACCACGAGGGGTTACCATTAAAAGCGGGGTTGAATCTCGTTCATAGTACCCCGAATTCTGGGACGGGACATATCGCGCCGTGTCCCGAACAACCGGGAACATCTGTAGAACCTGTAGGGCTTCCAGCCCCCCATCAACAAACTACTGTCAGCTTCCAAGAATTGTCCACTATTGTCGAATCAGGCGAACCCTAAAACAGTACAGCTCATGGTGGTACTACACCGATTATACTATCAAATCCAATAGAAGCAACAGGGGGCGGCACTATGCAAGAACAGCAACTAGGTGGCAGAGATCCATTAAGGGACACCCTACATGATCCGATAGTCGGTACCAATGTGGATCCGGCCCCGACAAGCTACAACCTTCAGTATTCGCAGGCAAACCTAAATCTCGAGGAGACTTAATTTACACCTTTACAGGCAGCTGCCATGCAATAACACACCACAGGGGCAATAGGAAACATTTCGCCGAATTTCCCGCCCATAGCTGCACCATTAAGCAACTCTACGTTATACACCCATAACCCACCAATGAACCTAACACAAGATACATATCCTACCGTACAAACCTCCCAACCTTGACAAATAGTGAACTATCTTATCGTACAATATTCCCAACCTTCACAAATAGTGAACTATCCTACCGTAGAAAGCTCCCAACCTTCACAAATAGTGAACTATCCTATCGTACAATCCTCCCAACCTTCAGAAATAGTGAACTACCCTACCGTACAAACCCCTCAATATCCACAAATACCGACCTACCCAGCCGTCGAAACCCTCCAACCTCTACAAATACCGACCAACCCTACCATCCAAGGGCCCCAACCTCCACAAATACCGACCTACCCGACCACCCAGATCCCCCAATCGTCACAAATACCGAACTACCCTACCGTCCATACCTGCCAACCTACACAAATGCCGAACAACCCTACCATCCAAACCCCCCAACCTTCACAAGTACCGGCCTACTCTACTGTCCAACTCCCTCTTCACAAACACGAATATATCCCACTTTCCACACACACCAACCTGCACAAACAAAGAAGATAGAAAATATAAAGCGCAGTTAGCCTACAGCAGATACGAACAATAAACTGGAACTCTCTTACCTGGTTTGGAGGGTTTGTAGAGGCAGTTTGGCTTCCCAGACGCAGCATCGTAGCCCAGCTCATGGCCCGCCTCTCCATAACAGCAGCAGCAGTAGCAGTAACCGAAGCACTCGCCAGTCACCTAGAGGCAACCTAGCGTTAAGAAAAGTAGACTACAGTGGTGCATAAAAGGCAGATCTCACCTGATAGCAGTGGCAGTTGAAGAGAGCATCGTAGCAAGCTGCTGAGTAAATATAACCTCTTCGAGGTTAACCGCGTCCCACCGCTTCTGCTGCAAGTACGCAGTCCTGGGAATTACAGGTCTCGTCTTCGTGCCACTTCGTCGGCACAGTTGCCCAGGTGCACCTCCTGCTGGATCCCTCGTCATACTTCCTCGTCCTGGCCCCGAAAACACCGTCTGCAAGCCGTCGCGTGCCATATAGCGTGACGTCACCGCGAGAAGACGCTCCTTTTCCTCCTCTTTCCTCCTCACCAGGCGCATGCGCTGTGACCTCAACCGGGCTCGGTCGGCACTAGCGAAATCCGCGTGCAGCGCCGCGGGTACGAAGCGAGAGCCTCGATCACTTCGTACTGAGCCGCGTTCGTAGACACCTCGTGTTGTTGACTGCTCCGTTGCGAAAACGTATATACTAGCTTGCTCCGATTTGTGAACTCGTAGCAGTTTCCATACCTCGATATTATCGTCAAACTTCTCGTACCGCGTGTGCCAACCAATTTGTATTTTTGAAGGAGGCTACACCTGATTTTGAAAATAGTAAGTTGCGCAGAGTATTATTGTGCTTATCAAGTATATCTATATATATTGAAAATGTAGCGTCGCGTGCGATTGTCGAGCATCGCGCCGCGTGTCTTCCATTTACACTTGTATTTCACCGCCGAATATTCTGTAGAATTCGCGTCCTTGAGTATTAACTTCTTCCCCTCTCGAATATATACTGTTTCCCACCGTATCGCCGTGCTCACCGTAGTTAGTTTAAGTTTATAAATAATTCTATGTGATGATAGAACACTTGCAAAATCGTGCTGCGAGTTCGCGCAGCCGGCGCTCAATACATTGTAATATATATTGAATAAACCTCAAGTGTTCATACTTTTATCCTAAATTCCTGTGTCGTACTCTATTTAAAGAATCGAATAAACCTAATGTTAAAGCCTGCATGTGCGGCACAATAATCTTGGCTTATATAGCTAAAAATATTGTCATAACGTATTCTCCGCAAAATATCCCATTCCACCTACACACCAAAACAAAAAAATCCCACTATATTTGTCTTACCCTTGCCCTAAACAAATTACACGCGGCTCCACAGCCCAAAAAAACCATCTCGAAAAGAAGCTCAATTGTACTCTCAAAGGATTTTTAACATCGCGCGGCTTGTATTATATCTCAAGGCAAATTAAACGGGCAGAAAGAAATTAACGAACCATAAATAAGGTATATATACGCGCAGCCAGCTATGGCGAGACTGCAAAGAGACGGCGGCGGAGAGTCGAGATTGTGTGTAATTAGATTGGCGCGCTTAAACAACACCCACTGCGGCTCGTGCGCCCACACTTTGAAATTCCGCGTGTGTCGCTCTCTGGGCTGCGCCATCGTTGTTGTTGGTATACGCGCGTATAAAGAACAAAGGGAGGGGTTACATAAAGCCTTTATAGAAAATACGAGAGAGAGAGAGAGAGAGAGAGAGAGAGAGAGAGAGAAAGAGAGAGAGAGAGAGAGGGAGAGAGGGATAGAGAGAAAGAGACGCGCGAGATGTGAAATTAGAAGGATGTGCCTTATGCCGTACGTCAATTAGTTTTGTGGGTATACGTGTATGTACACACGCGAATACGATGATGATTTACGAGAAACATTGCGATATTGTTATTGATTAGCGTATTATTAGAGGAAGAATGGAAGATTCGTCCTCCCTTGTATGATCGAGTCTTTTGAATCGATGCGCCTCGCGGTGTCTTGTTGCGTAACGCGACGTTCGGCTGCTGCGCGCCCACCAGGCCACAAATCTTTTTGTTGCGTTTGTACTTGATGCGCATTGAATTATAAATCAATGTGGCTTTTGTGAGATCTTTTTTTAAGCAGCTAGATCGTTTGTTTTTAATGACTATTATATAGCTTTCTTCGTATTGTTGTTGCAATGAAGAGTTTCACTTTTGTAGAATGTTATTGATGGTCTGTTGTAAAATTAATTTAATACCTTTATTGCGTAATTGGCTAATTAAAACAATAGCATGAAAAGACGAATGCTTTATATAAAGAAGTACAGTTGAACCTCCCGGCACTGATACTCAAGGCACTGTTCCTCCCCCGTTTCTAATAATACTGTCTGAACCTCACACAGTATGCGCGGGCCTAAACATGTTATATATAAATAAGTGAAAATTGAAATATTTTACATAAAGTGTTGCAAGAGAATGTTAAATAATTTTACAAAAAGTTTTGTAAAAGTTTCATGAATAATACTTTATTCAAATTAACTGATGTTGTATTATTGATGATTATTGGCCGACGTGCTGAACCTTCCTCAGTATCAGTTGCTAAGAGGGATGAGCACATCACCCCTTACAGGCTGCAATTAGAGTGGACAAAAGTTGACAGAATAAACATGGTTTTCGTAGCTCAATTAATGTATAAAATACTAAATATTAAGGAACCAGAGTATTTGGAACCATTCTTCAAAAATAATAAATTGAATCGGCCTGTTAGGGGAGATGTATTTTACAAACATTGACTAGATTGTGATATCCTAAGGTATTTAAATTATTTTAGTTAAGTTCTATGTTTGATATGTATGATTGTAATTTATAGTAGTGTATGGATAGATAGATAGATAGATATACTTTTTATTCGTCAGAAGACAAAATCTTACAATTTCATGTACATGTAGTTGTATTTATAATTAAAAAAAATATCAGTCGGAATATAATTGTTATCTTACTTTCACTTATTGCATATTTCTTATTAAAATAATAATTCACTTTATCAGTTCGTCAGTTTATAAAATCTAAATGCAATGAACTAGTCACAGTCAAATATCACATAAAACGCTTCGTCAAAAAAATAATAATACATAGAATAAAAAATAAATACAATAAAGATAACATATAAATAAGAAAACATACACATACTTTGCTAAATCTTTGCGTACACTATCACGTCCAAACTTAAAACACACTCATTCATAACACTTTAACAATCACGCTAATAAATACATTCACACTTAATTAACACTAAAAATATTTAATAAATAAATAAATAAATTAATAAATAAATACGTCGAATACATAAATAAACAAGATAAATAATTAAATTAAATAAATAAATAAATAAATTTAAATAAATAAATAAGTTAAATAAATAAATAAATAAGTTTTAATAAATAAATAAATTAAATAAATAAGTTTTAATAAATAAATAAATTAAATAAATAAATAATTTAAATAAATAAAAAGCCTAAATAAATACTCGACTCATTTTTTATCTCTGAACATACTCCTCACCATGTAATTGCTTAAGGTGCCTGCTAAACGCCGTTTTAAATTTACAAAAAGATGGCAGGCACCTCACACTGCTCGGGAGCGAATTCCAGAGGTGCGCACCTTGAACTCTGAATGAAAAAAGGCCCTTATCGGTGCGCGACCCCGGAACCGAGAGCTCTTTCATACCACCCCTACTTGAAGTCCTGGCCTGGTTTTTTTCAAAGAGGGCAGTAAGATACGGTGGCTGCCGCATGACAACCGCTTTGTAAAGCAGCAGCCCCATAAAATACTCCCTCCTCACCTTCAAATCTAACCAGTCCAGTTTTTTCCTGTAGGCGGTGATATGCTCATCCCGCCTAACACCACATATGTATCTCACACATGCATTCTGCAGACGTTGTAGTCGTGTCTGGAGCTCCCCTGACACATCAAGAAGAACCACTGAGCAATAATCTAAGTGAGGTAGTACCAGTGCACATGCCAGCTGCTTCCTCAGTATCTCTGTGGTGCTTGAACGGAAAAGTTTTAAGCTATACAGAGCCCTATTTACCTTTCTACTGACCGCATTCAGTTGCGGCTTCCATGTCAACCCTCCGTCCATCACCACGCCGAGGTTGGTGACTGTATCGACAAAGGGAACGTGTACGCCGGTCTGTATCTCAATGCCTTGCAAGTCGAGGCTCTGAACCTGTTTGATGTTGTGATCAGATCCAAAAATGATCGCCTTTGTCTTGCCGACATTGAGGCGCAGGCCAGCTGACGTTGCCCAGTTCGACACTGCTTGTGCTACAGCCGACATGCGACCGATACCATCACGAAGACCTTTCAGGGTCACTTGTGTGTAGGTTTGCAAGTCGTCAGCGTAAAGTATGTGTTCGACACCATCTAAGTCGAGTGCGTCTTGTAAGTCGTTTATGTACAGGCTGAAAAGCAGGGGTCCCAGGACTGAGCCCTGTGGAACGCCAAGATTGGTGGTTAGCCAACCTGAATCCCCGTTTGTGATTGTGACGACTTTCTGTCGTCTCCCCATGATATATGACTTAAGCCACAGGAGAACACTCCTGGAGAATCCCATGCGCATCAGCTTACGCAGCAGTTTAGTGTGTGAGATGGTGTCGAATGCTTTGCTAAAATCAAACATTAACAAAATAGTCAATAGTTTTTTGTTGTTGTCAATGCCTGATCTTATGTCCTCCGTCAGTTTCAGTAGTGCTGTCTGTGTACTGTGATTCTGTCGAAAACCAGTCTGCATCGGGTCCAAAGTATTATTTTCTCGTAAGAAGTTGGTTATTTGGTCGTGTACGATTTTTTCAAGGACCTTAGAAAGGAAACTCAGCAGGGCAATTGGTCGGAAATCTGACACCGTAGATGGGACAGGTTTCTTCTTCAAAGGCACCAACCGAGCTCCCCTCCAAGCTCCCGGAAAAATGCCACTGGACAGAGAGGAGTTAAAGATCTTAACAATATGATCTCCCACAAACGGAAGAGCCTTAGCCACTATACTTTGGGGAATGTCGTCTTCCCCTCTGGCTTGTGATGAGAAGTGGGCAACAGCCAGAACCACGTCCGAGAAGCTGACTTCTCGGAAAACAAAACCGTCATCACTGGCAGTGGTCAGGACGCTGTCAAGTTCTTCATCACCCTCATTTTGGGAGATCGACACCCCTGCAAAGTGGGCATTGAGCTCTTCCGGTGAGAAACCATGAAGCTCCTCTCTTGTCTTTGGCAGAAGGCCCAGAGCCTTGAGCTCTTTCCAGATATCTTTCTTATTATTAATCGCTTCAGAAATTTTATTTTGTAAAAATCTTTCCCTTGTTTCCTTCGTTCGTAATTCAGCTTCAGCTGCAAGGCCCTGATACTCCCGCCACAGTCTGTCGTCATTGGTCCTCGAATAGCGTCTTCGTACGGAGTCACGTTTTTTGTAAAGATGTATTAGTTCAGCATCAACCCATGGTGGATTTGTTTTCTTTTTCGGTATGAATTCTTTTAACGGTGCAATTTTATCTATCACAGCCATGAGGTTGACACTGAGGCACTCTAATTGACTGTCAACACTCGCCGCGGGACCATCAATCCGCGACCAATCACAGTCAGCTAGGCGAGACAGGAGGTCGTCTTGCTGGATCGACTTAAAATCCCTGTAGCTGAATGATTCAACCACAGGGGATGCAGCAGTTTCGACCCCAATCTCGACCTCTATGATGTTATGATGACTGGGAAAAGGCGCCGGCCGATTGTCCCTGCTCAGTACAACGTCATTATTATCTGTCAAGATCACATCAATCCACGTGTGAGAATCCGTGAGATGATGAGTCGCACCATGATCAATTATTTGAAGGTTAAGATCATCAGCCAACCGTCTAACAAATTTCGCATCGGCTGACGTTCCGAGTAGGTTCGCATTCAGATCTCCCATAATAATTTTGTGACTAAAGTCTTGAGTATGTATCGTCAGTTTGTCTATTAAGTCCGAGCCCTGTAAAAACGGTACGGATGAGTGATTGAAGCGGAATGAAAGTGTAAATGTAAATATCGTATAACAGATTGTGAAACAGATAAATTCTCAAAGTCTAATGAATAAAGAATATTATAAAATTTAATGATAAAAATTAAAGATAGATTCTACTACAGTCCAGGTATAGAATAGAAACGAACCTTCCTAAAAAATAATTTTCTCGCTAACGCAATGCTGGTAAATTTTTACTTATCCTTAACATCAC
The DNA here is from genome assembly GCA_949152435.1 of Gastracanthus pulcherrimus. NCBI lineage: Eukaryota > Metazoa > Arthropoda > Insecta > Hymenoptera > Pteromalidae > Gastracanthus > Gastracanthus pulcherrimus. Next base: position 31,113,974 of record OX424575.1, read on the forward strand.
ATGCTATAAATTTATCACCCCACCACATTAAACGTACATGCATAGACTCATACCTATAATCAGCGCGTCGATAAAACTTCGCCACACAATACAAGCTTAAACGAAAAAAAGCTCATAATTAGCATCAGACTCGATGGCACATATCATTGCCGTCTCGTACACACACACACACTATCGACTCCTCATTCCCACAATTTCAACGACCGCCATTACCGTCTCCATCCCAATTTTTAAACGCACGCTACAAAATTAATTATATGCACCATACGAGAGACAAAGTACTAATAAAAAAAAATCTTCCACACATGCACATAAAAAAATCTCCAGCTTATATTAAACCTCTCTCTCTCTCTCTCCCGGTATTCCACACGCATGAACGCGGTCGCGGTGTCGGGGGGGCACACCTCCCTCCGTACCCACACACACATCCACGACGGCGGTCCGCCAGGGCCTTTGGCCGCGTAATTACAAGCGGCGCGCGCGCGCGTATATCGATGCCGAGCAGCACGCCCAGCCGCGAGCTGAGAAAACCCCTGATGTACTCCTTGTCCCTCACACGCGCTTCATACCTCTTCCTCCTCCTCCTTCTTCTCGCTTTATGCGAGCCGCGATCCTTTTTATTGTTGAGCGCAAGAGAGAGAGAGAGAGAGAGAGAGAGAGAGAGAATGGGAAATTAATAACGCGTATAAGCACGCGCACTTTTTTTTCAATTTCACGGCTACAGCTGTACAGCTCCAGCTCCAGCTTCGAGGCGAATTAAAAGCTCGCGGCGAGGTTTATCCCGGGAGAAGGTTTTTTCTCGAAGGAGAGGAGAGCGCGAGCGGTGGTACATAACGAATTGAATACTCGGAGCGTGCGCGCGCCTTAATGAAGAGAGTGAGAGAGAGAGAGAGAGAAGGGCGCCGATAAATTGACGCGACGCGGAAAAAGCAATTATATCGCCCCGAGAAGAGAGCCGAATAATTAATTCGATTTGCCCGAATCGCGCGCGCGCGCCATGCGAATTTGCCTTTGCCGCTGCTGCTTATTATACTCCGTCGTAGTCGTCGTCGTCGTGCTTCCCTCGCTTTTTTCTTTCTTGCTTCTTTCTTATTCGCGAGGTGAAAAGCGAAGATGAATCTTGGGGGATGTAATTGTATTTGGCGCTGCCTACCATAATTCCGAGAGAGGGAGAGGGATGTATTTATGTACACAAGGAGATAAATAACCGTTCGACGCGAAGTTGAGGAGGAGGGATAAAGCGAGGAAAAATGTGTATACACACACGCGCTTCTCGATTTACACGGGCCCAAAGCGCTTTTTGATTTACACAGCGATTCATCATCGAGCGGATAGAGAGTTCGAGTAAGCCGCGAGTAGGCGACGCGCGAGTTATCGAAAACTCGAAGGGCGCGAGTGGATTGAAAAATGTCAGTTGGCGTGAGCAAGCGAGTGTACTTTAGATTGTGGGCTGGGGAGTGCAGGAAGATTTTTTACGGGCATTGCGTGGTCGAGTTGAATGGAAGTTCTTGAAAGTGTGCGATTATAACCGGATAAACTTATTAACCGCTGCTAATGGAAATATTATAACTAAAACATGGTTTGATGTACAGAGTGTATTAAGTGTAGTATAGAAACCCTGAAATATTGTATAGAAAGGAAAGAACTTTCGCTGAAAATGGGAATGTTTCAGGATGAATCCTATTAGGTATGGGTCTTGGCCGTAAGATAAGATCAGCTCATAAGAAAGCTTTTTTAAAATCCAGAAACTTCCCGGTTACTGTTTTGAGCGGATATTATTTTTCTTTTGAAATATTTCAAAGTTACTATACTTTTTATGTTCTCTGTATATAATTGTAGATTAAATTTTCTAATAATAGTTATAGTAAGCATGAAACTATAACAATTATTATGAATAACATTTATTTTTACCATTAAGTCCGGACGTTTACTAAAAATTTGAGGGTAATTCTTATTGTCAGAAAATTCTCTCCATGATCCAATAAAAAATAATGTTTTATTTTTTGTACACTGAGAAAAGAATGTCTACCGTTACGGACCCAGTTCCTGATCAGGACACAATTCCTGACCATTTTTGAATAAAATATTACTATTTAAACTTGTGGCTGCAAAAACTTTTTTGTAGATTGCAGATATGACTATCTACTATTTATATTTTCTTGTTCAAAGTCTAAAAAGGTTAATTGTAATTGGCTTTTACGGAAATCAGAGTTGATCAGGTATTGCTCTTAACTGATCAGGAACTGGGTCCGTGACGGTACCCTATAATTAAATTGATGCATGTGAATTATTTTGAAAAAAGCATTATATTCCGCATCTCAGATTCTTTAACTATTTAGGGTAAGGTTACATTAAGGGTTCTCTTTTTTAATGTGTGCATGAACTATCAATTTAATTAATAATTGTATAAATCGATAATACAAAATATTTTTAGTATTTACAACAAAAATGTAGAGCATTATTATTTAAATGTCTGTTACTTGATAAAAACTGCAACAACTTCTTGATAACTTTTTATTTACACTTATAAACTTATTGAAGTTTAATTACTATTGTAAATCAAAATACAAGCTTAAGCACATAATATTGAAACTCCTGCTTATTCATGATACAAAAAACCATTCGAAAGTTTTAAACTTTAATAAGAGTTGTCTAGCACAGAGTTTTATATGCCATGATAAAAATATAGTTATGATTCCCCCGCGCATTTATGAGAAAACTAGACGGTAAGCATTATATACTCGGAGCCATCAAAAGTGCCCAAAGTGTCTGTACTTCCAACACAACCTTATAAGCAGCCGCATATCGATCGCCTCGTGCACCCAACTTTTCCCACGTCAGGAGCGCATGCTCCAATCAATGCATATGACGGACCGATCTCTCGAATCGCCGCATCAACCTCACGCTGTTATCAGCAGGTGCGCGTCTCTTCACCTGTCCGACTCCTTATCATCCCCGCAAAGCAAAGTTTCATTTCGATAACGCAGCGAGCGGTTATCTAACCCGAGATTAAACTGGGAAATAGTTCGTCCTCGATTTATCATTGTGTAACTGTGTGTACCCTTGGCTATATATACACACAGCTAACCCTCCAGGAAAGACAGGCAGACAGACAAAATCGTCGACGAAGACACTCCACTAGCTGACAAATGCGTATCCCTCCCTCACTCCTTTTTTCCGTCGATAAGGCGCCATACGGCTTCCATCTCTCTCTCTCTCTCTCTCTCTCTCTTTCTCCTTATCACTAGGGGTCCCCTTGACAAATTCGTCCGGGCAGCCCATAGTGTTTATCGCTTTCCCCGCTCGACGACTGACTGACTGACTGACTATAGGAGTACGCGCGAGGCTCCTTATCGCCGGAATTTTCTCGCCGCGCCTTTATCGCGCCCTCGTCAACCCGGAGACACGCGCGCGTGAATCGTCCCTATCCCTGGTTTTATTATATACGTACGTACGTATCTATATGGGTGATTCCGCCGAAACCTGTCCACTATTGTGTTCACGACTCCTAAAATGGATATACATATTTCATTATCGTTTATACCTCTTTCTTTATGAAACTTAAGAGGGAAGAACAACGGAGCATCCCGATCTTTGTTCAATATTGTCATAACGTTTTTCAACGATTTCCCATATTCAACAATATTACTTACACCTTATTACCTTGATGTATCCGTGAGACAATATTGCGAAGTGTTACCATATTTTAGTTATTCCATTCTTTTTTCATTGTCTGTTATTTGTTTTATTATGAATATAATATTATAGCAGTATTGCGGTAAGATTGCAGAATCTTTTTCAAATATATAAGAATTATTTACTTAATATTTATAAAAAAGGTATGATTAATCCATGAAAATAATATTATTTAAAATTTAAACAATATTACATAAAAATAACATTGAAAAGAATAGAGAAAATACAGGTCTACCTGTACTCTCATATTCTTTTTGAGATCTAACATCCGGGTAATCATTTTACCTGTCGGTCACCATTAAGGTTGAATATGGTATAGGAAATCACATTTGGAAATAACATAGTGGCAATATTGGACAAAAATTGGATGCTATATGGGACAAGTCAATTTCAAAGATAATTGAAAATCAAACGAACCTACCTATAAGTGAAGTTTGTATAAGATTATATAAATTTTATGTGAATCTCGCTTCAGATGATGACTGTTTGTCCACTCCAAGAGCGAATATTTTTCGAAGTGCGAGATTCAATGTTTAATTTTGAAGCTTTATTTGTGTATACTTTTATGTACGTGTTGAATATTGATTCAAAAAGTCTATCTTCAAAAGTAATCGTACGAAACATAGAACTCATGAACGCAAAGCATGCCAGTTAAGTAGAATCATCCGTATGTATATATACGAGTATGATCGTACAGAGAGTCTCCAGTCTCCTCATCTCGAGGATGGTCGCGGTCGATCGTCGCCTCGGCGACACCAGCACGCACAGTACAGTGCGGAGGAAGTTGGACGAGGGTCCCGGATGAATGAGCGATACGAGCGGAGGTTACGTCCACAGAAGGCGATTTCCTGTGAGGTCGATGAGGGGGGGGGGGGGGGGGTTAGTCAGTTTTCTTGGAGGGTTTCCATTATTCTTGGACGGAATTCAATGTCAGCAGAGTTTTTGTGAGCAGGTTTCGGCGCGGGGTGGACACGTGTCACGGAATATCAGAAGGGCTTTTGTCAGGGTGTGTTAGGGTGTGAGGAAGCAATTTTAGAGAGAATATAATATGTTGCTTTAATTGGATGCATGAGAGGTTAGGTTTATAGTGGGAATTGATAATCAATTATAATTTGATAGAATATAACTACGTGACGTGACAACGTGTTCGTTGTATAAATTATGTAGAGTGTATAATCTATTACCTAGTCTCCGTGAACTAAACTGAGATTCACAGAATTTTATGAACAATACGCATACCTCAAAAATAGATTTTATAAGAAAAATGAAAACGAATAAATTATGAGGTTGAAACTGATGATAAAAAAATATACAAATTATAAGCAATTTCTATTTAAAATTCACCGAGGTTGTCAATCTTAAGTCCAATTCATATTGTACAATATTGTAAAACTTAATTTGTTAGAATGATAATGCAAACCAATAGATTCTCTTTATATAAATAACAAACTATATTTATTATATCAATGTGATTAGCGATAGTTATAATTTAAAATTGTACGTTTACATTTTATATATTTCATTATATTCTGAGTAGATACATAAAATATGATTATAGGAAGATTAAAGAAAAACATTTGGGATATTATAAATTTTATATGCGCTACATAAAGAGATTCTTTTCATAAATATTATTATAGAAATCTCGAATCATCATAACCTTCATAATAATTTTTATGAGAAAATTTTCTTACGTACTTCTGTTATTCAGGTGCAGAAATGATGACATTCCCGTATATATATCGATAAAAGTAGGTGAAAATCCTTGGTTGACAGAGTATACTCGAATTGAATTTCAATAAAAGTCTTCACGCTACGGTATTTCCATTGAAAGTATCAAACTCCCCGAATATATACTACAATTGTCATCGTTATAAGAAAAATTCATATATACTTTCATTTGTATTCAACAAAATATTATTCTCATAATTTTAATTATTATTATTTCTCAATTGAAGTTCCATTAATGCATATTTTTCAAAAGGTATTATGATATAAAATTTAAAAAGTATACTTTAATTCTTAGTATATATAAAAATGCAATTGCAAAAAAACTAACTATTTTTATATCAACAAAAAAAAATAACAATCGACAATAAAACACCTTTACAAACGCAACCGTGCACTACACAATCCAGAAAAATTCATGAATTCAACTTTCTCTCCATCTCGCTCCCTTCCTTCCACCCTCGGGGGAGCAGACGTAAAGATGAACTGCTGGAGTATCTCGGCTTCGCGCGTCTCTCCCTCCCTCCCGCCCCCGTCTTCTTGTTTTCCCGACGCTCGCGTCCGCGGGAGTTCCTTTGCAACCCCCTTGCGCGCTTCACGGTGATTTTCCCGGGGGATCTTGTCGCGCTGGTGTGCGTTATTGTGTACGACCTCGGGAAAATTACGTTGCAGCGCCCGTCGCATACAGGAGCTGCCTTTTTTGTTACCAATTACGCGTAATTGGCGTAAATATTTCGTGGTGGGCGGGCTTTTGTTTTATTCGGGGCGGGCGAGGGTGGAGGCTGGTTCGATCGTTAATTTTTCACGAGCGACACTTTGATTTCGCTGTATAGGGTGGTTGGTATTATGCATGCGATGCTTTGAAGAAGGTATCGAAGGAGGTTTAAGCTGCTTGTTTTTCTTCGAGGGGGGATGAATGTGATGTTAGCGAGATTTGACGGCAGTTTAAATGATGCCGTTCCTTGTTGCTTTTTTTGCCTGTGATGTTTGATTGGTAAAGTTTCTTTATTAAGATAAGGGTCCTGCTTGTTTGTCAAGCTTAGGACAAGATAAGCTTAGAGCATACATTTATTTTTGAACATTCTTTGATTACTTTTTAGTTATAATAAAATAGAGTTATTGTAATGAGCAAATTCTTTATCTGTTTAGCAAGTCATCATTATAATTATGAGAAATGTAAATAGATTAATTAAGGTTCTTTAACAAAAACATCAACAAAGTAATTAGCGAACAAAAATACAAGATTATTTCACCAAAAGTTCTGATAGCACGTTATTGATCGAAATGTCAAATGTAATAAAAGCCTTTTATTTTGTATTTTATTTTCCCACATCTATATCAGATAGATTAACAACCACAATTTTAATTGTTTTATAATAAATTAGTTTACAAAATAATTCAACTTGAAATACATTCTTTTTTAATTATGTAGCTTGCAGGCTCGATCTCCGCCACCAAAAAATCCGGAAAAACATTTTCTTAAAATGTCCCCGAAAAATTCGGACTGACGGAGATTCGAACATGTGCCCCTGGAGCTGACGTTGTCTTAAGAGGAACACGTTTATCACTTGAGCCATCGACCACCCCTTTGATTGATATTTGAAGAAAATATATTTTTAAGAACTATTTAAAAGTTGAGTGAAATTAAAGAAATAAAAAAAAATTAAATTAAATAAAGAATGGTGTTTATAGCAAATATAACATTTTTGTATAAAAAATAATAATGTACCAATAGGAATATAATTTAATATATAGCGCACATTGTTTTAAAGAAATTGTTAATTCATTGAGCAATTCTGTGAACCAGCAAAAGCACTAAATCAAATAAGTCTGAGCGTAAAGCCCAAGGATTCTTCTACCTCTGCACTCCGTCCTAAAAAGCTTAGCTATTAAATATTTTTTACACACGCTAATGCACCTCTACTCAGCATCGGCGTCCTCTCTTCCTCGAGTCTCATGCAGCAAGTACACCCGTCATGCGCCGTCTCTCTATATCCATCCTCATAAATAATTAAACGCCTCGCGAACGTCCTAAATCGCATTACAAGTGTGAGCCACTATACGGCGACTCTCCTGCAGCAGGCTCACGAAATAATATAAGAAAAGTCGCAGCTCGCGCAGCGGTATATACCGTTTTCAATTTCCCATCCCCCGTCTTCTTCTTCCTCCTCCTCGCCTCCTAACGTACAAAACGTGTCCCTCGCGCAGGAGACCGAGACAAACAAAAAAAATTGGCACATCGAGTGAATCACCGCTGAGAGAAAGAGAGAGAGAGAGAGGGAGAAGCACTTTATCCGATGCCCCCTTCGGCCGCGAGGACACAGCAGAGAGAGTCACCGCATGGAAGATCCACACGGCGATACCGAGGCTTCCACTGCAGGGACGACAAAATAAAAGGGAGGGATAGAGAGAGATAGCGGTCGTGGGCAGCGGCAGCAGCAGCAGCAGCCGAGGTCGTGCGTTTTATATACCCAGGCGGGGTCATCCTCACCGCGAGAGCGCATATACCGTTACAACCGCGCGAGCCGATGCTTGGCTTCTTGCATACATGCGCTATTCTGCAAGTGTGCGCGTGCATGTGCATGTTCATGGGTATGGGTATGCATGTGTACGTATTCACGAGCCGAGGAAGGAAGATAGATGGATAGATAAAGAGGAGGAGGATGAGAGGAGCAAGCGGTCGATGCTGGATGGGTGTATATATATGTATGTGCGGAAGGGAAGAAGAAAGTATGTAAAGGAACGTGTATGTGCTAGATTTGAAATAGTTGCAAGGTGCTTGCTGAAGTTTTCTGATGCGAGGATGATGATAGCTTTTGGGTTGGGATTTAAGAGGTATATACCGCGGTAGATAGGAAGAAAGTTGAGAGGTGAAGGAAAGTATATATTTTGTTGCGATTCTTTTCGTAGAAAAATCGTTGCAAATTTATTGCTTGAAGTTCGAAAGGTAAAAGAAAGTTGTACGAGAGATTTATCTTTATCGCGGCAATAATTCAATCTAACTTTTAATTGCCATATTTTGTATGCTAAAAATCTATCAATGCAGTGCATCTTCGGATGCAGTTTTTAACAATCTATCAAGGCACTACTTATTTTTTTACTTTTTATTGCAACGTTGATGACCGAAGCTAATCGTTAAAGCATTCATTGATCATACCCTTACCCAAACAAATCGCAAGCGTATATGCGTATTTAGCTTTATGCAGAATTCAAAAGAATGAAGAATGGTAAATCCTCGGCAACATTAAATTTTAATGATTCATTCCGAGACAAGAAACGACAAATCCGCGAAGAGAGATAGCAAGCAAACACAGAACGGTCCAGGGGGGTTCCCCATGCCGATGAAGAATACGAACAATAAGAAAGAGTTAAGGTTACACCACTATGCGACGAGGAAGAGATAGATAAAGAAGAAGAAAAAACAGGAAGGAAGAGTATGGCCAATCTCGTCGGTGAAGGTGCATGTAGCAGCAGCAGCAGCAGCAGCAGCAGGTCGTCGTTGTGCACATACATTTCCTTCCCGTGGCGATGCACATATCGGTTGCCGCCGCATGAACCGGCGCTTGTGCCCGATGACGCCGCAAATACAGGCGCACACGTCCGTGTATATAAATAAGAACATAACTACAAGCTTGTAGCGGCGCAGCATAGCGTCGAGCAAGCGTATATACGTACGTACGTTTGTGTACGCATTTGCATACATATGCTAGACTGGAGGAGGGATGCTGTATGGGAATGTGGAAAAAATGTCGGAGTCCTTCGTCACGTGCAATTGTGAGAATGTGCTGAACTGCTATGGCGGGGTCTAGTTTTGTTTATTGATTTTTATAGCACACTAACCTCAAAATGCCAACTTTATTGTCGATTTTGAGGTTGTTGTGCTATAAAATATCGTATGAGACTGTTGTGGGAGGTGTTTTTCTACCTTGCTCGATTTTCTCACTCGCTTCGCTCGTGCGAAAACCCTCGAGCAAGGTAGAAAACCATCTCCCACAACAGTGTCATAATATACTATTAAAGATTGCCGATGTAATTGACGCAATTGGATAGTTGCAAAAAGAGATGTGGGCGTGATTCGATGAGTTTTGGAATGCTATACGTGTATTGAGATGCAATTGTTATTCAAATTATCTGCGTATTACTGGATGAATACCTAGAAATCTTTGATAAAAAGAATGGAAATTTATGCTGTATAAAAATAATATGAAAAAGCAATAGTTTTAAGTCAATAACGGCATTAAAAAAGAATTGTATCATAAGTTTAGGTGTGATTCGATGAATTTCTAAATGATGAGTAGTACAATATGCAATTGTTATTCAAAATATCAATATCTCTCTTCTTAGTAAAGTATCGAGCATTGCCAATGTAAAAATTGCTTGCTTTGTAGAAAATTAGCCGCAAACGAGATAGCATCAACCCTATAATTGTTTCAAAGTATGTTACATATTGTTTCACGTGAATACAAGCATCTGTAATCATACGAAATTTTGTTTATCATTGCAGGGCATTTTAGGTTGTTCAGGCAGTCAATTTTCGTGGTTCGTTCAAATACAAGTTTGACACTGATTGCTCAAAACTTCGATATAGAAACTTATATGGAATTTTGAACTCGTTTCTAATCTACATGAGCAATGAGTTCATCTTTGTCAAGAATCAAAAAGTTTGATAGCCTATGTTACGTCGTTTGAGTGCTTCATTGTTTGATTCTGAGTTTTAATTAGGTTGTACAGAATACAATGGTACATCATGTTTTCCCATTTACTAAACTTTCTATAACACTGGGCTTTGTTGTCCACCTCTCAATACAGAGATTTATTTTGGAATGAATGCAAATAGATCTATAAATAATCAAGTTGATTATCATTTTCATTGTATTAATGAATTCTGTCTGTTTTAGGTAAGCATGGAACTTTCACCTCAATAGAATCTATAATAGCACGTTTTAGTTTTGTAAGTTTAAATTCAATTACTTATTCTGATTGTTCTTCTGATACGGATCCCATTTGGCGATACTTCCGTTGCTGACTTCCTGATGAGCTTACTGTACTCATGTGACTGTAAAGACTAAAACAAATTGAATAAATAATCAATATGTTGTTGAATTTTAAAGTAACATTCACGATTGCAAATGGTCACTCTTATCTACAATGAAAATATTTACTTTGTATTCATTCTCATCTCATTACAGTTTCGTTAATCCTACGCCATAGCCTTCACACATTCATACTTTGCAAAACCATCACATCGACCAAAATCCGAAGATAAACAATCGTCAGTATTCGACTTGGCTTCCCACAAATCCTCTCGGTACCACGTACAACCTCGAAAAACCAACAAATTTCGCTCTCCCATGCTACATTCTGTTTTGATAGACCGGCGTGCGCTCGCAGCGCAGAGCCAGCAATAATCGAGCCCTCGCGTGCGTTCATTTGGCGAGTTATGGCGGCGTGTAGGCTCTCGCATGTGAGGTGCGCCCGGCTTTATACTCATATATACCTCGGTCACGTGCGCCTACTCCGTTCCTTCTCTACGTATATATAACTACATATACACAGCATGTGTATATATACAGTACACGTAGCAGAGCTTGTGTGTGTGTGTGTGTGTGTGCTCAGCGACGGCGACGACGACGAAGGATGGAGCAGACGCGCGCACATGCATAAGTCACCGGGAGCTTCGCGTTTACGCTCCCACGCGCGCTCGCGGCGCGGTGTGCAAAAGCGGCTTCGTCTGTCCGAGCAAGAGAGAAAGAGCGAAAGAGAGAGAGAGTCCATAGAGGTAGAGGGAGGGAGGTAGGTATGTATCGCGCGCAAGGATCGTTTCTTCTTCCTCGTGCCATGGACCCCGCGGTCCGATGGAATCTGTGGACTTGAGATTTTCTTTTCATAGGGTAGGGAGGAAAGTGAGGACGAGGCGACATCGCGCAATTGTTTTCTGCAAGCAATTGGTGGAGAAACTGTATTTTCATGCATGAATTGTTTGATGATATTTCCTAGTGCTGTATACATTTCAATTGATTTTAAGATTTTAAGTTTATGAACGCGACCCCTTTACAATGGACATCTCTAGTTTTCTGTACTTTAGAGATATTTGACATTTTTTATTGTTCTACTCTGAAGAAACTCTTAAGAAAATCTGAGGAAAGTATTATGTATAAGTTTGTTGAAACATAAATCACCTTAGAATTGAAAAATCATCATGAAAATATAAAAGCTACTTCGATGATCTGTATCCAGCAATTCCTCTTTATATTGAGGAAGATCTTTAGAGCTTCACAGGAGGACCAAGTGTGACAAGATATTTTATAGCACACTAACCTCAAAATGCCAACTTTGTTGTCGATTTTGAGGTTGTTGTGCTATAAAATATCGTATGAGACTGTTGTGGGAGGTGTTTTTCTACCTTGCTCGATTTTCTCACTCGCTTCGCTCGTGCGAAAACCCTCGAGCAAGGTAGAAAACCATCTCCCACAACAGTGTCATAATATACTATAATAACAGTGAAACGTTACTAAATAGTTTTTAATGTTTCTTATTTAATTCGAACTATATTTTTCTCTAATTTATTATATTCCTGAAATATATTTCTTGTGAATATTTGGCACGTGCCTGTCATAATACAGACAGATATTCTTCAATATAAGGAGGAATGGAAAACAGTTCATAGAGATCAATAAAGCTTTCATATTTCTGTAAATACATATAGATTGATGAACGATAGAATCTTATACAACCCTGAAAAATCATCAGTTCATAATTAAAAGTTGTTTCATTCGAACGTAAAATGGCAAAGGAATCCACCCAATCAATAACAAAATATCCATGACAATAAAGTTCCATTTAAATGCACTTCTATACGTTGCAAATGAACCGAAGCGGTTACTGACTGCCCAGATAAAAAAAACCCTTACGTAAATCTGTCACACAAGAAACCCCTGGCTATTAGGCAACAAAGTAAGAAAAGACGACGATGAATAAAAAAAAATTCCACCTCGCGCCGGTACATACACCGCAGGCAAGTCCCCCCGACGCTCAACGTGTCGAGTCATCATCTGCCCTCGCGCGCGCGCGACAACAATGGCGCGTGACAGAGAGCGCGTTTCTTGTGTCGAAGTGGCGAGATCCTTCGTGCGGCCCTCGCTCGCTGCATGATGAAGTTCGCGAAAAAACATTTTGTACCTTGTACACACTCTCCTTGCTCGCTCGTCCACTCTTTGTCCCGCTTTACTTCTCTACCTTCCACGCGGATATACTTTTTACTTTGCTTGTTGAATAGTTTCGTTTCGAGTGGCGTTTTGTGTACGACAGTTTCTTTTTTTCTGTTTGCGTTGATTGATAAATTATTCGATGCGTCTGCAGTGGTTAGAAGCTGTTTTTCATTCTTAGTGATTTATTAAGATTTTCTTAAGCTTTATTATCGAAATTAAGTATGCATTTGTCTACAAATATTGTACACTTATTATTGGAATAAGGTCAATTTCTGATTTTCGTACAAACTTCATCTCTTGAAAATTTGATGCGTCGGAGACGCGAAATTTATTGAACATTTAATAAAGACTTAATAAATTTTATAAAATAATTTATACTGATTAAACAATAATTCTGCTGGAGAGAAACCTCTTTATTCGTACATTAAGTACAATATCTATTTCGATTCCACGTGATAAATCATTATAAGAACTTACACTACAGCTGTGGAAAAATAAACGAGCCACTAACCAATTATCCCTCTCGCCTAATTAAGAATTCCAAAAATAGTGCTACAATTACACCTCTACAATCTATGCAGTGCACATACAACCATGAAAAAACCCACAGCACGCGCAAGCGCGCTAATTTTCCTCCGCTCATTAAATTCGAAAACAAATTAAAAAAAAAACGATCCATCACCGCATTCCAAGCTTAATACCCCCCTCGGCTAATTAATATCGATCCTCGCGCGATTTCCACTCTCGAGGTACATACATACACACGTACACACACATACGTCATGCGCATGCATAAATCACGGGGCGCGCGAAGGGTCGCTTTCAATTATCTCTTCAAGTTACGCTTCATTAGAGCGAAACCGCGCGCGCTCGCGCTCCCCGCGAAAATTAGCACCGCGCGCGGTCCCGTCATAAAATATATAATAAAGCCCTGCTCGTGCTGTTGAGGCGAATTCTGGAGCTGATGGAGCTGGATCTTTCTCCTAATATGCGCGGTAGCAGTGGCAGCGACGAGCTTCCGTTGATTTGTGGAGTCGCGCGAATCCTCGAGACGAGAGACAGACACACCGCACACTGACATAATAAATATCCGGCTTTATCCTGTTTGCCCTTCTGCGCATCTCTTTTTCCTTTGCTCGATTTCTGTCTGACTCTTTCTGGGTGTATTATGAATGTGATTTCCCGAACTGACTTTCTTGTACTCGCCGAGCTCTTTTACAGTAGCAGTGCGGCGGTAGGCTATATGTATTCCGGTTGCTCATTATACTGCTCTCTTTCTGCTTTACTGCGTTCCAATCATCCTCATTATTTACTTTTCTTTCTTTATGGGTAATGCATATACGTTTACAGCGCTGGCTGCTGGCTCTGTTTACATGTTTGTGTACTGCTGTGTAATATCTTTCGCCCCTGTTTTTTGTATTTTTTCCGTTCGCTTTAACCTCATTACTAGCTGGTCTTTTCTGTGCCACCGCCTTTCATTTGCGTTCTTTTCTGAGTAAAGGAACATTGTGGGCTTAATACTCTGGTATATAGATTTTTGCGAGAATTCATTGTGTACGAATATTAGAGGTATATTTTATTCATGAATTTTCTTCGAATTTGATCTAGAAGTATTGTAAAAGTATCGTGAATCATTGAGAGATAATTTTACTACAAATTCTTATGGTCCGTTTAATTTAAAAACTAACTTTTATCATAACTTGTACAATACTAAAATACTTATACCGGCATGTACATTTTATTATGATTTTCAAAAATGTCATTGTTATTATAAGCTTCACAAAGTATCCAAAATTGATTAGTTTAGCAGAATTTACCGAACTTTAACAAGGTTTAGCAACAGCGAACACGATTCGCTTACAAATTATATAGAAATATGTACATCTAATTACAATTTGATTCATTGCGACTCATTGCTATAGTCGAATCAGGAATCTCCATCTCAAATTCTTCATTAATTCGTATCCAATTGCGCAAATATCCCCAGCTATCACGCATTCCCCATCTTCTCTCAAGTAAACAAATGAACCCACATCGACTCGCATCCAGCAACTTTTGTTCGCAGCACCTTGTCTCGAAGCTCCCCCCTCGAATCCTCCACTGTACCATTATACACCACTGACCCTCGAACCTGCGGCGATCTCGGCCGCGGCATCTGGTCGCATAGGCTAATCGCGGTCAAAGGGCTCTCTCTCTCTCTCTCTCTTTCTCTCCGTCGCAACAAAACGCCTCCGCGCGCATAATTAGCTCCCCCACCCTCGGCTCTTATGTGCGCTCTGCACGCGCGCCGTCTCTTTATCTGTGTACACCCGCTGAGAGCAATGGGATTCCGCGGACGCAGTTCTGCACAGTTGCGCGCACGCGCCTTTCCTGGAAATGGACAGAGTTAATTACGCCGCGGATTTAAATGCCTGCGGGGGAAAAAGGACGACGAACGTGGGACGAGGGTGCAGTAAGACAGAGATAGAGGGAGAGAGAGGCGGAATTAAAAGAATAATGCGAGAAGAGGGGGTCAATTAAATGGTTTAATGGTTAATGCGCTTTTTAAGGAGTTGTTAGAAATTTGATGGAAGTTGATAAGGTTTACTGGCGTGGTGTGCTTGGCTTCTGTTTTGTACTGCGTTGTATGCAGATGTTGGCAATTAAGTTTGAGAATATAGTAATGTATATTGGGAACAGAGCTTGCTTTTTATCAGTTTTGATCAGTTTAAATTAAAAAAGTATAGAGAGTAAATAGGATGTAATGGTGATATAATGGCTTGGGTGCTAGACACTAAAAACTGTATCAATAAATAATTTAGCATTTAACCAATATAACATAATAGGATGTTGAGTTATGATAATGAAAATAGCATTATAATTATAAAAGTATTTAACAATTAGAAACTGTTACATCTATAATTGTCTACCCCAATAGTAACAAGAGTAGTTGTTCAACTCACATGTTGTAGTAACTCCAAATTGTATCCCCAGTAGAGAAGCATTTATTGGTCAGCAATTAGCCTTTTGTTGTCGAATGTCAGCTACAAATTTATTTCCCTGGATCATCAATTAGTTCGAAAAATCATCGGTTGTATCATTAATATCTTCATCATTAAAATCTCTTACAAACAATGAACATACAGCTGACTTTTATAATTCATCGCATTACAGTAATTCTCAAATGAAAGACTCGATGTCGAAGTACAATGAGATTTGCGGCTTGAGAATGAAATTTTCAGACGGTCGTTACTTCATAAGGAATTGAAAATCGATCCTTACCTCGTTAGCACGACCTTTAAACTCTGTCCACACACAAAAGGTTCACGATCTGTCCTCATCGAGGTTCTCAAGCAAATGACGTAATTGTCGTCATCAGCGCAGCGTAGATATACTTCCTCGTGTAACCGCCATGCGCTAAACAATGACTGCAATAGAACGGTGGAATGAGAGAGAGTGAGAGAGGAAAAGAAACGGCACACTCGGCAAATTGCTGGGATGACGTGGGCGGAAAAGCATGGTAATGAACAAATCGGATATGGTCATCATTCATTACATTCGAATGGGGAAATGTATCATTATGCAATCCATTGTACAATTTACTGATAGACTTTTTCTTTGCATAGACGCATTAATTATCGGGCAGTTTATACTGTACCCTGTTAAGTGCAAGTTGTGAAAATTGCCACAATGGTGTGGAAATTGTCCATAAAATTATTGCAGACACTAAACATTTTACTTATACTATAATCTATAATTTATTTCAATTATATGCATAATACAATTATGAGTAAACTTAAATTTAAGTTTCTTACCCATGAACGAGAAAGGTAGCAAATTAAAATTTCAAGTCTGAATTAATTTAAGTATTCACATCTAACAGAATATTGTAGATGAAACTTTTATTTTATATATAATAATGAACAATGTCTGGGTGACTTGCATATACTTCATTAAGTACTAAACTTGTATTTAACTTGAATCTATTAAAAAACACAAAATTTTATAACATCCTTATAATTAAATACTCATCAAGGTGAAATCATATAATTCAGAGTCATTGCAAAATATGAATACGTGCATTACACAATCAGTCTCCGAGAATTCTTCAGACCCATAAAAAATCCCCTATGCAAAAATTCTTTCCCTGCCAACCAGAAATCCCTCTTATCTATCCCCACATCCATCAAAATCTCCAATGACCATACATCCTCTCTCTCGGCCAGCCAAAAGGTTAACGCACCGAACTACGTCATATACACAAAACACGCCGCGCATTCCGCCGCTTCGCAACAACGCACGCGTCCCTCTGTCCGGCAAATAAAGTATCAGGAAACTGCGCGGCGCACCTCGCCGCAACAAAAAAAAAAAGATTAAAAAAAAAAGAAAAAAACAACGAAGAAGAGAAGGAAGAAGCGAAAGGTCATCGTGCGTCGTAAAGCGGACGCGCGCGCGGCGCATCACCGAACGACCTGCAGCGTAAAATCGAATGGCACTCTCGCATAAGAGCCGGCGCGCGAGGGCACTGCACACGGAACGAGCGAATTCACCTTTTTAAAGGGCCAATTCGTTAGCGACCCCGCGTTCGTTCCCATCGTGAAAGCGTCGACCCGCGCAGGGTGGACGCAAATGCACAGTGCTGCACGCGACGGGGATCTCGCGCCTATGTGTTGTAGGCTTTTAGGCGCGAGAGCGATAAAATAGCTTCAGTCTTTTGGCTTTGGACTACTTCGACGAGGGAGATAAAGGAGAGTGGAGAGAGGGTGGACAATAAGGGGAGAGTAGTGCAGGGTAGACGGTTGACGATCGATTTTTACGATTGGCGAGTGGCTTCTGCGTTGTTTTTTTTAAAGGGGCGCGCGCCCGCGCGTTAAAAGTTTCATGAGCGAGCGATAAAATATTGGGAGGCAGCTACATGATTTTGCTTCTTTTTTTCTGCATGTGCTTTGGCGCTTGTTTACCCGCGTGCGCGTATTCAAATTACTTTTGAGCGAACGTCGATAAATCAATTTTAATGTATTTTCGGTGATAATATATTGTTGGGAAAGCAGTTACCGATTTTTAATTT
Source organism: Gastracanthus pulcherrimus (assembly GCA_949152435.1). Taxonomy (NCBI): domain Eukaryota; kingdom Metazoa; phylum Arthropoda; class Insecta; order Hymenoptera; family Pteromalidae; genus Gastracanthus; species Gastracanthus pulcherrimus. Next base: position 31,131,653 of record OX424575.1, read on the forward strand.
CAATTTGATTATTCAATTAATGGATTTTAATGAATTTGCTGCCTTAAAAAATAGGGAAAGTAATTGTGAAATAGATTACTTGTCAGTCAATTTCGAAAAAAGTGGGTCGCAATTCGACGTATTTACAGTCTAGGCGAGTGTACAAATTTCAGGTGATCGATTTTGCTGAAATTTTGAGGGACAGTTAAGTTTTTAGGACATTTAATTAATGAAGAATAAAAACAGAATACTCTAGATTCTGAAGCTGTGTTGTTTTGTACATATAATTTAATTTAGTTCTATTTTCTAATAGTTTGTTAAAAATTAATATTCCGGCAAGCACAGATAGGTTTAGAGGAAAAATGTCTAGGCCATGTTGTTCAATGAAATATGATAATAGACGTCAGAACGTTTAATTTAGAAAAAGAGTTACATGGAAAGCGTATTTCCTCCCAAAGTTATCTGACTTTCAATACTATGATAACTTAAAAAGTAACATTTTGAAAATCGTTGTATTTCCAGCTACATTTTATGCCAATATTGAATGCGCATATAGTTTTGAAAGGAAATAAGCTTTCTGCATAAAATTGCAAAGCGTGTATACGTTTATGCGTTACGTCATCAACATTTACATAAATGTAATTCTTAATAAATTATTCAAAAATTAAATAAATTAGTAGAACCTAACCTTAAACTGAAATTTTCATTGCTATATAGTCTCTTTACCATCCAGTATAACTTTATATATTTGTCTTTCTTTACTCTTTTAGCTCGCTGTTTCGATATAAAAAAAGTTATTTATTTTTTTAATATTTGACTTAATCTAGGGTGCACGGCATCCTAAACTGTAATTGTAAGGCATGTTTTTTTCTTGCGTTTATTTATTAAGTGTCCTACGAAATCCCTCAAAGTCTTCAAAAACTTCATAACCCAGAGATCAGCTACTCCTCTACTCACAGTCACGAGATGCAAATACTTGGAAGACTCAAAAACAGCTTAAAATCGATTGCGCCCACGAATCCCGCAAGTTCCTTCTAAAATTACTTTATTTCCCTCCGCATCAACTGACGCTCGACTAATCAGAGAGGAGCCAAACTCCCGCTCTATGTATAGCTCTTCTCCAGTTTAATTCCCGGCAAAGCCTAATCATTCCACCCTTTCTCAGCGCGCGAACTTTGCTCTCCCCTCATCAAAAAGATCGATTATACAAAACATTCGCCCAATCGTCCCCGAGAATATCTTCTCTCTTCGACACTCGCGCTCCAAAGTACACCGCGCGCGCGGAGAAACTTCGCTAAGTCCCGACGACGACGACGATTTAATTCGACGTCGAACTCTCGCGCGCGAGCGCGACCCTTTTGGCTCGGAGCCAAGGCCCCAGCGCCGGCAGCGCAAAGGACGGGGAAGGTGGAGCAGGAGAGGGAGAATTAAAGATAATGAGAGCGAAGGAGAATAACAAGATGAGAAGGCATGGGAGAATGGAGGAAAAAGAAAATATCGCCGAGTTTGGAGCATTTTTTTCTCTTTGACGTTTCGTGCTCGAGCGGTTTAAAAGGCATTATTAACAAAGTGTATGAAAATTAGGAATTAATTTCACGGAGAAAATAGCTTTTTTAACTATTAGATAAAAAATGCAAAAATTAATGTTTTGCAAATTATTTTACTTTTTTGAACAATTAGAACTTTTAAAATTACTTAGGAACGCTGAATCAGTTTTAAAAAATTCATATTCTATAGGAATATATATAGTAAATACATCACTTATTTTAACAGCTCTGGACCAATATTCCTCATCTATTTTAACTTGATCAGTTTTCAGTTACTTTTGTATTAAATCAGTGTATGTGCAAGAAAATGTATGTGCAAGTTAAATTAGATTATGTAAAAGCGAAAATGTGCAAAATAATATAATTAATACATTTAGAAATGGAATTTCAGACATTTGGCAAAAAATGCAAAACAAATGCATATCGTTCCGTTATTTCTGCAATAACTCAAATCGTCGAGTCTCTTTTTACAAATATTTAAATTTCGTAGATGATTGCAGTATTTAAAACAATGTTTCCATGGTTTAATCGAAAACTACTATTTTTCACAATTCCGATTTATATCAATAATAACTGTAGTGTTCTAATTAGTTTTATGTAAAAATAAGTTTTCGTGACATAATTCAACAAAAGTCTGGCATATAGTCTGGCTTACAGTCTGCAATCGTCTCCGTGGCCAGACTTTTGAAAGACTTTCTTAGTCAAACTTTTGCCAAACTTGTCCCAGACTTATCTTATTACACGGGTTACAAAAATGACAAATAGCAATATTTTTTATAAACTTTTTAAACAATTTTAATTTTATTAGATTTCTTAACAAACTAGTTATATAAAGTTAACTTGTATTAACTAAACACTCTTTTGCATATATATCTACATGCCTTTCCCCCTGAAATTACAATTAAGTAAAACTATGTATAAGTTATATGGCTGTAGTTTATTTATCTTTGTTCTGATCATTATATAAATATTATTTTATCTTCATTCCAAATAAGTGATGGTAATAACACTCATTTTCTAACACTTGCAAGTCAAATTAATGCAAACACGTAACAGTTACAGGAATTAAATTTAACTGTGAGAATTTGTGAAAGGCCGAGAGAAAACACGTCGTGATTATTTCAATAGAGAAAAGTAGTCAAGAAGTCAAATTAGCAAGTAATTGGTCGAGCAAATTACGCACGTGTGTGAGTTTCGTAACCTAAAATAGTATCTCGATGTATTTAAGTAGTAATAAGAATACTTAAATTCTAATACCAGATTGCAAAATTAATGACTTCATTACCATATTTTCACTTGTTACTATTTTTAATAATTATTTTATCTCTATTTTTGTTATTAACTTTAACTTTCTACCTAATACGTATTCCAAAATCATCAAATTAAACAGAATACCGCCAGTTTAACAAATTGAGGAGAGAATATACTAATATTTGTACAAAAATGACAAAAATGCGCTTTTTTGTCCTTTGAAATGTATATCGATCTCTTTCATCAATTTTTTGCTGTTCCATGTTGTTTCTGAATATAACGTTGATCATTTTATTCGTGATATTCAGAGTTATTCTATGAAATGCCTTTTTCTTCGAGAATGCTTGTACTGTTTATAATTAATAATTAAAGTGTATTAACATTCTTTAATGGGAGCAGACCCCAATTACTGTTCTGCACGTCCAAGAAAAATGAAAAAAAAATTAGGATCAAAATGTACAAGAAAGTGTTTAATAAAGTGCTTCATCACAATTTATTCACAGTCAACATCACACAACTCCACAAAAAGTAATTTCACCACACAATTAACCCCCGCAATTACAGCACACTCACCATCCCCATGAACATCCAAAAATCGTGCCTTTCTGGCATCCTCCAATCCACCCCTGGCTATACCAGTCACCACCCGACAAATCCCTCCCCAATTACTTTTGACCAGATCCATCGCTACTTTCGCGGCGCGCCACACGGCAGTACATAAGCAGCGCCCATCGAGGTGAGCGCCGCGCTCGTGCCCATGGATCGCTGCCAAAAGAACAAAAATCCCCCGAAGCTGCACAGAGAGAGCGACGCACGCCGATATATACCAGGCGCGCAATCGGCCTAAAGGCTCGGCGGAAAAATTCGATAATCGACCCTGCGCACACCGGCGCGCGCGCGCGCGGCTGATCGATCCGTCGGGACTGTGCACTCGCATGTGTACGCACACGTACACGGTTGGGCTTGCGGGCATTCTCTCTGTATATGATGTATTTGCAAAGGGGCACGGGAGGTATAGCGCGCCAGCCAAGTCTGCAGTTTTCGACGCCCGCCAGTTTTCCAGCTTTATCAGGGACAATGGAGCTGCTGCCGCCGCCACCGACGTTCTATCTCCGCAGTGCTCGCGTCGTTCCGTTCTGTGACGTTTAAAGTACACGAGCTTTACGGCCGAATGTTTTTCGTCTCTTGTGCTGGGAAAATGCACGCGTAGAAAATGAGTTGTATACGGTGATTTTTGTTTATTCTTTGCCTATGCGTTCTGGGATAGTATTTGCCGACAATCTATAGTAATAAGTAGTAATGCGTAATTATTTTGTATTTATACAATTATATGTCCGTGAAGCAGGATTAAATTGGGATAATTAAGTTGCGATGAATGAGATAATTGATGCATTGAGGAAGTCAGGTGTTTAGGTATATTTTAAAGCTATTTTCATTTTAAAAATCATTCTGACAAATACTTTTCACTGTGCTTTCATCCTTTCAGCGCTAAATTTAGTTTTGCTGTTTCCGAATGTTGAATGTACGTATTCAAAATACAATTTTAGCGTAAAGTTTTGTTCTATAGTCCTTATTAAACACGTGTTCTGAAAGCTTACATAAATATAAAGGCGGATAAAGACATACCTATGCTCTGTTATTTTATCTAATTTATGTAAGCCAGGAAAATTTATAATAAATTTAGTAATATATTTTATTGAGAATATGCAAAAATAAGTAAGAAAAATAGATTTACAATCTAGGATAATTGTCTGCTTAAGTAATGAATCAAAATATTCGAAACGTTTTCTTCAATTTAAAGCCATAACCATTCGTAATAATCTTTTCTAAACATACTAAAAATATTCATACCCTATTTTTTACATCAGACTAGCCAAGTATATTTATTGAAAGTAGTGAAATTTAATGTAGTTTTTGTGGATGAAATAATTAGTGTCCTCCAAAGAAACATGGGGACCAAAACAATTAAACACATTTAATATTGAAACTTGCCCCAAGCATTTATCTCTACTATTATAGTACAATTTACGCCTCAATTTCATTACATCAGACGCATCATCCTCTCAACTTCAAGAAATTATTACTACGTACAATTACAAAATATAAATCTCCATTTTGAAAAGCACGGTCTTGAAAACACAAACCAAAATTGAATTCACAGCACTAGATTTCCACTTCAACGCTCATCAACGCATCCTCACACCTGACCGCAATCTCTCTGCACAACTTCTCGCCCGCGTGCAACACCATGAGTCCGCGATGCACCCTAATTACCCCTCACTCTCTATCTCTCGCAACCACCCAAAACGCCCTCATCATGCAACCCCTCTTACCACCTCAAAAAATCCCTAATACGCGAAACGAGGAAGTAGCGCACGCGTGTGTTAGACGCATCTCACTCGCGGAGAGATGGAGTCCTCTTTTCTCTCTCTCTCTCTCTCTCTCTCGGGCAGCGCTCGCCTCCGAATCATTTATTTCTCTATTACACTTAAGATTTTATTCCCATAATAACGTTCCCCCCACGTCGCTGGCCCTCGAGAGGTTTTCTCATACACTCCCCCCTCTCTCTCTCTCTTTCTCTCTATGCGCGTTATTACGCGCGCCGGTAATAACGGTTGTTTTACTGCCGGCGCGAGCAGCGCTGCGCCGTCTATCAGCTCTCCTCACGATGCTTATATGCACTGCAGAGCGCTGCCGAGGTAATGCTCGATTATGCGCGAGCACGTCCGCGTCCTTAGCCCGCCGCGCGTCTCTCCCTCTCTCTCTCTCTCTCTCTCTCTCTCTCTCTTCTCGTCTCTTCTTCTCTTCCTAGTTCTTGAAGCCCGGCGCGCGGCTCTTATCGCGAGTGTCGCGGGTGCGAGATTCCGCGCGCTCGGGCGCATGGAAATCGGAATTGCCGAGGATGCGCCGGTGTGAGATCGAGGTAGTTGTGCGAATGATGAGGATGAGAGAGAGAGAGAGAGAGAGAGAGAGAGTAAGAGAAGAGGGTCGTTGGCTGCAGGGAAATGCGTCGACGAGACCAGAGTAGGTGATTTTTAATTCGATTTTATGGGTGATATCTTATTGGGGAAGTATTATTGAATCTCTTATATGGTGGTGAGGTGATCAGGTTGGGATGTGTGTGCATACCTGCAAAGTGTGCATACATAGGAAGTAGAAGTGTCTTTACAGAAGGTAGTTGGAAAGCTATAAAAGGAATTACTAGTCCTGAAGAGCATGATGGTTAATTCTTTCAAATTTTGTAAGTGTTACCGTCAAATTTTGTACGTATACCGTCATGGATTCAATTCTTCATAAGCTATGAGTTTTATTTTTATTCTTTATTTTCGTGGTAACTACTAAGAACGTTAAATGTACCTATGCAGATTTTAAAATAGTAAGTGATATATTTTAATAACTACACATATAGTTTTTCAATTATGAAGGTCTGAAGTATAATTGAAGTTGCTTGATTGAATATTCAATAAATATGAATAATTGAATTGATTGTGAAGGATTTTAATCAAGAATAGAGCTAAGTTTTGACCATGTATGAACTCATATGCTACTCGATTACCTGCAAAGGCACAAGCTTAATCTATGCAGAAGTTCTATAATATACCGATATCTTATACTACATTGCCCACAACACATATAAACTAAACTAGCTGCGAACACTTGATTTTTACACCTTTATTTGTTTTTTTTTTAAATTAACGTCGCCATGTTTGTGCTCCCATGCGGTGCTAATCGACGACGGGGGTCTACGGTGTGTTTGTAAACAAAGCACATGTAATTTGTACAGAGGTGCTTGTATCAATCGGCAGAGACTAGGATTCGAACTCGGGTTACCGGCGTGGGTATCCGACACTATACCGACTGAGCCGCCGCAGCCCCATTTTTACACCTTCTTATGAAGATCTTAACATTTTCATTAAAAAAATCTTTGCTTACAAACATTTTATCAAAATTTGAATCTATTGCACTATACGACTTTGAAGATATCTATAGTATACGCCTGTCCTCTAGAGAATTTTTATAATGTTATGATATCATCCAACAATCGCATAATTCTTTAATTTTATAATTCAGCGATCATGATGATAATACATATTTTTTCAGAACGTGCATTATTTGAGGTTTTGACTACATAATATCGAATAAAATTTTGAAGGATACATATACAACTATTAAAGCCTGGAAAAAAACATAAAAATATATCTGCAGTTAATAGTTTTGTCCCCTTACGAACTATCTTATTTTTATAACTATTAACGACCACATCAACTTTATCATCCCATCTCCGTTCATCAAACCAAAATCTATCCAAAAAAACAACCACGACTCAGCATCGATCTATAATGCTCTTCCCAAAACCACACCACACCACACCCCTAAAGCTCGCGTATAAATCCGCGAAGCAGACGTCTAAAGACAGCCCAGCGATAGACAGCGGCAGCGCGAGCTTCTACAGCGTCATACACTAAATCCTCAACCCGGCGGCGGCAACTCTCTCTCTCTCTCTCTCCTCTTCCACCTCCGGGACGAGATGCACAGGCCCCCGCGGGTCGTTGCTTTCCTCGGCGTGGGAGGATCGATACTCGGAGGTTTTCGGCGCAAAGACACGCGCCATATATGCCCACACGGCTTTACACACACACAAACACACCTCCGCAGTGAAGCTGCACAGGAGCCGCTGCAGCAAAGGCAAAATGAGCTACAGCTATACAGCTACGAGCGCGTATATAGCTCCATGCATATAGGTATATATATATTATCCTATAACCACGGAGGTCGAGCCATTGTACCTCTCTGTCTCTTTCTCTCTCTTGGTCTTGCGGCGCACAATGGACCCGCATGTCAAACGGCCTATTTCGAGGAGAGACCGGCGCTCCCGAAAACTTTAAATCCCGCAGCTTTGCCTTATGGCTCCCCTCCCACTCTCTCTCTCTCTCTCTCCCGCAGTCTGCTGGTGGGTGGGTGGATATATAGACCTATGTGGGTGTATTTTTCGAGGTTTTGCGCGTCCGGCGGCCGAGCTGGACTTTACGATCTCTCGGCGGCGCCGGCGTTGCGCCAGAGCACCCCCCCCCCCCCCGCGAACTTTCGCGGGTGCGCGCCGCGAGGGAGTGCCACGGAGATGGAGCGCATTGTGCGGAGAGGCAGGGCAATTAAGCTTGAATTAGGTCGGATGTGTGCGGCCGCTGCGACGGTAGCGACCTCTTGGAGGAGAGGACGACGGGGCTCTTTTTTTTTGGTACGAGGGGTGCGCGCAGCTTTCCGACGGGGTATTTGATGTTTACCGAGGGACTTGAATTTTTGAGCTTTGTTCTTGGTCGGTTTTGTGGGTTTTTCTTTTGGAGGTTTACAGAATGTTGGCAAAGGCTGGATTGTAGGTAAGAAAATGTTTTATGCGAGGAATATAAAGAATTCTTTTAGGGAGAATTTCGCGTTTTTTGTACTATAATTTTCACATTTACTTTCTCGATGCTTTCGGAGACTAGCACATTTGAGGTTTCTTGAGAAAGACGTTTTTTCAAGAGCCTTCTAAGAAAACTAGCACTTTTGAGATTCTTCAACAAGAGCTATAACTTTTTTGAAGGTTTTAAAAAAGCTTCAGTTTTTTTCAGAGAATCTAAAGAGTGCTATAAATTTTATAGGTAGCTTCTGAAAAGAACTATTTTTTTTCAAGAAATCTTAAATGTGCTAGTCCTAGTAGAGAACGTTGTTTTTTTTCTAGAAGATATATACTCAATTATTATTTATTTATAAGTTATAAATTAGTCACATTTAATGTACCTAAGTTCCAAAAAAAAATTTTCTTATCTAATTTTATTACACAAAATACATTTTTATTGTTAAATATATATGAAATCGTGCTAAATTTATTTAAAGTCAATTCAACATAATAGTCTTTAGTCAATGACTCTATCGAAAATCAGAAATTGAACATAAAATACTGTTTGCTGAAGAGATATTGACGAATCTACTCGAAACTTTGTGCAAAGCTGTACTATAAGACAATAACAAAATTTTATGTTTGTGAAGAAATTAATTTAAGTCGTTGATTATCATAATTGTATTGACTTTCATAAATAATTTTATTTTAATTTGTATGGATGTCAAAAATATACAGAATAATAATTGAAAATAATCATTGATAATGTACTCGTACACATTTTGTACTATATCACAATAAATCTTTGCAGAAAATCAGGATGCCCATGGATAACTTATGCCGGTCCTATGTAAAACATTAATAGGGGCCTATAAAACTGACACGTGTATGAAGGAACCATAAAATCTTGAGCATTTAAACAAAAATTCCCTTCTGTATAAAGTGGTGGACATAAAAAAAATAATCTTCTTAATTTTTACTACTGAATGACTGATAAAACCTTGATTTTTTCACTTATTTTATCGAATTGAATTCTCTTTTTTGTGGTTATTCCATCACTTCTCCAGATTAAATCTTTCGTTAATGTTCATATTTTGACAAGCTCTAAACAATAGAGTCAATTGTGTACACCTCCATCCTTCCCCTCCCCCTCACGTGTCCCCTTCCTCACTACGCAATCGTGGGCATCCTCCTTTAACATGCATAGTTATAGGTCGATTTCTTATGCGCAAGGAACATTAAAGTTGTTCTATTTTCTCTTCGTTTTAGTGAAAAACTAAAATTCATAAATGCTGAATAAAATTAATTGAAATTTTATAAAAAATATTATTTTAATGTGCTAAGATATTTACTAAAATTTTATATCACCAGAAGAAGTAGTATACATTTTAGAATTTTCGATACAAGCTTTCTGTCAGAAAATCATATGTAATTTTTATGGAATTCCAAAGTATAATCTTCGAATAGAAATGAATATTCGTTGCTGTTAAATAACTCAAAATCACACCATAATAATTTTATCAATTCCGCATGAATATCACAGTTACACAGTAAAACAATCCGCGTGCGCCCCACTGACATTCCATCAATCTCCACAGCATAACAGTATATACAATACACCGGCACTACACATCATCCCAATGATTTTCCGCATCTCGAAATCGCATCTACTCCTATACAACCATCCAATAAATCCACACCCTGCAATCAAACAACACTTATACAAAAATACCTTTCTGACTCAAAATTCACCTTTCGTACACAATTTTACCCACACACACACACACACACACACACATACACACACGATCACACCACCCATTAAAAGAAGTCCGAGTCTGCCGTATGCAGCAACCCAGCAAAGGTCCCGCTCTGCACATATAAATACAATGATCGCTCGCGTTTTCGTCAAAGGGCTCGCGGTCCCTCTTTCTCTCGCTCTCACACACACACACAACGTCTGCAGTATGTGCCTTTTTATGTACGTTGGGAGTGATCTTTGTCACTCGTTTTCGACGGTGCTTTGTGCCTTTTTAGAAGGTGGAGAGTAGAGTAGGGGGGAGAGGCTTTTGGTGGAAAAAGGATTGTTGAGAAGGATTCTTTTTATAATTTTTGGCAAAATGTATCCGTAAATTTGCTCTAAAAATGCTATCCCTGGCATATTCTGGTATGCTCTCTCGATTTATAATGTTAGATTTGACGTACAGCCCTTAAATATTGAAATATGATGTCTGCACTAAGAGTTTATTCAAAATTATATTTTACTAACAGCAATACCTGAGTCGCTAATGATTCCTCGGTTAATTTTAAATATCCATTCATCCATCCATCCAACCATCCATCCATCCATCCATCCATCCATCCATCTATCTATCTATCCATCTATCCATCCATCTATCTACCTAACCCACAGCGAGACTATTAAGGGGTATGACAAATCTGAAATTTTTGGAGTTTAATATAATAAATATAATAGTTTCCACAGATAGACAGTTGGACGGTTATTGATTAACTCTGCCATTTTTAAGAATCATTCACTATCATTACTCCTTTATATTTAGTGTAATAGATTACTAATTATTTTAAAAAGATGTTTAATTCTAAAGGTTACATTTTTATAACTTTAATAATGTTTACTTGAAATCGCTAAAAATAGGTAAATTGATTTTTTTTAGAAAAAATCTACAATATGTGGTAGAAAACCTTGTTAGCCATTATTTTCACACTTTTAAAGATATGTAAATTTTTTACATCAGATTGTATTAATAAAATTTTTCTCTTTAATTTTATATCAATGGCTGTTGAGTCACAAAACCAGAAGATTCAAATACGACAATTCATTGATACCGAAGAGATTAATTAATATTTGTACTATTATTAAATTTTATAGAAAATATTTGTTTACTACAGCATACTTATATTTCTATAAAAAAATTATGCACAGTCCTAATATTCACTTTTGAATTCAATCTGCGACGGGAGAAAATTTCCAGTTCGTGCCTTTATTAGAAAAAAGAAACTATTGATACTTTTTGTTACTAAAAAAATGTTCACTCTTTGAAGTATAATAGTACCAGACTTTTTAGTGTACGCTAGAACAATGAGAACGCAACCCCAATTTTTAAAAACAAAATATCGATTCTTCTTGTGCTTCGCGAGGAAGTGTTAAACTCTTTGAAGTCAAAGTAGCTTCACAGCGCATCAGACGCAGAAACGAGGACGCGATCCCAATTGCAGACTTTTTCACAAAAGACTGTCTGTTGTTGAAAGCTTTTACATTTTTTGTTTTGTCTTCTTGATATTTTTACATTGTAGATACTGTAAATGGACAATCAAGAGAAGCACAAGCCTTTGTTAACACTCATAGCCGGCCCTTATTTTTAACAGCCGAAATCTTCGATGCTTACTTTTAGCAGAGGCTTTGTTAAAAATCTGAAAATAAAACAATCAAAATTTTCAAAAGACGTAAAAACTTTTCCAATAAAATATGTTGTACCTTACCATTCCTTTATTCCTATTCTCATCCACTCACCATTAAAATTTTTCGTTATATTTCTCTTTCTCCGCGGCATCCTCACTCCCGCTATCTCCCTCTCCCCCTCTCTCCTTGCCCTTGTTTTGCAACTGGGCAAAGAGAGCATCTCGCTCGTTCGCTCTCGTTATGCGCGCTCACAAGAGATAGAAATCTCGCCCTTCGTCCCCCCCCTCCCTTCCTTCTTCTCATACACCAACGACTCGCTGCTCTTTTTCTCCGCTCCTTCGCGAAACAATCGCCCCGGCCTTATGCACGCATACATATACACACACGCTAGACATACCTACATACCTGCATATGCGAGCAAGCAGTGCGTCCGGCGTCGGCGTTTAAATTTTAAAGCCGCCGCCGCCGCGAGCATCCTATATATAGCCACGGCCGCTCTCTTGTGTATACCAGTTCGGGGGGTATTTCTGCGTGCGTTATTATCGCGAGCCCGGCTTCGATCTTGCTCTTGCCGTGCGGCAGCTCGCGATCGCCTCGTTGGCCTTTAGCTTCGGCTCTCTCTCTCTCTCTCTCTGCAGCAGGTATTACCCCCCTCGTACGTGCGTGTGCACGCGGTATAGGTGCCCTTTCCGCATTATGTGCGTTCGCGCGAGCGTAGGTATATATATATACCTATACGTAGAATTTTAATGACGGCGCGTTGCGCTGCGCGTTTGAGGCTCAACGCCGCGCGCGCGGTGTATAAGGAAGAGGAATATTTATCTGCGCGCTTCTGCGATACACTCGTCGTTTTTCCGGTGTTTTGTGTGTTTGCAAGCTCGCGCGCGCTGTAATTTTCGTACGCGTGGTTATTGAATTTTCCACTCGTGCGTTTGGCGTGAATTTTCTGTTTTTTTTTGGTAGGGAGGAGAGTGGATTTTTCCGATGCGGGGATGTTAGACAATTGGAGTAGTGCTGCTGGTATGCTGATAACTGTTTTTTGCGTGTACGAAGTTGGTGAGTGGAAGAGCGTATGCGCACGTGAGTGAATGCGAGACGTGGTGGTTTGGGCGATCCATTAGTCTTTGATGCGCGCGAGGCGCGTTTTTAAAACCGAACTGGACTGGAGTGTGTTACTGTACGTGCCTACTTTTAGAATCTCTTTGAAGGCTTTCCCTTTGAGAAAAGATGATATTCTTCATGGAATATGAAACTCTGAAATTCCTGTTTACGCGATAGTTTCAATTTTCAAGTCGAATAAAACTTTTCTCGAATTCCGCGAACAATTTAGTTTACGAGAGTCTGCGTTGAATAGACACGTGAAGCTGACTTTAATGTATATTTTTTTTCTTGCAAGGTTGTTTCGTTAAAAGACTGCAAAACGCAGAATTAATATAAAATCTCGACAATTTATGTGAGCGACATTAAGATGTCGTTTGAGACTACAGTAGAAGACATTTATACAAATATTTCCCAGAAATATATTTAAACGGAATTATAAAATAACATTCAGAATATATATCACATACTTCATAAAACCAGCTTTAATTTAAAATTCAAGAGATTTAATAGATTACTGAAATTTAAAAGCGATTAGAAATCATCAGGTTCATGCTATATGTGTCAATGTGCCTTTTGCATATCGATACATAAAAACAAGGATTTTTTATTTTTATTGCTTAAATTTTGTTTCTTCTTGAAAAACATTTCTACTTAAAATAAAATTTTCTTTTGACAGTTCTCATCATAAGCGATAAGCATTTTTAAAGACGTTGCATCGTATTTTAGGAAAAATTTATTCTTCAAATAAGAAATCTTATTTTCTATGTAATATACTCAAACCTCAAATCTAGAAAAAAAATTCGTTAACCTTATCAACAATCGAAGTTCAAAAGAATACTGGAATGGAATATCTAAAAAAGAGATTGCATAATAGTGTGAAAATAACCTCTTTTACACGAAACGCAAGAAAAGATCTTAAAATTCCAGTCACTTGCAAAATGTAACCTACTGAAGAAACGCTGCGCAAAATAACACAAGCCTAAACTACAACAGCAAGCAAGCGAAAGGCGGAAAAACACCGAGACTCCAATGCACACCGAGGAAAAATGGGAGAATCCTCTGCCAACGACTACCGGGCAAAATAATTTCGCGAGTTCTCGCTTTTTCTGCCGCGGCGTTCTTCGCTCCGTCTCCGTCTCTGACTCTTTGCGCCGAGCGCATAACGCGCCTCGTTACGTTATTACGCCGGGCAAATTGTTCCGCGAAAGCAGCGCGCGCAGATTAAAATTCGCTCTCCGCCAGGCCGCGCGATCATCTGTGGGCGATTTCCGGGAACGCGAGTTTAGTCATATTTTCTTTTTTTTTCGACGAGAGGTGGATATTGTTACTTACAGGGCTTTGGTTTTGTAGGAAGCCGATGAGAGTGGTCTCTCTTTTTAGCTAAGAGGTTGAGGAAATATACCGAGAGGTAGTTTTCTTGTACTTAGTTTGTAAAGATTCTCGGCTTGAACATTTTAATGCAGCATCGAAGAGCATGGATAGGAAACCGTCTGTTATTCACTTAGAAGGAAGTTGTTTTGGAGTTTCCGGAATAAATATTCATTTATAACTTTTAGGAAATATCGAGCTGTTGAAGGCGAAAATGAGGCTAATGATGCGAATGCGAAGGATGTTAAAGGTAGCTGCAATGTTCTATCTTTTAAATTATTTAAAACCCTTTTAGTAAAAAATATCACTGCTATGTTTATTTTTAAAAAGCTACTTGGTAAGTGTATTTCGTATGAATTATTTATATCAAGTTGTTCAATATAGTTTAAATTTATTGTACAGATTGTGCAAATTCTATTCGCGTACACGAAAATAATTTTAAGTCTTCAACGATATGAAAAAGGCCATTCAGCATTACCCCCGAAAATAGACATTGAAATATCGAGAAATTCAATAAAGCTGAAAGCTTCTCAATACTCTAAAATGTCAATATCATGTCATATTTTATAAAAAAAAATACTTAAACCAAGAAAGCTTTTATCAGTTTTTAATAATTGGAATAAAACATTGCAGTCTATATTACGTGTTACAATATTACAGCGCAGCTCTCAGTAAATAAATCCCATTTCCAAGAAACACAATACTAAACTTACTGTAATCATCAATTCAAAATCCTATTTACATTCTGGAAATAATTTCACGTTGACAGACTCGAGGGAAAACCAATAATTAAATAAACAATACTACAGCAAGCAACCAATGTACGCATCTTTCTCCTACTTGAATAATAAAATAAAAGTCCGCATAACAACGTCGTGATAGAGCGCGGCGAGCAATACACTCCAACTAGCGAATGGAGAAAAAGTCTCTCGCGGATTTCGCAGCTCGCGCGCGTGGATATAAAACTCCTCGTAAAAGTCCGTCATCATTCAATTAGCAATTAGCGATTTTACGGCAAGAAGCGTCCTAACGGCACCGAAGCAGCAGCAAGGAGAAAAGAGAACGAGAGTAGCTACGTATAGAAGCAGGCAGGAGAGTGGGGCAAATGAAGAGGTTCTCACTCGACGCGTAAAAAGCGCAGTTATATCACTCCATAACTCGCGCTGATGAGGATTACAAAGTGAACGCGCGGCTTCCCTTTTATGCGCGAGCTCAGAGCAGCAGCAGCGTGCAAGGAGTATATAGAGAAGAAACGAGAAGAGTAACGCATCCTGTTTCGATTGCAAAGCCGAATGAATAGAAGCCGCGTATATTTGTGTTATAAGAGCGCGTGTGGGGGTATGCATGCAAAGCAGCGAATGCGTGTGTATGTGTGTACGCGCGAGGCGCCGCCGGTTTCGAGTTACCATTTAAAACCGGGTGCGCGCTTAAGTAAGTTATTAAGATCGTAATCTTATACGAAGCGCGCGCGCCCGCGAGGGTGGGAGACCGAGAGGAGACGTATGTGGGTATATAAGCGGTCGCGATTAGGCTAAATTGTTGGCCGATTGTCGCGGTGGATTAGCTTTGTCCGATGTTTTGGCTTTTCGTTTTGTTTCAGGTGAGAGTCGCTTTGTTTCTTTGATTACGTTGGTGTTTTTAGAGGCAAACGGGATTGCGAGTGAGTCAATTTTAAGTATTAAATGGCGCTGGTAAACGAGTATAACTGTAAAGGATTTTTACACACGGAGAAATAATCGTACTGGATAACAGTTTTATACTTGTTCATGTTGCGAGTTGTAAGTCCAAATTATAGTATAGGTTTAGTCATATATAATTAGATCAACTAACTAACTAACTACGAATTTACTTTTGCGTAGAAAGCTAATATTAGGAAAACATTGTAATAACCATGTTGGAATATATCTATGCTTTAGCAAACGTATGTGTGTAACTGTAGTTATATACTACTACATGTTTGTACACAAATGAATCGACTTACTAAGAAATGTCCCAAAGACATAAACTGAAATGCGAGATATAGAAAAGAGTGGGGAACTATATGCGTCAGCCCTGATATTCTCTTATACCCTTTTGTCAAGTGTTTTTAGTCGTACTAGAGCATCTAGCTAGAGCAGTCGCACATTACTGACGTTATTCCTTCCTTGTGCGAGTTTGAATAAACGAAAGATATTTTATTTGAAATATACATTATGTATTATCATTTATTTAACACCCATTTCCAATAAACCACATAGTTAATGTAGAATACTTATTAATAAACCAGTGTATAAGTATTTAAGTACATAGCAAGTTAGTATAGTTATAACATTTATAGTACAACGCTATTATATAGCTAATCGTTTTATATAATATACTAAAGGCACTTTTCACAATGCTGAAACTAAAAATCTATAATAATATAAAAATGCACATATTAATTCTAAATCAACAAATTTAATAGGTATTTTTAATAATTAAGATTATGATCAATACAAATCATTTATAAAAAAATTTTTTACTCATCAAGTATAATAAAACCAAGATTATTATCAGGTATAAGGTAGATTTTGCTTATAACGTTTTGCCTCACTCTCCTTTATTTATACATTGTATTATTAATTATCCTACGATAGATCTCGTTTTATATTTAGAAACATTAATCAATACCTTAAAATTTTTAAACCTTTTCCTTGCATTAATATCTCTTGAACAATGAAAATAAATTTCGTTACCAACCACCATTTTGCATAAAAGCGCGCCCAAAAATGTACAATAAAAAATCGTTCAGCCACACAATACACCGCAAGCAGCCGACTTAAATTAGCGGCTCGTTTTTCCCGCTTGTCGAGGCATTAACATCCGCGAGCGCGCTTCCGTCGCGCGCTGTGGGCCTGCACATAATCGCCGCACCGTGCACACGCGCAAAATACGACCCGCGAGCCGTAAAAAACGTCCGTCCCAGTTCCGATCCGCGTCCGCTCGATTCTTTCCAGCCCGCGCGCGTATTATCGGTGAAATAATTCGCTGCGGGCTCGCCATGGGCGATGATCCTCTTCGACTGCCGCGGCGAGGCGCGCGGGGTCGATAACGGATAACGCGCTTGACCGCCGCTCGTTTGTCATCGAGCTCATATCGCTCGCGCGAGGTTTAAACCGCCGAGGCCTTGTATTCGCGCGACTGGTTGCTGGGTCGGTGTCGGGAGTGAATATAGAAATTTTGGGTGTTGCAGAAAACAATTTGCACATAGTTGAGTTTTGTGCAAAAAGTTTTGTAATGGGCTTTGCTGAGAAAATTAAAATATCATGTTACGTGTAGCATAGTGTCGAGAATTAATAGTAAGATTTTAAAAAATTATACAGTGGAAATTTGATACAACTTATTTTATATTGAAATAACTATTTCATTTAGCATGAAATGTAACTAATAATTTATTGTAAGAATGATGCTGAATAGTGAACTAATTTCCACCTGTTTTAATCGGTTTTAACAAAACTCAAATTCTAACCTGGGATGAAAGGCGTGCGATAATTATATTAGTCAATTGAAAAGAGGCGGAACAAAACTGGATTTTAATTCCATTTTTCGTTGATGACATACATTTGTAGGAACAATTAATTTTAAGAATAATTATATTTTAATTGTAAAATTAAACTTTCGATACGCTTTTAATGATAGCAGTCGAATACAATCAAGTTAAAGTAGAAATTGACGTATCCGGTTTTCTACCGCATTCTTTATTTAATGTATCTACACAGAGAGAATTTTCTAATAAAAATTATAACGAAATTCAGGGTAAAAATTACCGTAAATAACTATAAAGCTGGGACACTCCTACTTTCTGGTACTTTTTCCTGATATTTTACTATAAAAATTACCTCATTGACTACAAATTCTACCGCACAGACTATAAATTTTACCGCACTGAATGGTAAAATTTACCTGATTTAAGAAAAAAAAGACAGCTGTCAAAGGAAACAACTGAGCGTGTACACATTTTAGGTTAACTCAAATATAAATGTGTATAAATGTACTTATTTAAGTATTAATGATACTGCTACAATAATTGGAAGAATCCAGATTTTTAAAAAATACTAAATTTTGGCTTTCTCTAAGATTCATACAGGGAACTTTTACTCTGCGGCAGGCAAATTTTACCCTTCAGTACGGTAAAATTTATCGTAAATATCAATAAAAACTGCCGGAAAGTTAGAGTGTCCCAGCTTTATAGTCATTCACGGTAATTTTTACTGCGAATTTCGTCATAATTTTTATTAGAAAATTCTCTCCGGTATATTCTTATTTTTTAGCAGTTTAGTAAAAAGCAATAATGTTATAATTATTATAATTATTATAATTATTATAATAATTGCCACTACAATTTGTACCTTAGTTTGTACAAATGTTAGTCATCTTGTGAACTTTAATTTATTTATTATTATTATAATATCATTATTTTTTCTTTTTCAATAAAATGCATCTCAATCACGTATTCAAAAACAATCATGTATCACACTGTTTATTACACCCGTTATATGTACATTTTCTTTCTTTTTATTATTATTTTTGATTCCAAATACAGCAGCGTTAAGTAGACTAAAGTGTCAAAGAAAACACACAATACCCGGGTTTAACTATGGATGCATTCAATTGCAATTGCGCCGCGTGCTATTTTCGCGTTCATTTAAAGCGCTTTATATAGGAACCATTATTGGGCGGGCTTTATTAAAGCGTCGCCCTGCGAAAGTAATTGAAAAAAGGCAATTAAGGTCAGGCGTTGATCTGCGTATATACGATTAACAGTCCTTACCGTGTAACATTTTTTCGAGTTTGCTTATTAAACTTACCTGCCATCCCTCTTTATGCTCTAAATGCACTTTTTTGTCGTTTATGTGCTCACCTCGAATTGAAACCTGAAAAAATATATTATTGCTTCTCTTAACTTCACCAATTCGCGTGTAACGACAATTGTTTATTCTCTACTATTATTTATTCTTTATTCTCTTTTCATTTAAATTTTATATTTCTTCTATATTTATTTATTTTTGGAATAGGCTCTTTAATTAATTCTAAAATGTAGGTATATTAAAAAAAATAGCTGCTAATTTGCCAAATCAAATTCGTGCGTAATTGCAACCCGTCGATAATATCACACCCCAGAGAGCTAAAAAATCACTATTTTTACCCATCCGACCTAAATCTCCACGAGCAATTTTGCATTGTATTTCGGGCCTCGTCCATTTACCACACTGTATCCACACGAGCTAATCGAATGAAAGGTCCGATCCGATTATCGAGGGAGACACGGCACCGCACGCCTCGCCGATATTTTTGTATTTTGTTTTTCCGTGGCCGCCAGCGGAAAGCTTACTTTCGGGGCTATGTATGTGGGCCAGTGCCGCGACATGTCGCTGTCGCGCGCGCACGAGGCAATAATTATCAGGACGGCCGAGCGTAGCGCCAGCCTTCTATTATTGACGAGACGAAATACCTATCGATTCGACGTTGTGTATACATAGCCCTTCATAGTTGGCTGGTCGGGGGCGAGGTGACGATTATTTATCGGCGCGGTTCGAGCTCTTTTGTTTATAAATACTCGCGGCTTCTGGTCCCCTCGTGTGTACGCGTATCAACGAGGCGGAAAAAAATCGTTTTTCGGCGAAATTGGGCGCTGAATCGATTGTTCGACGAGGGTATACAGCCCGTGGGAGTTTGCGTATGGAACTAGCTGGACGGCGGAATATTATAGTTTGGGGAGTGAATTGATTTTCAATCTGGTTCGATAAATAGGTGGTTTAGACATTCAATTTTAGGTTTTAATTAAATATTGGTGGTTTCTTTTAACCGAATTAAATGTTCTCTATTGTGCGAAGAATGCATAATTAATGATGAAAATTAATTTAGATATCAGTGCAAAGGCGAGTTCATCTCTTCTGTCATGTTTTAAGTTAATTAAGTATTCTGAGTTGATACAGAATAATATTGTTGTACCAAAATTCTAATAAAATCTTAAATTTCTGACTAATTGAATATTCTGATTTAATACCGTATACTAACATGTATATATTTTAATGATTTCATTTAATCATTTCAAATGTATATTATAGTTTATTGTAAATGAATATTAATTTCTGTCATAATTATATTAGATTTTATATTTTCATGAGTTTCGAGAGCTCAAAAGTAAATTATAATATTTAAATTCCTTTAATCTTTAATTGATGTAATTAATGTACGTGTGATTTATAGAGATGGGCCTTAAAAACGACTCGTGTCGTGCTGTTCTACTAAAATCTAGTAATAAGTTAGTTAGTTTGAGTATTTTTACCAATGTTTTTATCAAAAGCATTAAACAAGAATTTTCTTCGAATATGTAAGAAAAAATTTGCAATGCCATATTGCGTGGCTTTTTCTTATACTCATTGCTTTATTGTTATAGTATCACCATTTTTAATTTTATATCAGACTAACTAATATTAATTTATTTCTGCATTTAACCCTAAAAGCATCTGTAATATATTACAATATCTACTGATGCGTTCATAAACATTACAAAAAAGTACATGCATTAAAAACTTTTTTACATCGACTTTCCTCATTGTTTTTAATGAGCAATAACGACATTTTCAAATAATCCTCATTCTCCACTGACTTTTCCTAAAATCCTATCTCCAAACTCAGTAAAACCATTAAGAACTCTCCCATCCCAATATAATCCCCAAGGACGAATCAATTTCGCATAATCGGTAAATAACTCCGTACCGCTCTCGCGTCTCTCCATCTACGCGAAATTCACCTCGTTTTCCACTAGCCATCGAAGATACTCGCGGAGAGAGCGAGAGTGAGAGAGAGAGAGAGAGAGAGCTCAAGATCGCTCGGCGATACTTCCGCTTGATTTACTCGCTGCAATTGGCCTCGATATCCTCTCGCTGCAGCTAAAGTAGCTCCCTAAAAATCTATATACATCGCGATACATCGGTGCAGAGGCTAAATAAATTCCAGCTCCAGCCCTTGGCCGCTCTCTAATGGCCGGATTACGTACGTAAATATGGATTATACCTCGGCAACGCGCTGAGCGAGATATATCGAAACATGCGTTTTTCCTCGATCTGCAACGCGCGTGTATATAACAAGCTCGTGTGTAAGTGCGACCTTTTTTTTTGTAGTATTATTGTGTGCATAGCGCTGCAGTGCTGGGAAGTGCAGTGCATGCACGCGAGAGAACATCGATATGGGGTTATAAATCTTGCGAGAGGGAACGACAGTTTGCGCGCGGAATATAATAAGTGCGACGCGCGAGAGGTGTTGCTGCTGCTGTGGGACAATGCTTTGTTTTCGGTATACTACCGTACGCATATAATACTGTATAGCTATATAGTTGACAAAATGGCATTACGATTCAAATATAAGATGGGCATGAGAGTTTGTAATGTTAGAATGTTTTATTTATTTGAAAATTTCTGGTATTTTATACTGTATAACTGATTCAATTTTGGATACCATAATGCTCTTACAACGCCTGGATTTTAATAGTCTGGTTTTAACTTTCAAATTCGAATAAAACTACTACAATCAAAGCCAGATAAATTGATAAAAGTCTAATGGGTAAAGAATATTTTTCTTTAATGTTATATACTACAACATACCTACTATTTAGTAAACAGCATCAATATTATTTAGTATTTAATGATAGCAGTTGAAGTGAGACTCTATTAAATTTCAGTTGCAAAAAGAGCATACTTGATTTTTCAAATTATAATTTTTTTCTTTTTTTATACATTTTATATAATATTCATAATTATTGATATTTTTAATAAAATATTTTCAAAAATATTATATTGATTTCATATGACTACCTTATTTTTCACTTTCATGCAATAAAAAGCTTATGAAAAGTATATTCTGGAATTCTATATATAATTAATCTTTATAGGGAGGATTTAATTATTTCGTAATACTGATGAAATTAAAATTTTTACCAGTTTTGGACTGTTTTTACCCAAAAACAGCAGGGTTTAGATAGTTCGCTTTTTTAAATTACAATTGATTCAATGCTTTATATAAAAAGAATCTTTATAGTTGATTTTTGGATAGGAATCTGTTTTAATATAAGGATTTTGTATAGCGAAAATGTACAACTTTACCAAATAATATATTTTAGTTTCAACTTCACTTAACAAAATTATTTAATTGATTAAACTAACCAATTACTCATAAAACTGCATTTTTGCCAATACATACAAATCACTTTCACATACAACACCAACTGAGAATTTTTGACGAAATCTCTCTCTTACTCCAGCAACCTCCCATTTCCATCTACAACCTCTCGACTCGAATAATCGACTTCAGCTCTATACGTGTAAACTTATTCCCCGCACAATCGTCATCGAGCATTATAATAAGCCCCAGCATCAAGTCGCTCTTATACCTCTCTCAAGTGCGTACAGAATCTCGTTCTCTTTCTCTCGCCTGGTAATCTGAAAAGAGCGCGAAAGAGAGAGAGAGAGAGAGAGAGAGAGAGAGAGAGAGAGAGAGAGAGAGAGAGAGAGAGAGAGAGAGAGAGAGAGAGAAACCTCGATCTCTCGAAACAATGGCTATTTTTGCCTTCCTTACATGCTCGCGCGCGCAAGGAGATAAAACTCTTCTCTCTCGCCACTTCCATTAGCCAGGCTGGCGCAAGACAAGACGCATTGTGCCGGGCGCCGGGAGACGAAGGGAGAAAAAAGGAGACAAAGCAGCGCGCGACAACCGGAGAGAGAGAGAGAGAGAGAGAGAAAGAGAGAGTCTGGAGCTGCTGCCGTTATCCGGAAACGTCAGCTCCTATACGGAGCGCGGGGACACTTTCGTCCGTCGATATTCAATTTCCTCCCGTCAAGATGCAAATGTTTGCGCGCGCGCGAGCACGGGCTCATATACTTAGGCGCCGCCGGAGTCGTGTATAGTCGTGTATATAGTCGATGGCGCTGACGAGTATACACGTGCAGCGCTGCATGTACTTAGCTCGCTCTGGGGAGCTTATAGTTACACGTGTACGTGTAATGTCGGTCATCGGTTTTGTGTGTGGAAAAATCACTAGGACGTTTGATTTTAATGTCGCCAGAGAGGATTGTTTCTTTTCTTTATGAGCATGATGTTAAACCAGAAAATATGTATTTTATTTGCTTTTTCTATATTGGAAAGTTATTTGAAAATACAGACGTTTTTTGTGTGCTGCGCACAGAAATACTTTTTCTAGAAATTACCGGCAACAGCACAATGAAAGAATAACTAAATTCACACAAAAAATGAATGTTAATTCATCTTATGTGTAATCAATATTTGAATATACTTCTTTTGTCATCACTTTTTAGCGCCTAGCAATATCTTGATGTTCTTTTTAAATTAAAAAACGTTCTTTTATAAAAGCACATTTGTGGCATAATAAGCTCAAATTTCTTAAAACATTGCATGATCGATATACGTTTAAAAAGCATGTAGGAAAACGCAAAATTTGTATTTAATCCTTGTCCTGGCTGGTCCTCCAGGACCCATCATATATTTTTTTCGTATTTTAATGAACTTGAAATTATGTAATTAAAATGTTATGGATTATCGAATTGGACCATTTCCGATCTCGTTAGGTGGGCCAAAGTTATTTTTGACCGCAAAATAGCCGAGAAAACTCCAAAATTAAAAAAATTAATTTTTACTCATAACCAAATTTCAAGGCCCAACAATCATTCCTGAATTTTTGCAGAATTTGTTGACAACGATATTGGTGCTTGAGATTTAAAGGGTTAAACATAGTTAATAAATTATAATGTTATTTATATAATCAAATCCTAGAGTTTAAAAAAAATTAGTTGCGTTACAAAATTATCATTTCCAATGACTAATAAATACACAAATTTATGCATCGTTGGTGATTGATTTTCGTTTCTCAAAAATGAAAAGTTGAAAATTTGCTTACATATGCGTGCGTTTCATGTAAAACGTACGTATTGTACAGTTGTGCACGTATGTATGCATTCTGTTAATTTTGCGTTACGACGTCGCGCTTATTATTCGTTGGCTTTATGTGTGCTGTAGTAGTGCAGATATGGAAATGACACGTGGAATAAATTGAAATTTCGAAAGGCGACGCATGCGAGGAAAAACGCACGCGTGTAATCGCGTTATAGTTGTCATTCGTTGGAGCGCACGAACGAAGATATATACGCGATTATGTATTGATTATGAGGTCGTATACGGTTTAAAGGATTATTAATGAGAGCATCGCGGGGCGTTTATTATTTTAATGCTCGATAATTATTGAGGACCATGCGGGCGATATCATTGGCTGATTTTCATTCCAATATAAAAGATAGGCCATAAAGTTTGATTAATCGCGGGCGAATAAATTCTGATTAATTATATTAAATGTTTTTGACACACATATTAGTACGATAATTGAGTAGCGATATTTAATATTTTAACGCTGATAAATGCAATAATTAAATCGTTTTTGACGCTCGTTAAAGTTTGATTAATTTGATTAACGTAATTTAGTTTGTTTCTCCCATTTCAGGTGAGTAAGATTTACAAATAAATCATTATATTTTATGTAACTTCAAATAAAATATATTGAAGATTTCCTTCGTAAAAAATAAAACGGTTTTTCTTAATGGCTTTGTACAGAGATCAATGTTCAATAACAACATATGTATTAATATTTTACTTGTTTTGATTAAAAACATATTTTAATAGCAAATAACTATTATTTGCTATGAAAACAATATTTTAAATATAAATCACCGCATTGCACAGGAAAACTATTTCCTTTCTGCCAGGCTACTTGATGTGAAAAACACCCCATGATTTGCTAAATACTACACTATTTACACCGTATCTCTCTAAACGAAACGCATCGAAACTTTCGCCAGACTCTCTAATGATAACCAAACAGCAACAAGCGTGTCAATTGCAACCACTCGCCTGCTACGAAACTATATCCAACCCACCAAAACAGACAGACATATAGAAAGAGGGAAATAAAGCTACAGCGTCAAGGCCGGTCTACAAAGAACAAACATCCATTTCCACAATTTCCAAACTCGACTGCAGGCGCGCTGTTTGCCCTCCGTCGTGCCGCACAGCTGCGCAATTCGCGCGCGCGCCACGATTTTCCCGCTCTCTTATCTCCTCGAACAAACAGCCCTGCGAAAACTTCAAACTTCCTCAATTAACCGTGAAAAATCCATAAACTCGGGGAGGGGGGCGATTAACGCGCGCCGCGCATAATCCGCACGGCGAACTCAAACAGACGCGCGGACCGACGCCGCGCATGTGCGGCATAATTCGAAGGCGCCTTTCGCTGGCACGCGCGTCGTGCGCCGGCGTGTGTCCTCCTGGATTCGCGTCGAGCACGTATCTATATATGTACGGTATGCGCCTACGCGTGCGCTGACTGTGTGCGTGTGTGTGTGTGTTCGAAGAGGCCTATAGGATGGCAGCCGGATTATGACGACGAGCGTGAGATATGCTGTCTCTCTGGGTTTGCAAAATATTTGTGGGGATTCGTGTGTTTGCGTTTTGAAATCATGTTGGTTCTAGGTGCTTGTGGTAGTTGGTAATATTTCGGAAATAGATGAGATGATATATTTTGTCTTTTTGGTTTACTGTTTTTAATTGTGCGGTATAGAAAGAATCTACTACGAATTATTGTTTTGAGTTGTGTGCTCTCTAAATGTGAACTAGTATAAATTAATTATTTTCAAGTTTAAAGAATTTCTCTACAGAGACGTAGATTTTTCACTCGGAAATAACTGATTTTCACTGAGGTTCGCGATAAATATTATAACAGTTTTGCTATGTCATATGATTCCCGGACATAAATTTTGAGATATATAAATATATTTACAAAAGAAATGACATGAATTAATATAAAAAGCTTGTGCAAAAATCACAACTTTTACTTTAAAAATGTAAATGAAGTTATTATTTTGGAATTCTACTGATGGCTGATACTTAAACATTCACTATGTTATTTATTATTTTGTAAATAATATTACTAGGTATTTTAAAAATTAATTTCTAATCACGACGACTTTCAGTCGCTTTTATCGTCTAATCGTAAACTATTTTAGGTATCCGCTCGACGGAACAAACATCTGATCGAATTTATTTGAATCTATTTTGAAATTCTCCAATAAGACTAGGGAAAATGAGCATTCAATTCAATGCGGGTGCAGTATTTAAAAAAATTCAAATAAATTCGATCAGATGTTTATTACGTCGAGAGAACAAGCGTCTTGTATCTATAAAAAACTATTCTAAATCACTTTACAAATGAAGAAGGTAACATCGTTATAAATATCCATCGCTAGAAAATTGCTTCGCTCTTTTGGTTATATACAAACGTAGTTAAGTGCACTTCTTATTCGATTGTAATTTATATTTAGCCGGACGTGGATTCTGAACTGAGCAATTTTATTTAGGCGTTTCTACGAGTGATATAAGTTTTCGTGATCATGTTAAGTAATCAAATTAAAATCTTTGAGTTTTTAGGTTAAGCAAATTATAATCTGAATTAAATGATTTCACTGGATTGACAAATTTGCAGTAATAACGTCCAGGTTTATAATAATTATTTAAAGCCTTTTTTATTACTACATAGTTTAGTTATTATTTACCATCAGAAAAAACATTATATAAAAGCTTGTAAAGATTATCTGGTATAAATAATATAGTATGTTAAAGAAGGACCCTCAACGAAATGCAGAAAAATTACTTTAACAAAATCGTGACGTCAGAAGCGTAAATATTATCAAGTCAAAGAAATTTCACTTAAATTAAAGAATTTTCTTTCTTTGTCAATCAATTTTAATATTTTGAGTCTTATATTCTTCCTAAAACATTTGTTTACAAGTTCACCGTCTAAAAATTATAAAATAATTCAACTTTAATGAGCAATGACTAATTGATTATAAGTTTTCATATAAAAATCGTTTTTCTATATAAACAATCCGTCGTTGCTCCTAAAAGTTAAATAATTTTATAATTCTTGAACGGTAAACTTCTAGCTAAACGTTTAAGGAAGAACATAAGCCCTGAAATATTAAAAATAATTGACAATTAAAGACAATTCTTTAATTTAAATGATATTTTTTTAAATTGATAATATTTACGCTTCTGACATAATCGATTTTGTTGAAATAATTTTTCTCTATTTCGTTAAGATGCGCTTCTTATATATAACATACTATATTATTTATACCAGATAATCTTTACAAGCTTTTATATAATTTTTTTTACTGACGATAAATAATAAACGCTTCAACCTCCTTAAACTTACTTTGATATTTTTATATTATTACGCTTAGATTATTCATAATATCTAACCATTTTTCCCTATGGCTTGTACTTTTAGTACTTTTGCAGGGTGGGGAGAAATGTGCCGTGAGATAATTTTGAAGACGGATAATAATGCCGAATTTATTATACCGAAGGGTAAATTTGCCGAAAGGTGAAATGTGCCAAGGGGTAAAATAATCGATTAACAAAAGTGCCGAAAAGAGAAGTTCTGAGGGCAAAAATGCCGATGGATAAAAATGCCAAAAGTTAAAATGCCGAAATGTTGAACGGCAACGGATAGAAACAAAAATTTCGAATATTGAAAAGAAACGACTCAGAAACAATTAACACATTATTATAATACAGTCGCATATTCTAATAAAAGCACTATTTTGTCCAAATTTTCGTTTTCGACATTTTTAACTTTGGACATTTTCTTTTTCGGAATTCTTGTTTTTGGTTTTTTTAACTTTCGGCATATTTATGCATAGATATTGATTTTTTCGGTAATTTCAACCGTTCGATAAATTTATCCATCTGCAAATTTATCTTTCAGTATATTTATCCCCATCCTAATTTTCCTTCTTACCAATATACCAAATTCACTAAATCCCTTATTAAACTTTCATAAAACTTTTTCATACACGCCACTGCATGCAAAATGCACTCGCACACGCGTTCACAAAAATATTATAACCTAATATCCACCCGATAAACGCACAGCATATGCAGTATGCACGCGTATTTTTCATCCTGCCTCTAATACAGCACATGCCCTGCAAATCCTTCAATCTCCGCATCATGCACCTACATACGCACGTATGATGCACCTATGCGCGCCGTTACATGCAGCAGCTTGCACCGAGCAATTTGAGTTTACGTGCCTTTATTACGGCGCTCGGTGTGCACCACACCTTTAATCCGTTATGCCAGTAAGAGCAAGACTTATATAAGACTCGAATAAAGGCGGGATTTGAGCTGTATGGGGAGAATGAGAGGAGGAAAGATGAGAATATGAGATGAGTATAGAGGGAACAGAGGAGTTTGCATTAGCGCGGCGAAGATGGTGAATGCATTATATATTGTTACACGTGTACTCCATTACCGATAATCGACAGACGGATGACTGTTACTTCCTATTTTTCATTTCTGTCATATATCCGAGAGCGATTATGATTCAGAAATAATGCGTTAAGTATGTACTTATGATTTAATAAATTGAAAGAATAAGAATTGAAAAATTAACGAAATTACCGTTATTGTTAAAGAAGAATATATCACATAACTTAAGTGCTTGGTTAACATTAACAATTTATTATTTCATATTTGACAATTTTTTAAAAATCCATTGTAACTTCACTGGATTTTGATAATAAATATTTTATTTGAAAATTAATGTTAATTAAAATCATTTTACCCACATATATACATGATTATAGAAATGAGAATTACAATTGTATAAAAAATATTATGATCCTTTTCTTAATGAAAATTCAGGTCAACACACATATACGATCGATTAATGCATACTCAATTTCTCATACCGAATAAATGAAATTCTCATGGACTTCAATGAATAATTTAATTTTAGATTCAATATGAATGTATTTATTAGTCGTTCTTACACATTTCTACGAATTTAAAAAAAAATATAAGTACTATACAAAATTGTAAAAAGGTAAATTAAAAAGGATGTTGCTATTTTTAGTTTTAAGAACATACCACAAGTACTTACACTTAGCATTTGGATGCCTTATAATAATTCAATGTGTATAGTTTTCATTCTGGAAATAAATATGGACCATCCAAAACGACTCAACTGAATAATTATTGTTCATTGTGCAACCTGCATGGAATAAAAATACAAAATACGCAATATTTTAAAAAATCGCCAAAATACAGAATGCTCGCGAACACGTATTTTTTCACCTGTGTGTATTACATTTTCGGCCACAATTTTCGTGTATTTATTATCACATTTTTTTACCTCGTTCATTGTTGACCAGTGCACGCGTAACATCGAAAAAAATAAATTTGCGAGCATTCTCCCGAGAGCCGCGAGCTGTGCGTCAATTGTGCAGCGCTGTTCGTCATTTAAGCAGTCGCTTATCGCCTCCCGCGCGCGCGCGAAAACGCTTTGAATTTCCAGCCGAACGCGTAAAGCGGGCGCTCGCGGGTGTCAGTGAGTGACGTGCACCCACGCTTAATTCAGCGAAACTTTGCTGCTGCTGCACGCAAAATCGAATGACAGATGCTTTTAAATATATATTTATTATATTCATTTTATTATATTACGTCGGGCTTTTACTCTTCACTGCGTGAACGTCGCGATAGAGAGGACAGCGTAGGCCGAATTATGCGATAATATGGAGAATTTGATTTTATTTGTATGGATTTGTATTTTTTAAATACATATATCTTGGAATAAAAACACTGTTGGACACGGAATTTATTTTTATCATAATTTTTATATTAAGTCTGTTTGTACATACTAAGTATTATTTAGTTTCATTATGTTAATGTACTATAATGGTATTATATAGTTCATAGTAAATAGATGCAGGGACATAATTTAAAAAAATTTCGTTGATAAGAAATTTAGTAATTTTTTAGTTAATAAACTTAGTTTGAACCTTATAAATATTAATTATTAAATAATTTCATATAAAAGTAAGGGAAGGCGGTACAGTACGGGCACCCCAACTTCAAAAGAATCCTGTAGTTTCTATTTTGCACCAATACAATACAAATTATTAGAAATACTTCTTACAGAAGAAAATCTGAAGATTTAGATAGAATATTCTTATGACAAAATATGCTTTGCATTATTTTTTATAATGCAAATTACAACACCGCTAAAACTGCCCATTTCCCCCAACCGTGGGGCACGATTGGCACGGTGGTGGGTCACGATGAGAACGGTCATTTGATAAAAATTTCAAATAACATTTGTTTAAAGTTTAAAAGCAGATATACACCTTTTCTCTTTGTAGTTCTGAACAATTTCATCTAAGTACACAGATCCATATCACACCCTTCAAAATTATAAGCATGTAGGTAGGTACCTAAATTTGAGGTTAGATGCTCCACCCGATGTGTCCGTCATGCCCCCTTCAAAATCTTTTTATATTCAATATAACTTTTTTCCTAAGCATCGTAAAAAATTGATTAAAAATGCTATTAAAAGTTCGTGAATCAAGCTTTAAAACAACCTAGTTCCGAAGCTATTGACGATTTATGTTATAAATTTTTTTTTTAGTTATCGAAAAAAAGATTTAAAAAATTAAAAGAATCATGATTTTAAGTTTTAAATTTCTAATAATTCGTATAACAATATTATTAATTATTTTCATTCAGCAATGTTAGGGGGAAAACTAATAGCTTTGGACAATCTGTAAAAAATTAAAATATCAATGACCAATCCACCTGTCAAACCCGTTGTGCCTCATCCTCCCCTACTTTTAGATTGTAAACAATTCTTAATTTAAAATAGTTCTTATATTGTTCTCATGCGTAAACTAAAATGAAATTTAGCATTATCCATTTTATTATAATATTCATAACGCATAATGTAAAAAATTTAATTACTTCTTGTAATACATAAATAACTTTTGAATATATAGAAGCCCCAGTAAATATACTCGTAAATATAGTTAATGTTATAAAATATAATTTATTTCAAATACTATTAATTATGCCTCATCTTCACTGGCAGTTTAATAGAGTCTCGCTTTAACTTCCAATATCGAAAAACATTTAAAAAAATTTACTAGCAATTATTACTGTAATGTTATTTAATATTAAAAGTTAAAGCGAGACGCTATTAAAGTGCCAGTGAAGACGAGGCATTATGTCAAAGACAAAATTCTTAATTTCTTATTTAGGCACTTAAAAAAGTCGCAATCGTATAATTATTTCATAACAACTAAAATCAACAACAGCAATCAAAATATTAATAAAACCAAATTCCCTTTCCACTCAAAAGCAGCAGAATCAAATCAAAAGACCTCCAAGAATTCACAAAGAGCCGAATCTATTTCTTGTTAGGCTCTCCTCCTCGCGACTCGAGGCGCGGAAAGAAATCGTCGTGGAGGACGACGACATCTTTTTCCAAAATATTCCCCTGCGAGCGCTTTACTTACTTCGCCGAGGCAAATATTTGAGAGAGAGAGAGACGGGGGGGGGGAGGGAGTATAGATCGGGCCGCGCGCCGCGTCTTTTGTCGGGCGCGCGGGCGACGCAAATCCGTCTCGGGAAAACGAGCTTTATTGCCGCGCTGCTGCCGAGTTTTCCCTTCGCCCGCGCGTATAAACAAACGCTTTGTCGTGTACATACTCCCCCGTATAGTCCGCGCGTCAATTTCGGATCTTTCAAAGCGGCGGTATATGTCTGACTGTCTCTCTGTGGGTGAGCAGAATTGAGCTGAAGGCGTATAGCTCCCTCGTTTTCCGAGCGCTTTCGCGTAATTATGCATCGTGGACAAATACTGTGTGTGTATGTGTGTGTATAGTGACTGAGAAATTTCGGTAGTTGGGGGTCTGCGAGGTCTTACGCACGGATTGTGGAAGATGTAAGATAGGGGGAAAGTATATGGGATAGGATATGTGGGGTAGGGGAATAATGTTTTGGGGAGATACTAACAATAACAGATATTTAAATTTTGGCAGCTCTGACAAATAGTTTTGAAATTGTTCATTCGTTTATATATATTAACAAACATCTTATTATTAGTATTTAAAAATGAAGAAAAATGTACACCCAAGACGAATTGATTCTTCTCGAACGTGTTTGAATGTAACCTACAGAGTATATATATATATATATATATATATATATATATATATATATACCGTTCTATATTTCATATAATTTTCATGGTATAGGTAAGAAAAATTAAAGTGTAGGTCCAGAAACTACATTGGGTGTCTAAATAAAGAAATGACCCTTGAACGAAAAGTGGCTTGTCTTTAAAAAATATCATAGGTATACCTGACAGTTTCTCAAGTTTAATAAAGCATTGGAAACAATGATAACATTAAATTTGTTCAATGACTACTTGTCTATTTTGAAATATCAAATATCTAAATATAATCCTAAAATTTTAACTCAATCATTTGTAATATAATTTTAGATATAATTTATTTGTAATAGAATATACCTTTCAAGCGGAAAGTAAATTTGCTGTTTTTATTCATCATCGTCATCATAAATTCAGTTACATTATCGATATCGATTCTGTGATTGTTGAACCTATAGCTGGATTCCAAATTATCGACAAGAAGTGTAGGTGCAACGGGCCGAATGCATTTAGCTATCGAACTGATAAACCAGTGTACGCTGCACTTAACTAATTGAACTCTTAGAGCACTTTGATTCAGCAATTCAACCCATAAACTGAATTACATGCAAGATTCATTAAGTATTACAATTGTTAATTTTAGGTTTATTGTAATTATTATAAATACAATTATATAAATCTACTAGTAAACTTTAATGAAAACTTCTCATTTTTTTCAAGAATGTTTATTCTGAAATATTCAAATCCAGTATTTTTTAACTTATTTACTTTTTCACATTATAGTACGTTCTTGGTATAAAATAAAGTTATAGTCCTATTTTAGTTAGTATTTAACTTATAAATCAAAGCTATTTCTGAATGCCCTATAAATATTAATGATGATAAATGATTCAGGATAAAATGATCCATGTGTATTTTTTCGTAGAATACCGAAAATTTCTTTTCTGCATTTTAGCACCAATATAAATAAACTGTCTAACTTAGTATTTTTTTATTTAATTTATTATCATTTTTTTAACAATTACTTCTTAAATAATCAATAAAAACTGTATTTTTTTAAAAGTAAATTGTTCAATATTTTACAGTTTAAGACTGATTCGAATCAATGAACTGCGTGAAAATTGAATGATAAAAGGAAAAAACACTTGCATAAAATGAAAATTCTGTATTAATTTAAATCTTTTTCTCAATTATAGTTATACAATATAAACTTTTATTATCACAGTTCCCCACAATAATTACACACTTGAAAACTATTTCAAACAGATCATAGGTTTTTAAAAATAAAAATAAAATGTTTTCTTACGTATTTTGCGTGTAACCTTCCCTCAAGCAGCAACTCTTTCATTATCTCCACACGTCAATTCCGTGTCTTCCCCACACTAAACACAATCACTCACTATACACACAATCTACGCACAGCAGCCAGTCAATGACTCTCCACACCGCTTGCCAGCAACTAGAAAACCTTTACGAATTGTCTCGGCCCCCCGGCGGCTCGCGCTCGCGGCGTCATTGAAGATAAATGAAAAGCCCCTTAGATTCGAGTGCTCATTTCTCTTTCTCGTTACGCGCGGGCGCGAGGTAAAAAAAAAGAAGGTAGCTCCGCGCGCCCGCGCTATAGGTGAGAGAACGAACGAACGAGCGAAAGAACGAAGGGAAAAGTTGGAAAAAAAAGGGAAGAGGGAAGAAAGAAAATAACGAAAGAGCCTGCGCTATATACGTATAGGGTTTGGAGGGAAAGGGAGAGGAAAGGTGCAGCGGCCAATCGAATCTCCCGGCCCGATTCCGCAATTACTTCGCTCGACTTGAAGTGCTTCGTGGCGTTAATGAGCTTTTCTTTCCAGCGCGTTGGCTATCGTCCTTTACGACTTCGGCACGTATCGTTCGCCTCCCTCTTCTACCTTCCTTCCGAGCGCGAAAGCTCAAAGCTGCTGGAGCTGGAGCAGGAGCTTCCTGCCCCAGAGCATTCTCTCTCTCTCTCTCTCTCTCGCTTTCTCTGTAGTTTCGCTTTATGCCTTTGACTCTCTCCTTCTATCATTTGCTTTGTGAGTTTCCTCTCCCCCATCTTTTCTGTTGTGATGCTTCTTCGCCGCCTGTTTTCTTTTTCTTTATTCATTTCGTTCGGCGTTGCGTGTTTTCTTTTTAAGTCTGTGAGCAACGTGCAGGTTCATTCGCATAAGGTAAACTGAACGTTGTTGGTGTACGTATCTGACTGATGCGGCCTAATTAAATTGCCGTAGCGTTATTTTTCTGTGTTTGCTGTTTTGAAAGTGGGTCACTGTGCTGTTATTGTTTGGTTTTATCTCGTTGATTCTTGAAATATGAGTATACATTGTATTGATATTGTTGTAATTTATGTAATATAATGTAAATTTATTTGTAATGTTGGGGAATAAATAACACATTTTGATTTGATTAAATTTCATGGTACATTTCATTTATTTATGGTGAAGAACTGAATAAAGTTAATAAAGCGATTGTTTCGCACAAATTAAATTAAATTATATAAATTACTAAACTTCATTTAAAATATTAAAAATCGAGAGAATTATACAAAGTATTATGAATGGAACATCTATACTCGCAGGCGTTTTAATACATTTTTACATGACAATATTATTACATAAAGTATCAGTATTTTACACATACAAAGGATTTATCAGAAATCAGAAATCAATATTTAATTAATTAGTGTAAATCCTTATTAGGGGCCGTGTACAAATTACGTAAGTGTCGCAGAGGGGAGAGGGTGTACGAAAACCTTACGAATACTTATGTGCAGCGGGGGGGGGGGCTAAACAAATTTTTGCGTAAGGTTATTTATTTCGATATCCTTTTCTAAATAACGTTTTTGAAACATCGAAAAAGGAGATGGAAATGATTTAAAATGTATTGAATTCGAATACGTTAAAGTTGAGGCTGACTATAAAGACTTTTGTAATGAAAAGAAACGCGATAAAACTTGTTTTTTGACAGATGAAAATTAAAAATGTTACATATATCTTATTATACATCTTATCATAATTAGTATTCTTATAATTCCTATATTTATTATATTATAATATCATATTAAAACTTTTACGGCGGCATAACCCACATACATTTCATAAATTTATGAAAATTTTGTTACTTGTTATAGTATTACAGAAACAAGATTTTCATAAATAATTTTCTTAGGCATTTTTTACGTTATATACTATGTTATTGAAACAGCGTTATGCCAAAGATTCCTTAGAATTATTCTATTTATCATCACTCTTAAAAAATTTACAAAATACTCATATATTAGCCACTGAGATAATGTTAAGATAACTTCGAAGGGAAAACCTAAAGTTAAAATTTAAACGTTAAACATTATAATAAAATTTGTACCAAATCTTGAAATAAAAATAGATTATTAAAAATATTTCAATTTACTTACTTTTTTATGACTTAATTATTAATGGTTTATCAATTTATTTATTTATAATGAACCTTTTATTTACCCACCCCACTTTGAACAAGAAAATCTTACGTAAAAGAATTTAATGTGTTTTTAGTATTAAGGTAAGGGTTACACTGATTTTTGAATGTTTTATAATTATAGGAATAATATTCTTTTATTATCTTTGATTGAAATATTACATCAAAGAGCATTTTTTTAAATAGTCCTCGGGTTATACAATCCTTTTAAAACTGAGCTAAAAGACTGATGCTTATAACATGAATAAAAATTAATGAAAGTTATTTTTAGACACACCTATGTAATATTGACTGATATTGTTGGTACTTTAGCTACATTAATAAAATTCTGAAAGTCTCTGTAAGTAATATGCAAGTTTAATGTTGTAATGCGCTTCTTGCATGTAATTACTCAGCATATAGCTTATGAATTAAAGTTACAAGATAATGCAATTAATTTAGTATGCTGCAAGTTATATTTTATATAGAGAACGTAAAAAATACTAAAAACTAAAGACTCATCACAAGTTTTTCACTTCCCACCCATGAACACTTTACATATTCTAAAAATAGTAACAAGCTTTATAGATACTTTCAAATTTAAAACAAGCTCACAAATTCATAACAAACAAATACTAAAAAGAACAAAACAAAAATTAGAAACATTACAAGCATAACTTTCGGCAACCACCTAACGAAAACCTAGCAGCAACGTCGCAACTTCCTCCTTACATCACAATCTCTCTCTCTCTTTCTCTCTCTCTCTCTCTCTCTCCCACTCTCGTGTTTCGTCGCGAGCGCGCGCGCGCGCACTTTGTTTCCGTACACACATCCCGCGCTCTTACACATTTATTTCCGCTCTTATGCTCCGCGAGCTGCACTCGCGCGACCTTCTCGTAATTGTTTTAATGACTCGGCTGCGTCGCCGCCGCCGCCGGCTCCTTGGGAAATTCTCGGCACAGTTTTCCGCTCTTCCGGCTCTCAACCCCCTTGACTTTGCGCGCTGCTCCTGGCGCGAGACGGTCCCGGCTCTTTGTTCGACGACGACGACGACGTTCAAGCTGTAGCTTATGAGGCTGAGGCTGGTATGTGCAGGAGAGTGGAGAGCCTCGCGGCATCGACCTGTCCTCCTTTTTTCTCTCCGTTGTGCTCTTGGCTGTTGCACGGCGTTTATAGTTTTTTTGCGCGCGGCGTTTTGTCGGAGGGCTTCTTACGTGGCCTTATACGGGGGTAGGGAAGGTCGAATTGTTATTAACGATTGGTTAAATCGTATTATTTTAATGATAAATTTGTTAATTTTAATTTGGAGAAATAGTTGTTGACTTATAATATAACTGTAATGAGACCTTATTTTCTACTATAATTATAAAATAATCATAAAATATAATTTTGTGGTGAAAAGGCAAAACCATTATTTAAGTGCATTTTTTTAAATGTCGATATATTGAGGTTTGAATTTTTAGAATTTCATTTACACATGTGCAAAAGGAAAGCATAGGTTATGAAAATAGAAGCAATAGATGAACTTTTGCAACATTTTATTTTTTTATATAAAAATCTATCATGCATAGATACTAAAATCATTAAAAATTCAATTTTTAAAAAAGGGGATTTAAGTCGTTGTCTTGAAGCCACATGATTATAATTATAAAAATAATTTATGAAGTATTTACTTTCCATAAAATTAAATAAGTAACATCTTAATTATTATACGCTGTAAGTTGTTCATTGCCGTAGTGATATACGACTTATAATGTAAGAAATTGTAATTTTACTTTTGTAATAATTCTACAGAAACTAATATTTCTGGAGTCTTTCGAAACTGCATAAGGTGCATAATAGTTCATGACGTAAGAAACTTAATCTATGGTATAAGCAGATTACGTCATGAATTAGTTTTTTAAAACGTATCAATTTTCAATTAATATAGACCTTTTAATAAAAAAAGTTGCGATTATATTCAATATTTATGTTGCGTGATATTTCTGAAATAAATCGAATTTTATAATATTAGTAATTCTACGTTAATATACCGAAAATCTTTTAATATGGCTAATATATTTAATTTTAAAAGCAGGCTAATTTAAAAAGGATATAATTCTTTTAGAAAAGTCTTTGGGCTTACACCACTAAAAGAATTTTAAAACTCTATTTCACTCTACTCTATTTCAAAATTAATGTTAATAATTCTAGTAATGGTAGAAAAACTCGTACAATGGAAGTTATGAAAAAATTTTAAATATATATTGTATTATTCTTATAAGGTTTTACTTTTACTACTTTATTATGTTTCATTTAAAATGTATATTATGTTCGACTTTTTTATATTACTATCTATTTCGTGCGTTAATGATTAATTTAGTTCACATGCCTATTTTTACATGATTATATAAAAGTTATCGATTATAGAAATACGAAACATATTTTTTATTATAACAAAATATCAGAAGCCTATTAAAAATTTTAATTTATCGTCTATAAACTTTTTATAAAAATTATTAACGTTACATCTATATCATTTGTTATGATTATACTGATAATGCTTTTTTAAAGCAGAATAAGCTTCTTCTTCATAGCGACAACGTTTTTTCAAAGAAGCTTATTTCGTTCTTTTATATTTATAGTAAAGTTTTGCTGTTAACTCAATTTTACTTTAAGATTCTTTTTCTTCCAATCAAACACTATACATTAATAATACATTAATAGGCATATGAGTTTGTGTTTTTGTCAGCATATTACAGTCAAATTGTAGTATACAAATATTAATATTGTTGATTGAGTCTAAGATCTTATACTTATTGACAAAATGAGGTGTATACTTCGGCCAGAATACCTATAAGAAATAATATAACAATACATGTAGACGAAATTTCTTGTATTTATATATAATAAAATACATTTCATCTACAATAATATAGGTATGCTGGCCGAAGTATACACCTAATTTTGTCAACAAGTACAAGATCTTAGACTCAATCAAAAATATTAATATTTGTATACTACAATTTGACAGTAAAAATTACCTAGGTACATAAAGAAACGAAAATACCAATACAATCCACGTAACAAACTAGAAATAAAAAAAATTCCACCTAAACCCCTCGCAATCCCTCTTCCTTCTTTCCAGCCAGGCCTCGCCTAGAAAAGCGGTATATACATACGCCGACGAAAAGCGTGTGCACGGGGATTCCCCGAGGTTGCTCCTCCACCTCCGCCGCTTCCTACCCCAAAGAGCTCTAGCCACCCAGCCGCCGCGCATACACACAGGCCTATAATAGGTCGATTCGAGTGCGTCGGGCCGGAAGGAAGCCCCGGCGAAGAAACAAAAAAAAAAGCGTCTCCTCGGAGCCTCAGCTGTAGCTTCGGCTCAACCGACGATTGTCCGCTCGGCCGAGTATAGACACGAGGCAAGCGACTCGAGGTTTTCTGCAGGAGCGCCTAAAGAGCTTTGGCCCCGCACGCCCGGCTGATTACCCATGGTGTGCCGACGCGACGTCTGTTTTGATCCTGCGACGGGGCCCCGCGTGCTTTTTCTTTCGCGTCGCTTCGCTCTTTGTGGCGTGGCCGGCTTTTTCTTCTTCCGAGGAGGGATGGACGGAGGCGCGGAGAGGAGGTAAACACGCGCGGTGCGGCGCTATTGTTGCGGGACGCTTTTTTTCTGGAGCTCTGCTTGACGTTCTTGCTCTCTCTCTCTCTCTCTCACGGTTAATTATGCAATTTTCGGGAGAGGAGATTGTTTTCGGGGGGGTTTTTCCTCGTTAAGGTGAGCCGCTGGTATCGAATTGCTCCTTTTGTGCGAGCATTGAGGGTTTGAAAGACAGTGGGTATATATCGGGGTCTCGGCTTTCTTTTTCTTCTGGCTTTGAATGGAAATGAAAATGTTTGCTTCTTGTTTGGATAGAATGTTTCTTTCTGTATTGTTTATTTTTTTGAAGAATGGAAGATTTTTATTGATGTAGGCGTGTCTTTGGTTATAACCATTCAAGGAAATCTGCAGTCATGGAGTGTATTATATTATCTACATTTTCAAAAAAAATTTTTGTTGATGTTTAAATGATTTTTCTATGAATATGATATATGATTCTTTATATCGTATACCTTTGTATCGTCTAAAGTTTAGAATAATGCAATGATATTAAAAATCAAATTAATACATACTTGTAAAACGTTGTCTCAACATTTAAAAAAAATTCATATAGGTGCACAAAATAATCATAAATGTATAATTTGCAAACTAAACTTTGCCTAAACATGTAGCAAGAGTAAACCTCTTCTGAAGTTTTAATTGCCTAATAAAAGTTAATAAATGAATAAATAATATATAATACATTATAGACAGATTCTGCATGTAGCAATGAGTTGATACTTGTTTTTCACAAAATTATAATTATACTATTTATTTTGTTAACACAAAAGGACACTTTATAATACACTTACTTTCATCCACAGACATTTCATAAATGTAAAATTCATATCCTACAATAAATAAACTCAACTTTTATTAGACTATTAATTTAGACTGTTTTCTCCTTCGATTCAACACAAAAGAAAGCACAAACGCCATCATTAAATCACCATTCGCATCAATCAACCAAAACACCCTTATACACCCAAAATAAAAAGACAATTGAATTTCATCATTCGCAAACTGCCCGACTTAGGCCCTCGATCCCATAGCTATACCATCGGCGCACCTTCTCTCCCCTTTCACCCCCGCATCGCTCCACCAATTCCAACCCTCGGAATCGCCGAATCGTCATTTGCGGGGCTTTACTCCGCGCGTCCAGTCCCAGAAGTGCCGCTCCGCAGCGGTAGTAGAGAAAATCTAGAGTAGCTGCGGCGAAACACTGACTGCAACGAGAAAAAGGGAGAAGAATACGGGCCGTTCGCTCATTTTCCGCAGCTCTCCGTGGTCTCTTTCTCCGCCGAGTATATCTGTATACGTTACAGCCTGGTCATTTCCCGCTTGCGGAGAGAGACAGACTCTTTGCGGGGGATTTGGCTCTCGATGAGATGGCCGGTAATAATTCAGCGGGGCTGGGGTGTATGGTATGTATGTATCGCGAAATCCGGTAGTATGCGGATAAATGCCCCGTCTTTCGTCTTATTCCTCGACTTACTTGATCCAGCGGGAGAGCTGGGAGTAAAGTGATAGTGAATTATTTTGAAAAAAAGGAATAAAAGAATTTATATGCTTGGTATTATTAATTTTTATATACATAGTCTGTGTTTAGCTCAACCGTTATTCTTGGAAAGAAATAAAAATTTTAGTATGGCATTCTATACTGACGGTTGAGCGGAAAAGAGACTGTACTTTACAAAACATCAACCATCGACTTATGCAGAAGGTTACTGAAAGGATTTTTAAATGTTTGGTGAATTTACTGGTTATATTTTTAATGATAAGACACATGTGAGAAGATTACTTTTCTCAATTATACTTTAAACTAATTAAATAATTTAATTGATACCACTCTAACCTCAAAGTCACAACTTTGATGTGATTTTTCGGCGCTTGTGGTATAAAATACGATTCAAAACTAGTGCGTAATTAGATTATTTACCTCATGCGACTTTTCACTCTCGCTTTGTTCGAGGGAAAAACGTCACATGAGGCAAATAATCTGCTTCCGCATCCGTGTTGAAATGTACTATATTACTTCACTATTCAATCATTCAACAATAAGCATTTTATTTTAACGAATGTTAAAATAAGTACTGGTATAATACTTATATATAGCGACAGTCTTATTCAGTTTAAAACTAACTTAAGTATAATTTAAACTATTTATACTTTTATTTCACGTTGATTCATCTCAATTTTAAGCATCAATCCTCTAAATAAATGAGAATTTCCATATCATTTTAAAAGGTATATCGGTCCGGAACTTAAAAAATATTTGTAATTCTATTTCAAGCTTTACTCGATCAATTAATAGAATGGCTATATTAAAAATGTAGAACTGCGAAAGTCTTGCGATGATTGAAACATGATTCATTAATGTTAAGAGATTGTGAGTATATGAAAAATTTCGTACAGTATGACGACCTTCAGCTATTTTGGGTATAACTTTTAATTGACTCAGTGAAAATTGAAATCCCAAAAAAGGATTTGTTCCTTGAATAGCTCTTATTATGAAAAGAAATGGCCGGAGTCAAGTTCGAGCATAAAAATTAATTATCAATATAAATGTAAAATTTACGGTTTTGCGATTTCTAAGAAGTGTCGTCCAGTATGACAAATTACCATTGTTAGTCAATTTTGAGGTCTGAATGATTTATAAGGGTACTCACAACATTTTTATAAGTAATAATATAGTATATTTATTAAGAATATAACTTAATAAACTACAATACTGCGTATTTACTAAAATATGATATTTTAGTTATAAATAACAAATAACACTTAATAAATGTTTGGAGACTATATTTAACACACATGACAAATCATAGTAGACATTTTGCTTCTAAAAAAAGATAAAAGTAAATTTTTAATATATATTACCATTCAATTTACTGCACGACAAGTACATTATAGCGTTTTAGATTATAAGCTGCGCGGATAATGACAATTAGAAGTCCAGCGACGTCTCAATGGATTTATGAAGGACTAAACTTGACACAAAAATTGTTGAAGAGACATAAACTTACTTAGGGAAAAAAAGGTCAGCCTCATGAAGTAATTTTTGTTACTCATAAAATAGAATAAATTGTTGGTTATGCAAGAAGTTTTGAAGCAATAAATTTTATATACCGGCCGTGGAGTATGTTTAATAGATGTCCAAAATTTGTCAAATCCCCTTTATAAAATGGCGCCATCTGCCGGTGGAAGCCAGGAACGCATAATTTGTCATACTGTAAGCTTTGTCATACTGCACGACTCTCCCCTATATCAAAGTAGAATTTATTTCTTCCACGTTTATTTCAGCTTTAGATAATACATTCATTATTATAATTAATGCAAAAGTTGTACCAATTATTATAACTCTTTATATTATTTATTTTTTATTAAATTAAAAAGAAAAATACGTTCACAGTAGACCCTCTCTCATTCAAACATGTTGTAATTCGAATTTTCTAAAATTCAAAGATTACATGCACTAAGAGCTATTATACATATATTAAAATGTATTATTTCTGTTTGTACATTAGGCGACGCACTTACATTTGCTATAAAAATTACCATATACATAGTAGAATTTAATATTCATTTGTTATTATTAACTATGAATCTGACAACTTTTGCTCAATCATGGCAATTTTGTAAAACATGCAGTATGTTTCCAATTTCCAAACAGATAATAATTTTTTACGCACATTTTTTTTTCTCGCTGTAACTAATCAAACCTTCCTATCTTAATCTCGACGCTTTGCACCCAACGTACTACCTCCCTCGCATAAAAAGCCTCAACATTTTCGGCCGATGCACCGCAGCTCGCCTTGAACGCATCCTCGCGCACGAAATTGCAGAATTTCTCAGTTACTCCCCGCAGGCGCACTTCCACACGTCCATACCCCCATCTGCAGGTATATACGTATACACAAACCGAGAGGGCGAGAGGGAGAGAGAGAGGGAAAGGCTCGCGGAAGCCTTTGGGCTATGCAGAGGCATAAGGCGCATGCCTGCCGCGCGAGCGCATAATCTTGCGCGAGCGCGCGGTTTTTCCACCTGGCGACGAAGGCGGCGGCGCATTCTCCTGCAGCGCGGCGCTTCTTTTATGCTCTCTCCCCTTCTCTTTTTTTCTTATCTTGGTAGCTGGCACACCGCAAGTATAACGAGGACCGCCGCCGCGGGGATCATTTTCCGAGCTCCGAGATTTTCGCCGCGAGTGGTCGTCGGCGCGGAGAAGGATTGCGATTATTATAATCTTTTTCTAGATTTTTGGCTGTTAGGATAATTGTGGGGGAGAGAGAGAGAG
This sequence comes from Gastracanthus pulcherrimus, assembly GCA_949152435.1. Lineage (NCBI taxonomy): Eukaryota > Metazoa > Arthropoda > Insecta > Hymenoptera > Pteromalidae > Gastracanthus > Gastracanthus pulcherrimus. The sequence goes on from OX424575.1 coordinate 31,175,151, forward strand.
AGAGAGAGAGAGAAGCAGTTGAGTGTTTTTGCTTGTATGTACAGACTGCTGAGCTTGATTATTGTTTTAGATGGAGCAAGGTGGAATAAAAACGTAGACTGTTGAAAAAACTACGTGCAAACTGTTTCGTTTACGAGGAAAAGTAATTCTAAATGGCTTTCTTTGAAATTAAAATTATTAGGCTGAATGACCTGTTTATTACAATTGTAAATGTCATAAATGTAGAGCTCATTGATGTTTATATACGTTTTAATTATACAGCATATCAAACTTCATCATTTGTAATTAATCCATTCATTTATTTAATTCAACTAGATAATTTATTCCATAATAATAATTGCACATATTATATGATTATCTTTTACCTACCTACATATTATTAATTATATAATTTATATTATGTAACGAAACTCGCAGACATTATATATTATTCGACATTATAGTTTGACTACAATTACACTTAAAAACTATACATTTTAGAATGATTATTATATTTAATATCCATTAATTTAGAGAAAATGTATCAGATGTTTAAGAGTTAAAATTTAATCATATATTCAAGTAAATTGTAGCTCATGAAGGAATAAAGTAAATTTATCAGTGCTCTATCACTTACGTCTAATAATCGAAGACATGTTCATAGACCTACATATTTTAAAATATAAAAATATCTGTAACATTAACTACAAAAATCATTTAGTTAATCATTATTTTATAGATGTAGGGTCATTATGAATCGTTTCATGTATCTCTCAAATAGTTATTTTCATTTTGGTCCGAACACTCGGACGTGTCCAATCAATAATCATTGGTATATTTACCATACAAAGAATGTGATCTTACACTATTATCTTGACTAATATCCTCTTCACGTTTAAATACATCTAGATATTACCTAATCAATCTCAAGTCCTCCTAAAAACACCAAGTAAAGCAAATCACCAGCCACCTAAAAATGACCAGAGAAATCAATTCCACCCTATCTCGCGCCCCCACACCTCTGGACTCAACCACTTCTCAACTTCTCTCTTACACACACTCGGCCATCGATGCACTTAGCGAGCTTACCGAAATTAATCTGCCGCAACCTCGAACCTCGAACCTCCAGCTCCAGCTCCACAAACGCTCTCCTACACTCGAACTTTTCAATGACTCCCTCAAGAGAGAGAGAGAGAGAAGGATAGCGAGAAGCCTAGACGACCGCAAAGCACATAACCACCGAGACCGTAGAGAGAGCTCCGCTTGATTTATCAGCGTTTCCCTCCGCGCAGCGCGAAATTTTTCTCTCCCAGCTCTCCGAAGTGCTCGCCGCGCTACACTCGCCCCGTTGCGGATTAGAGCCGCTGTCTCGGATGTCGAAGCTAAGCCCCTACCGCTCATGATACGGGATTATGCCCGCCTGAAATATCGCGCAGCGGCGGCCGAGGCAATCGAGGCGTGAGATGACGACGCGGGGAAGCAGCGCGAGTAGAGCGTCTTTCTTACAGGCTAGCGGCTGTGCGGTGAACAAGAATTCGGCTTCGGGAGGCGCGTTGCTTTATTTCGGGGGGTTTTTAGGCCAGAGGGTATTGGGAGATTGGGTTATTTTGAGGCAGGATTGGAGATTTGGGTGGTATAATGAGTGTTTGGTGAAGAGTTTTGTTTTTTTATTTTTCTGCTGTTTTGTGTTATAGAGTTTTTGGTAATCTGGATTTGGATGAGTGATTGGCATTTGAAATGATTTTCGTGTTATTTTTGTAAATGCATTTGGTACAGATAGGATTTTGAAATAGAGACTGTGTATTGTGAAAGACTTGCTACTACACATTTTGAGTAGATTTTGAGACAGGGCTTCACACTTCATTTCAAAAGTCCTAATTGCTGTAGAGCTATAAATCCAGTCATAGAATAAACGATTAGTTGTTGTTTACAAATTTTCGTGTATTTCTATAGAAACTCGATCCTAAATAGAATGTCTGCAAGATATATAATGTTGTGTTGTGAAATATATTATTCATTATTTAGTACTTTAGGTTTCGAATATTTCATGAGATTAAGAGGAGATAAGAAATTAAACAGGCAGCCATTCTGACAAAAATATACTTTCTTATTCATGCTTCTCGACGTGTATAAATTTCTTTTTTATCATTCACAGATTAAAACGTCACACTTAACATCTAAATTTTCAGTACAAATTTATGTTTTATTTTGCGTGTAAATTCTGGATTAGATCAACATGCCATTGAACGAACTTACAAACGTTTTCTCGTAAACACTAAATTCATTATAGTCAGTCTATTGATTTTAACTATTCCAATACTCTAATGAAGTGACAATTACTGATACGCATGACCCCTTTTGTTTCTATATTTTAAAAGTTATAATCTTAGGTATTTTTCGATTAAAATTTGACGATAATGAAGTAAATTAGTTTTACTAAACATCTCCATATTTATATTATGCTACTCCATTTTTCGTCAAATTTTATAAATAAAATGTTCGATCGTTCGCTGGCTCTGCCCTACATATTATCCATAACAAATTTGAATAGTTTCATACTAGTCCAGCACTAGTTAGCAGTTTCTGATCAGTTTCCAACTAATTACCACGTAACCATCGAATTTTCACGCATCGCTTATTTCCCTTTGATCATCGTCACCAGCCGCCGAAATTAACGACTAATTATCCCCTCGACTACATCGAACCACCTTATTTTTCAACTAGCCCCCCAGTAACCTATATGCCAAACGAAAGGTGGCCCATGCTTAATGAAAGACGAGGACGCGGGTAGATCGTGAAATCTAACGAGACGTGTCTCGGCAACGACATTCGAAACAGTCTAATCACGAGCGGCAACAGCGACTAACCAAGGACTACTCCACGTCTTTTCAGCTAAGACCCGACCCAAAGGGTTTTCGCGCCACTTGGGGTGGCCACGGGCGAACTTCAAGGTCTGCCAGGATATATATATATACACACAACCCACGCGCGGCTCTTAGTAAGAGCGTCATTTCGAAACCGATCCTCCGAAGGAATTAGTAGACGTCCGTGCGCCGTAATCCGGCCTCCCGAGTCCAACAAAGAAAAGTAATCCGCACGCGATTTTGGGGTGGCTGAGCGCTTGCCTGGCCCGAGAGAGGCGTATTACCAGCTGGAACAATGACAGTAATGAAGCTACATATTAGGGAGTTTAGTATTCGTAATTAATTGAGTTTTAGTAAATTACGGGTATAATAAGTGTAATTTTTCAAATTTGACCTTCTGAATATTTTTGTATTATTTATATCTATTTTTCCAATAAGGAAAAAAGAATTGAATAAAATTAAGATTTTTTATTATTGTACACCTATTGTTATCATATTTTAATATGCAAGTTATCTAATGATGATTATTTCTTTATGTTTCAGGTGAGTTTCAGAAGTTACCTTAACTGCTACATCTATGCTGTGTGAGTTGAAACGAATAGAAATTAATTTAGGTTGATATTTAAAAACACTTTTGTATATTACACAATATACTTTTGAGAATGTAAGTTGAATATCCCGATTTCTATTCAATGAAGTATCAATAAACTCGCGTACACCTATGAAAAGTATAAAAAAATTATTCTAGCAACTATTTAAGAAATAGCAGTGGCTATGGCTTATATAAAATAAATGCAAAAAATAAATTTTAAATGATTTAATATTAATAAGAATTAATGAACCGGATGGCACTAAGTGATACAATTACAATACTATAATTTATGAGTAAAATTAGAGACATTTAATGTGCACGGCTTTCTAACCTTTTTCATACTGCTTTACATTATTTTGTACAGTTACTATTTCACGTTACCATTTAAGTCTAAATATTCAAAGTTATAGTTCTGTCTTATTAAATATCCACTGCCGTAAATGTAAACAAAGATATTAATCCAATATCCTCATCAATGAATTAATGCACCAAAGTACGTAAATCTACCTATACCAGTCGAAATATCGCCAAACGCTCGCCGCGAAGCTCGACTTGCGAGGCTCATCTACATTTCCCGCCCATTAAGCGCGGTCCATTCACCTTTTCGCTTCCACTCTATTTATACATAAGTATAATTAAATTTCCCGCGAATGATCGATGAGCGAGTCCCATCAACTCTCGCTCACACACACATACACACTCTCACCCTCTTCAAGAGCATTTAAAGTAGCCTCTCTCTCTCTCTCTCTCTCTCTCGGATGCCGATAACACGTAGCACGGCTTATCGGGCCATCGACTACAAATTCCCGTGTTTCCTCCCTCCCTTCGCCTCCGTCCTCTCTCCAGCGGCGGCGCGGCGTCGGGATCGATCTGTCAAAAACGGGAACGCTCGCTCGCGCGGCCGCGCGCCTGCATCCGCAATTAAATTATCAAGGGGAAACAGCGAAATTCCCTTATCGGCCTGCCGAGATCGATCAATTATCCGCGCGCGCGACTGTGTATGTGTGTGCGTCGTACGGAAAAGGGGATTCGTGAACGATGCGGCGCTTTTGCAAATGAATGTGTACGTATACGTATACGTGGAGCTGCATTTGAGAGGCTGATGCTTGATGCCGGTTTGCCCGTGTATCGAGTTTCCCTATCTGCAACGGGAAGACGACGAGGCGGCGGGGCTCGAGATCGGTACGAGAGTAGGAAGCTGCAATGGCTCGGTTTGTGTACGGTGTATAGGTGTATGTAGGGATTTATATCTGTCTTTTGAGGTATTTTGACACAATTATAGATAAGCATCGGAAGAGGGTTGAGAGCGCGGGGATGGAGATGAATGGTGAGTGCGTTGGGAAAATTTGCTGAGTTGTGTTGTAGTCTGGTGGTGCTGACGTGCGGTATCTATATCGAATCGGTGATACGGATGCTCGATGTAAATAAAACGAGTTTTACCGGAGATTCTTGCAAATGACGGATGCAGGTTATGCAGTGGGTAACTTTTTATTGTGTAAGCAATATGAATGTTGCGAAACTTATTTTATTTACTTTTATTATTTTTTTTAAATTTTATATGATATAGAATTATTTTAAATAAATGTGGATATAGAATACGAATAATTAGAATTAGACATAATTGATTTAACATTTCTATTTAAATTAGAAAAATTTTCGGTCACTTAAGTGTTGAACAGCTGGCGCTTGTCAAATGAAGAAAAGCTGTTCATAAAAACGATAATGATGCACAAAACTCGAAGCAAATATAAAAATATGTACCTAGCACTTTCAAGTTTATTAATAAAACTTTGGCAAATCCAATTACTTTTTTTTCGAGATTAAGAATAATTAATATTATTCTTTTTTTATTCTAATTTTTGTATTATTATAACTTATAAGCAATTTTGTAAGAAAAATATTTTTGCAGTGGTTGTAATTTATCAATTTGCAAAGATCATTTTTCCTTGACGCAAAAAAATGAATCACCTGCCTGCAGATAATCTTAATCTAAATCGCAATCATCGCGCCTTGGCTCGTTTTATCATTTCTCGCGAAAAAAATATCTCACTTCCGCATTACACAAACGCTCCTAACAAAAGAGATGCGCTTTCTAAAGTTTTTTGTGGCTCGCAAAGAAGCCCAGGAGTGAGATATAACGATAAATAAGATGAAGGAGAGAGATCGGATCTAAAATTTTAATGAGTCGGAATAAAAGAAAAAGACAAACTCAAAAGTATAAAAGGCGAGCAGATGAAAGGGCACGAATTTGTATTTAACCCAATATTTTATGCAACTTATTTATTTATGCTATTTATTTTATGATCTTTATACAATTATATTCTCTGTCAACATTGAAATTGAAAATAACTGGTCACTTTGTAGATAGTTTGATTCGATTTGATATTCCTTATATTTTCACGATAAATATTAGTATTGTTACAATTAACGATTTATTTGCAAATAACTGCTACTACTATTTGCTAAACAAACAACACATCAAACCAAAATATCTCAGAAACCGATCGGAAAGAAGTTTCGTTGTATGAACCGTATCAAAACCGACCACCCAAAATCATGCAGTCTCCCTCCAAAAATGCACTCCCTCATCGCGCCTGAACAATGCGCGCGCGCTCCGTGCAATTCCCTCTGAATCGCGCGCGTGGCCTTGCGTAACGTGAGACCCCGGCAGTTTCGCCACCGCGCAGCGGCTCGTCGGCACTCTCTCGACGAATAAATGGCCGCAGCGCCTCACAGCCATTGAATATTATACATAGGCGCGACTGAGGCGGCGGCGCCAGCTGCCTCGTGAGAGAGAAACCGCGAGAGATCCGGAATTAGGATGAAGCGGGCGGGAGGTGGAGTGCCACTGCACGCGAGGAAGATTAATGGCGAGTATATACGTACGGAGTGTACGCGGATTATTTTATTATGGCGACGTCCTGGAATTTGTATGGGGATTGAGATGGTGTGTGTAAGTGTAAGTGTGTACGGTGATGGATTTATGGAGCAAAGTGTGGCATAATTGTTGCGTTGCCGGTGATAGTTCGCCGGATGGGATCGATTGTTTAGGTAGTCGCGAGGGGCGTGTATTTGCTGCGGATTGCGATTTTTCTGTTTTGCTCGTTGGCGTTTGAGTGCGGTGATAGGGATTTAGATAGTGCGTTGGGTATGGTTTTTATTATTATTTTACTTTAATATCTTTAATGGGTTAAGTTACTCGATTTTAATTTAGAACTGAAATTAGTACAGTTTCATATCTAATTTAACATTTAACTAGAAGATTGAGAAAGGTGCCCAAAATATTTCTCTTGCAATAATTTGGACAATAAAGTAATACAAATTACGTTATATCCTGTTCTTTTAACAACTATTAATTATTTTATTTAATTAAATAAATTGATTTCCTCATTATTTTAAGAAATTAATGTATAGTCATATAATGTTATTAGTGCAATCTGTATTACGGTAAAGAATCTTTTTGTTCATTATTACAATTTTACATTTGTATAATTTCGGGTAACAAACTGATTTATAAATAATGCTAGTTACTAACGAATCAGAAAAAAGAATAAAATTTGAATCCATTTTTTGGTACAGATTACAGGTGATAGTCTTAAGGCAGCACGCAACGTCTGACGAGAGTTCAACGTAACAAGTATATCAGTCTAACGATATCTGATCGGCGTAAGATATTACAGCGCATTCGTGATACCTACTTCAATTTCATTACTTAGGTATATAAATTATATTATCCAATATATTACAGAATTCAGTTTTATAGTTTATTTTTCTTCAAAAGAAAACACGATATTAATTTCTAAGATTTATATTAACTTAATAAGATATCAATTATAAAAGTTAACGAGGGTATTGTATATACATGAGGTTATATATATAGTTATACAATGTTAATAAAAGATCATCCCAATCAGCATGTAGAATTAAAACTAAATGAGACATGACACAACCTTGTCAGCACATGAAATTCCTCATCGAGCCATAAACACACCTACATCGCGCGTTACATTCGCGGAACGCTTGATAAGTGCTCCCACAGTCACGCGGTTTCAAAATTCGACTCTCCCTCTCTCTGTCGCAAGCTCTCCACGACACTCTTGTCCCGACGCGGAGCCTTTTTAATCAGTGCTATTCTCATGATCCTTGGCGCATAAAAGAAAGCGACTACGCGGCACCCCTCGAAGTCAGCTTCGTTTTTCCGGCAATGCTGACACTCGCGTTACTCCCGTGCCGCGGGGAGCCGCACGTGAATCCCCGACAGTCGACACCGCGAGAGGAACGTGAGAAAGCGCGAGGGAGCGATACCGCGTGACAAGGCCTTTTCTCTCTTTCTCTAAAAGCGACCTTCCCTTTATGAAACTTTTCGTTAGGAACGTTTTTTTTCACGCACGAGCGGGAAGATATAGGTATATGTATAATATACATATACGCCTACAAACAATGCGGTGTGCCTCGAGGCGTCCCAAAAAGGTTAGTCTTAACGAGGCGCCACGTCGGTGACAACTGCGGGACTACGGGCTTGACGTGTTTGCACGTTTGTTTTATAAACGCAGGGGAGTGTGTGTGTGCGCGCAAGGTTGTTTCGTGCAGACGCGAGAGTCAAAAGGCGGAGTAGGTAATTTGAAGCAAAGTGGCGCGGAGCGAGACTGAATTTGAGCAGGTGTCTTTTTGGGTGTACTGCGTTGTGTCTGGCTGATTAGGATGGTAGACAGGGAGGTGGTTGTGCTTGAATTAACTTATGCAAATAGGGAGGTGATAGTAGACCCTTGATTAATCCCCTGGCGTGATTTTAAAGATATTCAAGAGTTATTGTTGAAGATTAAAGTAGACTTAAAAATTTATTGAATTTTCAATCGTATATCACATCTTAAAATTCATTACTCAGTCGCATTTAACATAAATATGTATACAAATTAATTAAAGTAAGGCTAAATTGCTAGTAATTAATTGAAATTTTAATTTCTACCAGCTTGAATTATCAATTGTAGTAATAGTTGCAATAATTGAAATTATAATTAAATACGTATATTTAATTGCAATAATAATATAATAGTTCTGGAACATGAAATTTTTAACATTGAATAGGGTGCCTTACAATATTTTAAATACATAATACTTTCTCATCTTGCTCGAATTATTGACTCCTTATTGCTTATATTAAATTATACAACTTATGGGAATGCTACAGCGAGACACACAGTTATACTTTTATGAATTGCATTTATACCCCATTGTTGTTTATGTTACTGCACAAAACAAGTGTCATACCAGCTTAGCTTATCTCTCACTTCGCGCTTTCTAAAGATACAGCTATATCTCCAACTTATACCGGAGCGTAACAATGCTTTACTACTTCAAACACGCGGCACGGCTTATTTATCCAGCAAACATGCATACTCCACTTAATAGCGCGAATCCCTAGAAGACTCGCGGATCGCTCGCGAACCCAGGCGCATAATCAGAGAAAGGAGTATAGCGCTAGATCACGCGCCGCTAAAACCGGCAAATTCGTTTCAGGGCATAGTTTATACAGCATGTATATGGGCGATTCTCCTCAAAAATACAAAGTACATCTGTTACTAATTCTTTTATAATGTAAACTTTAATTGTCGTATTAAAATTATTCGATTGCAAGTATAGTTTTATACTTTGTTTCTACACTCAGCAGTATAAGAGACTCAAAAACTCAAACTGAGATTAGTGACCCATCCCTAATTTAATCTCAAATTTCAAATTCCGTTGATGTAAATAAGTTTTGTATGCCTTTTTGTCTTCTTTGAAGGCTAATAAGAAAAGATTAGCAAGAAAAATAGATATATTATATCAAAAAGTTCAAGAAGTCACTGTAGTATACAAAGATGTTTGAAAAGACGATTTTATTTACTAAAGTATGACTCTTTATTTAAATACATTTCATAACAGTAAATATTTTTCTAATAGGCGTATATGGATCATTGAAAACCTCAATGAATTACAGTCCTTTGTTAAATTGCGCAAACCCTAATAATCATTTCAACATTCATGACATATCAAATACTCATTTTAGTAATGAAAATTGATTAAAGTAGAACATTAATCCAATTTGGTAGTACATTATTAATGACAATAATTGAGTTAATCAAATTATTGTACGATATTATGATGTGAATTTCAAATAATCATAAACGCTTGTGAAATTCCCAAATTAGCTTATTCCACTATATACGGTTACGACTAGACCACTTCTCTGAAACTTTATTAATGCCCCTTCTCCATTGGGACTTTAAGTGAGTCTCGCTTTAACTTTCAATGTTCAATATTATTGATACTGTAACAATCAGGCTATTTCGAAGATGTGCAATCGATATTAGAGTATATTTTTCTTTATTTTTCACAAGTTAACAGATTTTGTTTACATGAATAGAATAAATATTATTCAACATTGAAAGTTAAAGCGAGACGCACTTAAAGTTCCAATGGAAAAGGGGTATAAAATAACCCTCTATTTCATATCCGTTGTGGAGAATATACAATTTTTTTATTTTTCTGAATTGTTCACTTGAAAGAGTAAAAAAATGTAAGATAAAAAATTAAAATTAATTATAACAAAAATCTCTCTAAAAAATGCTAACACCCACTTCTATATACTTTTCAAGAGTTTATTTATGTAACTTTATAAGGATATAGGTATGAACGAGTTAAGATAAATGTAAAATGTGTATTCTATACTAATTCAATAGTTTCGCAATAGCAAATATTTCTCTTTTACATATTATACGGATCATTAAGAACCACGATGAAATAAGTCCATTTATTAAAAATTGCAAACGCTAATGTAACAATTTCAACAGCCATACCATAATCGAATTATTACAATTATAATAATTGAGTCATGCATATTGTTATGCGATATGATGTAAATTTTTCAGTAATAACGCTGAACATGCAAGTGCGTAATTTTGACTTGCCGCCAATGTTGCACACCTTCCATGTATTTAATTTAGTTTTGATATACTGTAATGTATTTTTTCATGCAAAAAACTACACATGCGTAGGTAGTTAAAATTCACGAAAAGTCACGTATGTCACAATACTACATTATATTCTACAATAATTTAATCCTTCTCACAAAAGAAAAAGAAAACCCAAAACTCAATCATCAATTTTCAAAATTCCCTCAGAATTCATCTAAAACTCCAGCTCTCCCACAAAGAATCACCCATGTACCCACTCTCCCAGTCGCTCATTCAGACGGTCTCGCGGGCTCGCGAGAGATCGCGGATCCGCGCGGGTTCGCACTACCTACCTACTGCATCTTCCACCCGCGCGTGCACCGGCGCACTGCACGTGCTCCCGCTCCCGCGCGGCATGTACAGGTACGTGAGAGTGGTGAGGTTACAACGCAAGGTGCACACCCGCGAAACATCAGCAACAGCAGCAGCACCGCGGGCACGTGCACGCGCTGGGAAAAGGATCTATATGTATATACGATTGGCCTCGTGCGTTCGGTGCAGCGGCTCAGCAGTTCTATTCAGCGAAATTGAGCTGCGAGCTGCAGCAGCCGCGACCCGCCCAGTGGCTCTCACGCCTTTTAATGCATCATGAGATGACTCGGAAATTAACCGGGTCTGGCTGTATGTATACATATATATGCTTGTGTGGGTGTAGTTGCTGCGCTGCGCTTGAGGAAATTTCGGATCGTGGGTGTAGGATGTGATTTTTTTCCTTGCGTTTTGCTAGAGGTGGAATATCGTTCGTGATTCTGTGGGTAGATGCATGCAAAAGTGCGGAGCGAGGGAAATGTGGAACGATTAGGTAGCGTGTACACTGGGCACGATGCGTTTTCTCGGTTGATTAGGTTTACGATGGGAGAGTGGGAAACCGTTAGTATCCCAGTTTTATGGAAGCAGTTATGAGCTTGGAGAGGAGGATATATCGCGGAGAGCGTGCTTAGACGAGTTTAAGTTGTTTTGCGTAATTGCTGATGCGAGGACGTGAGGATCAAATTTGTTGGTGGTATGAGAAGATGCTGTGAGAACAGGTCTTGTGAATTTTAAATGGTATGCATGTCTTATTGACATGTTTGTATTTATCGATAATAATTGCAGTGCTCTAAAATTTTATTAGTGGCAATGTTCAAATGTATCGAGTATTTGTATTCTCAATCTTTTTGTGTTACTTTTCACTCCATCGGAGTGAAAATACAACCAATCATCAAACTTTAAAATAGATTTACGCTAAAAACATTTTAGATAAAAAGAATTTGTTAGTAAAAAAATAAACTTTGTTGATACTTCGATAGGAAAGAGTAAAGTATGTTACATAATTTATATTTATAAATCTGCACAGTAGTTCCTTTTTTAGAACACTATGTAAAATTCAAACCCTTTGAATACTAAATTATATGTATGCTCATTGTATAAGAATATGAGACGTAATAATATAAAATTAAGCGTTTGCCGTCGAAGTGACATTAAGGTACTTTATATATAACTCTCTATTCTAAGAGTCCTATATATTTCCAATTCTAAGAATCACTTTATTTTAGCAATCGGAAATATATTCCACAAATAGATGTTATTTTGTGCAACACAAAATGTATTATTTTATTTGCATTTTTACAAAGAGAAAAGCATCGCCGATATTCCAAAAAGACCCCGAAAGATTTATGAACATAAATCACCAACTATTCCTTTCAATACCTTTCCGTAAAACTTGCCGAGTCACCAAACCGAAAACACACAAATACTCCCTTTCGTTACAAAAAGATAAACATCCCAATCCCTTTTTTTTCTTCAGTACAATTATTCTTCACTACACACAGCCATAGTCCTCCCGACCGCACACCGAAATTTGCTCCAGCGAAGCAAACATTAGTCAGACCTCTGGAGGCGCGCACAAAACTTTACTCGTCGATGCCTCGGAATCGCGGCCCCGAATCTACATCTAAATCCAAATCTAAATCTCTCGGGTAATCTCGTCGTCGGGCCGAGAGAGCAAGAGAGAGAGAGAGAGAGAGAGAGAGAGAGAGAGAGAGAGAGAGAGAGAGAGAGAACAGAATTTGCCGCGGCGACGCGGAGCTCTCTCGAGTTGGTGGTCGAGGCTCGTTCGAGATCTTGGCAAGGACCTCCCGCCCGAAGAGCTTATCCGTCGTGCAGTCTCGTCGATACACTTCGCTTTCGCTTTGTGTGTGTGTGTGTGTATGTGTATGTGTGCGTGAAATTCTGATCTCCGAGGTGCGGTTACGAGAGCCCGAGAGCTGATCCCGAAGCCGCGGCTCGACACCTTCCGGAAGGTCTCTTGTACTCTCGTTCAATCGATAATCCACTGCGGCTCTTTCTCTCTGTCTCTCGTCATCTCTCTTTCACTTTTGCTGCGAGCTCTCTGTCTCTCTTTCTCTCGTCTGTTAAATTTCTGTGGATTCGCGGAGTCTTTTGGAGTTTATTTGGCTGCGAGAATTGACGCTACGGTGGGTCGATTATATTCGGGGCTTAATGGTTAATCGATACTTTTGAGCGGGAATGGAGAAAAGCTTACAAATGTGATAACGTTAATTGACTATTTTAGAGCTTAAACGGTTTATTTTATGCAAAGTTATCTCAAAAGAAGCTTCTGAAATTAATATAATAAATAAAAAAGATTTCGTATAAATGAATGTGGTCATCAGGGTTATTTAATGTTTGCGAAAGCTTTTAATTCTAAAGCCTTATGTATATTCATATTCTGGCCGACAATGAAAATAAAATACGTAAACTTTATTCAACTATGCAAAACCAAACACTCTACGCTTTATTCTGTTTCCATTTATATATTAATTATCCAAGCTAATTATCGATGTATTAAAATTACACGAGTTTAAAAGTGCTGAATTATGTTCCATTTACAGTATCATAAAAATTTTAAGAGAAGCTTTGCACGTTTGCTTTAAAATATTTAAAATGAAAAATAAGTGCAGATTCAACCCAAATTTGTATATCTGTAATATTCTAATTCAATATTTGGTATGTATCAATAACAAAATAACAATCATACTTTTTTAATAGTTATATTATTGTATTTTATTTAATTGTATTTTATAATTAAGCTTTTTACTTTACCACGAATGCTTCGAACAATATTAACGTACTGAGGGAAAACATGACCATTGGGAATCTTTTCAAGCCTCATTTAAAGAATATCAGCATATCAAGTGTCACTCCACTTCTTCGAAGGATAACTTACACTGCACAAAAAAGAGATTCCAAAGGATTCACTGACATTTCTCCAGAACTTGCTTCTCTCTTCTTTTTGTATTTACTTACCTCGTATTATATATCACTGTAAGACTAGTTTTAAATCGACTAATTCATAAATGTATACTTTGTTAATAAGCTGTACAAAATATTCATACCAAAGATGCATAAAATATTGTTAGTTATTACTAAAAATGAAAAATGTATAAGTATTGCATAGTTAAAATGTTTGAAGAAATGTACCATAATACAAATCACATGCAGAATTTAAAAGCGACTCTTAATAAAACTTATATGTATCTGTAGTTTATAAAGTCATATATATAAAGCTTGTCACGAAAACTAGGAAAACAACATCTTAATTGACGCGACATACGCTGTAACAGCACCATTATATATAGTAAAATTTACAATATCAAGTATGTATAATAAAATTTTAAATTCTTAAAAACTTATAATTTATTTCATAATACAGATGCACATTAGCTTGCAAACAAGTTCTTACATTACGAAATTTTACGATATAGTTCTCTCAATGCAGTTCATTAATACAAGCAATCAAAACATTCCAATAGTCCATGTAAACCCTCGTAATAACCCAATTTCTCACGTAAACGAGACCCATCAGAAGTTCTTTTCCACCTCACATTTCTCTTCCTCATAGTACAAGATCCTCGCTCTCCTAGACTTCTCGTCGCAGCGAATCGGTTTCAGCGAGCGAGCAAGCTTGAATAAGGCTTCGAACGGTGGGAACGATACTAACACCGAAACCCGCCGTGTGCCGCGACCGCGCGCGTTCCACGGAGAGAGAGAAAAAAGGACGATACGCACACGCACTTACTCTCTCTCTCTCTCTTGCTCCCTTTTCTAGGGCTCTCCCCAATTTCAGAGACAGGCGGCTCTCTTTTCTCGGCCGAAAAGTACAGATACAGATACATTATACGAGTCCCGAGCGCAATGAAAGCAGATCCCTCGGATTAAGCTCCCGGGGAGCTTTCTCACCGACGAGCGACGGCGACGAGGACGAGCGTAACAGTATCGTTGTGCAGTGCGAGAGTCTTGCGCCGTGTAGTGCTGTGTAGCGGGCTTATCGGTCTTGAAAGCGAGGAGGAGGAGAAACATGTCGTCTTTGAGTGGGTTGGAAGGCGAGAGTCTTTTGGATGGTGAGATGGGATTCTGGGGAGATGTTGAGGGATGACGGCGTGTCCTGGTTGTAAGTTTGTTGGAATGGTTGGGAATTTAATATTGAGAAGTAATTGGAGGTTAAAATATGTTGGAAAGCCGTGTGTAATTTTACTATTCGAGGCTTTGTGATTTGCATGTAATAAGAAACTGACTCGGGTTAAGTTTTGGGCGAAAATAGAAGATTGAATAATTTATAGATTTATCATATATGTATATATTGGTAATATATATTTGTATATCTAAATCTAATACTTGCATACATCTGTTTTCTTATATATATAGAAAATTTTCTACTAAAAGGGTAAATCTAAAGCGTAATTTTATCGTAAAATTTACTGTACTCCATAGTAAAATTTGCCTGATTTAAGAAAATTCCCGATTTATACATCTAAATTATTATGAAATTTAGTCAAAGTTCCATAAATCATCTACTTTCATCATCATGGTACACAATAATTTTTACCCTGAATATATCTTAATTCTTTTTTTTACTTCTTTCTTTGTGGAAACAAGACTGTAGCAATTTAAAATTGTATGTTTCTATCAAATCATGCATTTTTAATGACATACAATTTACTGACATTTTATTATTTTATTACAATTACTCAATCTTTTTAACCTGTACTTGTCGAATTGTACGAAGAGATTTTATCTTCGTACAAGCCATTTTTTGTACAAAGAACAAGTGGAAAAATGCTGAGTTGTCACAGTCGTGTTCCCAGGGTGCGACATAACTCACAAAATATTCACTTACTTTAAATGTACTATGTGCTGCAAAGTACATACATAAAAACCATTATACCATAAAACGTATATACATAAACGGGTACGTTGCAATTTAAACACGCCGTTTCTCAAACAAGCGCCAAGTCCCCTGCATTACGAAGAACTCCGGAAGCCAATTGATCGGCCAATTCCTCATACAACGTTTGTGCGCGCCACTCTATTTTCCCCGGAATTCTCACGTGAGGCGTCCGTCCTCGTAGATAACCATTTCTCGCGAGCGTAGTATTATACATATTGGTCCCACATTCGATGTCTCTCTCTCTCTCTCTCTCTTTCGGTCGACCGCCATTTCCTGGCCATAATGGTCATTAATACCCTTCGCGCGAGCGAGCGAGCTATATATATATATGTAGGTTATGTGCGCTGCAGCGGGAGCGGCATCGACGCTGCTGCGGAGGGTAATATTTTTATTCATTCCGCGGGAGGACCGCCGCAGCCGCGGTATTTACGAGCCACAGCGCAGCACTGCATTGATATTCCGACCGCACTTCCGGCAAACTCGCCCTCTTTGGTCCCCTTTTATTATATCTATCATTTTTCTCTGGCTTCGTTTATTTTTTTTCTCTCTTGTATCGAAAACGCACGTGCGCACACACGTTTACGGCAAGGTGAAATTCACTGGAGTTTGAAGTAGCAGTGAAGTTTTGCGCTCGGAAGTTTTCGATGGGAGAGCGATGGTTTTCATTGAAACTGTTTCATTGTGAAAACTGGTAATTCAGGTATACATTGAAGTAGGAGTTTCTTTCTTACATTTTTTTAATATCACATTTTGGGCAAGACCATTTAATAAAGAATTTAACGACTCATTGTAATCGGAATCAGTAAAATTTAATTGATCAAGTTACGTTGATAAAACGTGGTAACCTGAAATGCGTACTTTTCAAACTGACATTAGAAAACTATGTATTCTTTAATGATGCAGTAGATGGAACCTTGTAATTGAAATTTATTTATTATTTATATCGGTATAATTAGTCCAAAAACAAAGTAGAATAAAATTTTGCTTAATGCTAACTTTGGTTAATAATTGTACAAAATATAAGCGTTTGATGTAAAAGACAATAATTATCAAAAAATTACTTCAGAAATAATTTCTATAACATCCAATTCCATTCTTATACGAATGGATTTATCAATTGTGGAAGTCTGCATGCAATAGACAATTGTTATTTTGAATATACATTAACTATCTCATTAAAATATTATAACGAACATTTTACTAATACACCTAACAATTTTTTCCCCTCACCTTATCTTCCATTTCTTCCTGTTTTCGCTCCGCCCATCGAGTACGAGCATCTGAAATATTCAGCTCACACGGATGATTACAGTGGAGCCTCGCGGAACCGATCATTTTTCCCTTTTTCTTGCTTGTCGTCCTCAGCTATATATATATACGTCCCGCGCAAGTTACGACGAGACCACAACTATACAACACGGCCGCAGCTCGCGCATCAATGAAGAACGAGAACGTCCTTATAAACCGGAGGCGCTACGGCTACGGCTACGGCATTCTTATGTATACTCTCGCGCGGCTTTTTTGCGGCTTTTCTTTGCCGATGCGTCGTCCCTTGGCTCGCGACACCGCAGAAAACTGGTATATATATATATATATATATATATATATATACGTGCAACGAAGCGGTGGCTACGCACGCGATATAGGTATATAAATATAGAAAGGACGGAACTCTTAATGGGCTCTCCTTTCTTTCACTCAAAGTCACCAGTGTGCGCGTGCGCTCCCTGATTCCCGACGCAGATTACGGCTTCCACTAATCAACCTCAATGGCGCTGCGTTTTGCCTATTTTGTATGCATTACCGCTCTCGTTCGAGTAATTAATTATATTTTTTTAAAGGGCGAATTTCTTTATTTTATGCGCACGGAATTCCTCGAATTCCAGAGCACAAAGCGGACACTATATCTGTTTCATTGATTTATTTATTACTTTACTTCATTTGATCTTGAGCCTAGAAAAAATTTGTACTAAGAGTTATGTGTTCGTGTAAATACAGATAGAAAGAAACATAGGTTGTTATATTTATAAATCTGAATTGTCTAATGAGTACGAAGAGCGAATAATTGAATAATGTATTATTTAATTATACTTAAAGTACGTAGTTATTTTAATACTGATACAATGAATAAATAATAACAAGAAGATGAGTGCCCGTTTCTGACAACCATAAATGAAACATTTTCTACAATTTAAATGAATTATTGTCACTTCAATAAAATGAATGATTTTTGAAAGAGAGTGACATTCCAATATCCTTGCGTTTTCGCCATATTGAGCGACAATCGATCAATTTGAATCCAACTCAAATTATCCAATGCATAAATAAATCGCTGTATTTTTAAAGAGTGTATAAGCGATTTATAGATTATATTTTACTCAACGGCTATTAAAAATTAACTTTTCAGGAATTTTTAGAATTGATTATTAAAAAATGGTTGATGTAGTTGTAATGCAGTACGGTATTTGATAGTAGATGGTACCGTACTGTGGATTGATACTGCTAAAGAAAATCTGATATCTGTAATGAGTGATATTATAATCTTATCGTGGGTTGCTTACATATGCTTGATGCGAACAACTATTTGAAATAAAATTGGTAAGAATGAATACAAATTGTGCTATAACATCAACGAGATATGGTCTAATGGCTTGAATCTTGGTATAAATAACTTTTTTCTAATAACATTAATAGGAAAAAAAATTCAAGTTTATAGGTTAACAATACCAATTTTTTTTTAAAAGCACCATAGTTATATCTTAAATGCTCTCCTGCATCAACACTTGTATATTTCAAAATATCTCGTATTGTACACCTTTTAATCAAATCAATTTCCGATCTGTGCGGACGATACAAATTGAGCTTGTCTTATATGAATTTAGAGTTTTCAAATTCTGACGGCCGATTTATAATCAATGAAAGTAAGCAATGAAAAAGTTCTTCATATAGAAACGTTATTTGTAGATAACTATGAATCAGAAAGGTGAAAACTACAGAAAACTAGTTTATAATTTTACAACAAACCCTAAAACACTTGTTCGCCGATGTCTTCTAATCCCTAATACGAAAATCCTATAAGAGTCGACATTTCGTACCAGTTAACCAGAAGACACCTTAAATTTCATCATTCCAGAACAATCTCGATAATCCCAAAACTCCATTCGCACTACACATCCTTACCCGCGCTGCCCACCATTCATCAAACTCCTCTAAATTGATCGTTACATCCACCGCCCAAGCGCGCGCTTCACCGCCGCGCTCCCACGTTATACCGTCACGGACCCAGTTCCTGATCAGTACCCAGTTCCTGATCATTTGGTTACATTTATTACTATTTTGACTTTAATGTATACAAAATTTGTTTAAAAAAAATAATTAGTAATAGTAAACTATTTCGTAGTCATATAAAAGAACTTTAAAAGTTACTAGTAAAATACATTTTTAAGATAAAAAATGTTAAAGTTAGACGTTGTTGACAACGTCATGATTGACACCATCTTACTGCAGTTGACTACAAGTGAGCATGCAAAGAAATTTACATCATTTCTTTAAAACTTTGTAATAGATTGTAGAAAAACTTATGTAATTAAGTTATTCAACAGTTTACTCGTATAAATCACTTAAAACATTCATATAAAATATTATTGATATTTGTAAATACGTGTGCTTAGAAATAGGGTCCAAATTCTTATCGTTTACCCAATTCCTGATCAGTATTAATAACATGTTTTACGTGTGTTTAAAAATCTTAGAATACACAAATATTTGTAATAACAATTCTATAAGTAGTTTTAATTCATGCGTAAATAATTTATCATGCAAAAGTCGCAGAAAACGTGACAATAAATCACAACACTATGTGCATTTTATAGGTTATAATATATGCTCGCACGTGAGTCTATATCGTGCAGTAGACAGATTACGAATAACCGATCACTTTTAGCTCTCCTAAGTTTCACATTTATAATCACACAACCAAATAATGTTATATATTAGTATATCTACTGTATTAGTATTGCTTAATAAGTTTTTGTTTATCATATAAAATACTTATGCGTCAATAATATTTGTGATCAGGAATTGAATCTTGATATGATCAGAAATTACTCCCATACAAACCTCAAGTGATCAGGAATTGCTCCCACAGCTTTTTTTCTTTGAGGCTTTATATTTAACTTAATTTTAATTATTTATGTATTTTTTCAATTTTATATTAAAGATTAACAGATACATTTGTTATTAGAAATTTCATTTTCCATGAATACCTCATCTTTACGCTTTGACACAACAAATAACGTGTCGACGTGCCTTAACTGATCAGGAACTGGGTCCTTGACGGTACACAAAAACGGCGCATGCAGAAATCAAACTCACCTACACCCTACAAAAAAAAACTCATCTCCCGCAAACAACTGCGCACAGCCACAGCCGCAGACGAGCAAACAACGGAACGAGTCGTCGCCGCCGTTGTCGTCTGTAGCACGCACGTGCGCGGAAAAAGCAGAAGTCGGCCTCAACCGGCCGAGCATCGCTGCGGGAAAATAAAATCCAGAAGAAGCGCCCTTCGGGAGCTTCATCCGCCGCTTAATTATCGCGGGGCCAGCTTCGGCATTTTTCTCTCGCGCCGCCACGCCGCTTTTTTAGCCAGCCTATACACCGCGCGCTCGCGAGAGATCGAACGCACGCGCGCCCTCTCTCGAATCTCATTATATACGCGGCGCGCTTTATTTATGCTTCCTCGGGGAGGCCTGGATTCCTGCATTTCGTATTTGCCGCGCCGGGTTCTCTATATATAGATATATATGTGTGTATGTGTATACATAACGAAGGTGGCGCGAGGCTCACGTTTTAAGCGGCCTATGAATTTTGATCGTCTGCTGGGGAGTGCGCGAGCACAGCAGAGAATGCGCAGGAGAGGTGATGGCATTAGCTCTTTCTCGTGAATCGATCGCTTATAATGAGAATAGCTTCATCTTGGGTGTGTGTGTCGCGCTCGGGGGAGAAAAAGTTTTAGAGGAGGATCGGCGGAGGTCGAGCACGCGCGAGCGTTTTTTGGTAGGGTGTGTAAGCTGGTTTCTTGGAGGATTGAGAGCAGAAAGGGAGAGAGAGAGAGAGAGAGATAGCGCGTTATTCTAATTGGCGTGCGAGGGACGTGGTTTCGAGTGTTTGTGCGAGGGCTTAGATGGATTTTCTTTCTGAATTTGTGGCTTCTGGTTAGTTATAACATTTTTTTGGATGTACGAAATATTCAACTCGTTTAGTTGATTTAGAATGATTTTATCAAAATATGTCGTTTATTTGAACACCTTTCTACAATTTTCTGCATAACTACTCAAATGAATACTTGTTTTGAATATGTTTAGTGTGTATTGTTATAAAATAAAATAGCTTTCTATTTGAGCAAGTAAATAATCGCGAATTTATTAATACCAATAAAATCGACTCAATTGCTCGATTTGGAAAAGTTTGAATTTTCATTATTATTTATTTTATTGAGTTGTGGTTTAAAAACTCAACAAAGAAATTTTAAACGTGGCCCATAGTGTTTCGGTGTTTCATTTTCTCTCACAGTGATATTCTGCTTTGAGCAGAAACAACACTCATCAAACAAATTTAGTAAATTCGAATAAACGTTTATTTGATTACTGCTATCAAACAGTTATTCAAAACAAATATTTATTTTATTTTAGTAATCATGTACTTCAGTAAAACAATAATTATTAAAAATAATGAATATTTATTAATATCAAATAAACGGTATTTAGCAGTATTAATTGTTTCAATGTAGAATATTGTTTTAAATTGTTTTTCATTACAAATTTGATCCCAGAAAAGTATCAATTGATGTAAATTACTTTTTTATTTATTTATTTTAATATTATTACAAAGGCAACGCTATCTTTAGGGAAATAAAGTATTTTTAATTAAAATGTAATACACGCTTTGGAATACGTACAATACGGATACGTATGCTTTGGAATGCGTATATGCACATACAAATGTGCGCATGAATTTTATTATACATCTCCAACATAAATAGAAAAATAATTAATAATTATTAATAATTAAAATTTTCTAAAGTGTTCAAGACTACATATACGAATAATTCTAAACAAGCAGTTCACAGGATTAACAGGGCTCATGGTGAAGCTACGTTACAATCAAAAGCACTATTCCTACGGTGTCAGGGTCATGTTTAGCATACCATTCAAGATACCACAATCACCGTCACTTTCACGGCAATTTTTTCACTAAAAAAGAACCTCCCTTTCCCTCCATACCTCCTCCCCACAAATCCATTCCGAATTTCCGTCTCCCATCCAACCATCCAACTCCCCAACCCATAACTACCCTCAGCCTAACCAACCCACCGTAAACACGCGTTCCCCAGTCAACGGAAGATCTAGAACTACACACAATCGATTCGGTGCGTGTCTAAAAGCCGTTCCTAACGTTAGCCCGCTGTGTGCGTTATCTCCCGCGTTTTATCAGCCTCGCAACACTCGCGCCCCGCGATTAGTCCATTAGCCGCGCGCGCGCGCATTCGCGGAATTCTAATTGGAATTTCGAGCTCTCGGCGCGCGAGGCAAGAAAAGGATCCCCCGCTCCGATTTGCGTGTGTAGCCGCGGCGATAGGATCGCGCGCGAGCGGACTGATACATATTTAATGACCCCCCGGCGATAATCGTGTCGAGGCGTTAACGCTTCTTGTTAGCCTCGCCGCTTGATGTTGGCGGAGCCGCTGGCGTGGATGTGTGTACCATACGGTGTATCGCTTGTGCGCGATGTTTTGTCCACGCGATCGTTCGCTAGTTATAAGGAAGTGTGGACAGGTTTTTGGTTAGGGTGAAGGTGTGGTGGGAGTGAGCTCGGGCTTTCATTTGTAAGGATTGATTATTTATTTTATTTTTTAATTTTTCAATACAGTGCCAATGAACGTTTTTCTAAAGGAATATCATGTAGTTTAATACAAAAAAATGTCACTCAGGAGATTTACCATCATTTACTTCGCCTAATAGATGCAGCAATATAATTTTAACCACATCTAGAGTAAAATTTAGGGCAATGTTTAAGAAAGGAAATAAATGGAACGGGATCTGTTAAAGACCTAACCTAACTGTTATACTAACCAGATGAATGCACCTAATAAAACCTAATTACTTTAACAGTGCCGATGTCTGAGTTTTAATTGTGACCGTTTAACAGCACTCTCACCTTAATTGAACTAGAATGTAAAGTATTCTAATAGGATCAGGTAGTTTATTTAATTTTGATCAATCGGTGAAATGTATAAAAATTTACCCTCGACACCTACGTTCATCCTTTAGAGGAGTCTAAACGTTCCAAATGCATTCCTAAAAACTCCATGGACATGATACATAGACACCATACTTTTACATAGAAATAATTAGATCCAGGTAAACCTATAAGATATTTATCATCAAACATTATGTTCATGCCTTACAGGGGATTGTATAAGAAACAAACTTCCTGCTGCACCTAAGAATAGCGTAAGAAAACATACAATACTCATTTATTTTCACAGAAAGTATCTTTATTCGCTCTCAATTGAGAATTGAATGTTTCCGACAAATTTAATAAAATTATTATCAGAATACATTAATATACAGTTTTAGTTTGCTTTACGAAAGTGAGTTATACAAACGTACGAGTAAACAGAGCTCAATCATCAACGAAATTCGAATCCTTCCGCTCATCCTTTATGGATCGATCAATGAGAGTGCCGTTACGAAATTCACTTTCGCGTAAGGCATTACTGCTTGGCCACTTCAAAAAGAAAGAATTCAGGATAGAAGTACGAGTCTTATATAATCCCACTCCACTATCTATTACTAGGTTCCTCTTTTCGCGAGAAGCTTGCAAGTTCCGAGAAATTTTCTTACGTGACCTACCGCTATTGATCAATCATATAGAAGGCCTGATAAAGGCAAATAGGATTTTACAGAGCATTGAGGGAAGTATTTCATTCATATAATATATAACAATATAATAAACACGATATGTTGCTAAATCTATGCATATATTTAATTTATTATTAGTGTTTGGATAAGGAACTAAACTATGTATAGTTCATGTGATTATACAATTAATTATAGTGATGTAGAAACAATAAAGCAAAACAATAACGTGATATGTTGGCCTACGCATATAAATACTATCGTTAAGTTAAGAATTTGTAAGTTCTTATGCTGGGAGAAAAAATGACTTGTTGCAATTGAACGATTCAGCTGGTAAGATATAGCTCTACTTCTCAGATCTTAACTATTAAGAAATATTCATTCCGCCATATTCAAATCCGCGCTTGTTATCAGTTAATGAATATTGATAACTGTAGGTTATTCCTTCTTTTAATATTCGAAAATTAAAAGGATATATAATCAATAAAATTGCTTAGAACAAAAATAAAGTAAATGCTGAGATTTCATCAACTATTCTAAAATTTTGTTAAGCGGACAATAGCCGTTCTTCAGTGCGACATATAAGGTATAAACATATTCAGTTTGATTACTCTCTGGTCGTTGTCTACAACTCGATTACGTTTTACACTAATTAACTTGACTGACTTAAAGCTAATGATCAGATTGCCAGATGCTCTATATAGATTCGATTGTGAAACCACATAGTACTAACGATGCCTACAAAGTTAAAATGACTGGAGTAGTACACAGCCCAACAACTTTGTCATCTAGTATTATACATATGAGGAAATCTAAAAAAGAATGCACTTTTTGGGGTCCAGAAATTGCTAAACAAAATTTGAATGCTCGGGTTTCCAAACCTTTTCTATTTTGTTTCAGGGGTCAAATTCTGAAGAAAAACGCGTTTGAACAATGAAAATTAGCCATGTGACTATGTTTCTCAGGCAAATTAGGTGTGTTTTACGGTATTTTAAATATAGCAAAGAAAAAGGGTTTTGCTGCCCAGTTAATATCTGTGCACAAAAAGATGAACAATTTTCTCCCCAAAAAGTATGTAAAAGTAGATGAAAAGACCTTTAATTTGAGTTTTTGTTTGTTGAAAATGGATGTCCCGGTGCAAAGTTATGACCAATTGAAAATATGGTAATAATTCGTAAAAATTCGCAAATTTTGCTAAAAAATGGAAAATCCGTCCGTTTTACCCTATTTTCAACATAGTTTCAGTTAATCATTTGAGATTTTAGTTACTGACAGAATATATATATAGATTGTTCATAAGTTAAGAATGTACTCAAAATAGTAGCGTAAGTACATTTATTGTACTGGTATATTACATAAATAGTAAGATATTATAAAATGCATCGGTGGTATAATAATTATGAAAAAGCGTAAATTGTGATTTTATTTTATTAAAATAATAAGAGTATATAAATTACTAAACCGCATTAAATATCAACAAATATAACAACTATTTTTAAGCACTAAATGGTTTATACTGCGATATTTTATTAAATCGCATTGATTTTACGTAAAATTGAAGCTCGTCTTATAGCTACGCTACCCACTATATATTATACATAATACACTGCACATATTCGAGAGACTGAAAATAACGTCAGCGATCGACACGTCCTACATATCAGAGGCGGGAAAAAGGAGAGAATTCGTCGTGTGGCTGCTGCGGGTCGCGCCAACGAAAAAAGGAACATACCAAAGTCGCGGGAATTCGCCGAGTACCTATAACACACAGACACACTCGCACACGCGCCGCGAAGTCTCGCGTAGCGCCGTGTTCGACTGCCACCACATAGAAAATTAAAAAAGCCAGGGCGGGGGAGAATTTTCCTCGCGCCTTCAGCCCACATCATATATATCGATCGTCGAACTCCAACTTCGGCTCGAGCTCCATCGTCGGAGTTTCTCGCCGGTTCTGCACTTTTCTCCCTTGCGCGCACTCCTCTCCCACACGCGTATACATCCATACACGAGCCGCGTCGGTTTCTTACGTCTTTTTTTTCCGCGCCCCCGCATATATATTCCCTCCGCGCCGCGTAGGCGCTTATTTTCGCCGTGCGCGGCGTTCGACTGCCGCCGCGCGTAACGAGGAAAATTCTCGAGTGGAAAAGTCTCTACGCGCGGCGGCGGTGGAATTCTGCGCTCGTTTTGGCTCTCGCAAAATAGGGGGAAAACAATGGTCCGGCGCAGCGAGCAAAAAGAAAAAAAAAGAGAGAGAGAATGAAATTACGAGGTAGAAGAAGAAGAAGAAGTGGCGAGCGTTGAAAATGTACAGGTTATATATATATATATAGGATGAGCGCGCGGCGTGGGGATAAATTTAATTTTCGTTGCCGTCATTCCCAAGGTGTTCAGCGCTCACGGAAGCCGGACGATTTTCATTTTGCAGGCTCTCTGTCCAACTCCGCGTCGCCGTAGACTG
This sequence comes from Gastracanthus pulcherrimus, assembly GCA_949152435.1. Lineage (NCBI taxonomy): Eukaryota > Metazoa > Arthropoda > Insecta > Hymenoptera > Pteromalidae > Gastracanthus > Gastracanthus pulcherrimus. Next base: position 31,201,164 of record OX424575.1, read on the forward strand.
TACCGCTGCAGATATAATTCCCCGGGACTGTATACATATAGGCAGGAGAAGTGTTATAGAGTTTCGCTGCGCGACGACGGACTTTGCCGTACCAGTCCCGACGTCTGCTGTTACAGACACCGGCCAACTACATCGCGCGCGCGCGCGGATTCGCTGCAGACTAGTGTATATATACTCACGGACCGCGCGTATAGATATATAGACATTGTATTAAACTTTCTTTCGCTACTTTGTTTCGGGGTGCACGCGGCAGCTGTCTCTGTCTACGGCTGGTCTGCGAGCTGCTCTGCGGCTCTGCAGGCTCTCAATTATTGTACGTCTCTAATTTGAAGTGCAGGGCTCTGCGAGAGACCGTTAGGGTAATTATGGAAATACTGCCGGGGTTATTGAGAAGTGTCTATGAAGCTTTTCTCGCTTTTTTTTAGAAAGGTTAATTAAAATTTTGTTCATTGATGTGTATAGTTTTATACGGCTCGGATGGAGTTAACCTTTTAACGTCTAACAATTCTACAATTTAAAGTCTTTTTGAGGGGTTAGCGATATACTTGAGAAAACATTATTAAGTACTATTTTCAATCTTTCTTATATGGGTGATTGTCAAAAAAAGTTGGGTATTGGGTGTCCCATAACTTAAATGTATTTTATAACATAATATTGCTAAAAAGTTATAATAAAAGTGTTGTAATGCATCTCACAGAAGATACTTCCGCAGTTTTTAAAGCCTATATATTCTCTAACTCTGAATAATTCACGATTAAGTGTCCAAATTGTCATTTTCGTTTCATATTTTTTTTGTCGTTTTCGTGGCATGCCTTGTTAACGTATTTATTAACGATTACTGATATATTAACAATTTAACAACATTTTAGCAATTTTATATTTTTTATAATACACTTAAAGCTCAACTTTTTGGCCAATCACCCATATATAAAGAAAAAAACTGAAATACTATAATAATAATTAATAATCCTCTTGTACAGGAATAGAATGATGATAGGATGTGGTGAAGCCATTTAAATCTTAATGTGATTAGATGATTAATAGTGCACTTAACTCAAAATGGCATGGAAAAAATCGCGTCTAGAGGTTGACTATAATACATTGTTAATAACTTTTATTAAATATGTATGCATACATAACACATAAAATAAAATCTTCATCATTCTTTAGTACAATCGAGAAGTGGTAGGTTTGGTAGCAAATCAATTTTGAAACGATTTGTTACAAACAATTACTGTTCAGCAATGTTTAAAAGAAAATGTTTGCTATGCTTTTAAATATAATCTATAACGATTCTTACAATGTTCTTAAACAAACGATCGACAACGACTCTTTAGTGAATTAATATATAATATAATAATAAATTACTCGTTAATTTACAATGTACATAATTACTTAAAATATTCCAGACAATTAATTACATGCAGTCTATGCAAAATATAAAATCCATTATGTTCCATATTACGAGCAGAAATAAATATTCCATTCATAGAAAAACAAATAATTAAATAAGCTTCCCGTAAAGCCGCCTATTCGAGAAAAGAAAATTATACATCTGTCGCGACAAGCAAAATAAATATGTGAAAAGCGAGGACGACGTCAACGACGACGACGACACGAAGTAATCCTCTCTTTCTCCGGCTGGTGCGCGCACGCGGGTCTCGGGCTCGCTTTAACGATTTATCCGCCCCTTGCCATTCTCACCACCTCCTCCACCTTTCTCGCACGTATATACACGCTCCCTACACAGAGAGAACCGCATTGAAACTTCATTTTCCGTCCTGCCGAGCTCTGCGCCGCTCTGCACAGTCTCCGTATCATCGCTTTCCCTCTCTCACACTCTCTCTGTCCTCTCGCGAAAAACGCTTGGCAGACAGACGGACGGACGGACGCAGAGCTGCAAAAAAAGAGAGAAGATAAAGGAACAAGGATATAAGGGCGCGCGGGGGGTGTAACCGTACAGGTATATAGGTATATTGAAAGCCCGTGTAAATACGGAGAGGGCTGCTAGGCAGTGCCAGGCACTGGGCACACAAAGGCGACTTAAAGCGAGCTCGAAGACACACAATAAAGGACGACGAGGAGGGCAAAAAGAGTTGTAGGAGCCAAGAAGGTGCGCGCGGAGAGACAGTCGGCTCGCTTTTCCTTGTGCGCGCGTCGATGCGCACGTAGAGGCCTTGCGGCCAATTGTTCGCCTTGTTCTCGTCCTCCTCCGCGCGCATGAATGAGAAATAATGTACATATACTGCGGCCCGCCGGGTAGGGCTTTTTTCTCGCCGAGAGGGGATTTAAAAACGAGCCTCCCCGGGGACTGTCGCCTAGAAAAACTGGGCAAAATATATAAATATTTCTATTGAGCGAGGAGTATTATAGTTTTGTTTCCGACAAAGGGAGCTTCGTGGGCTCAGTCGCAGTCTGTTGAGAAAGGTGAAAGCCGACCGATTTGTACCCTGGTGTCTTTAAGCCCTCCGTTGCGATTGCCAGCCTCTCGGTTAGTGATCGAGTTTAAGGTCACTGAGCCAATTTAAATTGGAAAAATTTTCTTATTGACTCGAATCGAATTTGTTATATTGCAATTTTCAACAAGTGATTTATTGAAAAGAATCTTCATTTAAATAACCAAAATCATTTTTATGGTAAAAGTGACTACGAGATTTTTTTTATACACCGAGAAAAAGGATTGAATAACACATCAATACTTTTATATTTACATGATAACTGTATCGGTATTGCTCCAGTAATTATAGCTGACGTTGTATTGTATGGTTGTCACAGCAACATAGTATACCTGAGAGAGCAATAGTAAAGTTTAGTTGTAGCAGCAGCAGCCAGTTTAGTTCGTTCAACCAGAATTTAGATGCTCGAGCAATAAATTTTTCTCATTTTTAAGGTATACTTTATAATTCATCGAAAATTCAATCTTTTAACTATTACATTCCCAAGTTATTTATTGTAAAAAAATTATGGTTAAAAGAATAATTTTCAGTGTTTTATAGATATTGCATAGGAAACTTATAGATGCATATATTTGTTATGTGCTAATTGTGCCATATGTTTGCAATGATAATGAAAGTAATTAATGGCTCTCCTGAAAAATTGTATTTTCTCTTACTCATAACAGCATTCGGGGCATCAACATCAACGTATTTGACAATTATAAGTCTCATATTACTTTGAAAATATATAATTTTCAAATTAATATTAAAATTTGCACAAAAAAATTGTTTGCCTAAGCTACGTGTGCAAGGAGGTTCTATCGTCATATTTACTTTAATATAGAAATATTTTTTAATATAATTCAATCACTCCTAATGATATAGTCAATATATTATAATACAAGGTATTCTGGTTTATCTAAAAAAATTATTTTTTAAAAATTCCTTTATTGCAAAGGTAGTTTAGTTATATCGCCGCCTAAAGAAACATTCGACAAAACAGTACAGACTTTTTTATTTGTTACCCGATTTGTATTTTGAAGGTCTCATTTTGTTCCTTCAATAATTTCAGGAGGACTTGGAGATATTAAAATTGTATAGCATCGGTAAACCTGCAAAATTATGTCCAATTGTTTATAAGTTCGTACTTGTGGTTTATAAACAATCGGACGTAACTTTGCAGGTTTTCCGATGCTATACAATTTCTATATCGCTAAGTCCCCCTAATATTATTTTTATTTTCTTTTTGAACGTCGCCATATTTGTCCATATAGTGCTAATCGACGACAGGGGCCTGCAGTATATTTGTAAAAAAACATCTGACGTTCTACTGACTGAGCCACCGTAGGCCCCCCAAAATTATTTAAAGAACAAAATGAGACCTTCAAAATTCAAATCGGATAACAAATAAAAATGTCTCCACTGTTTTGTCAAATTGTTCTCTACTAAAATACACTAAAAAGATTGGTATATCACGGATAGATTTATTTCAAATCTGAAAGAGTTAATATAAAATAAATGTCTTCTTGTCATTTGAGTTTAAAAATAGCTTTTATAAACTTTTAAATCTATATTAGCTTTAATAGGCTTTGTTAATAATACAATGCTCTGAAAATATGAAATAGTGAAAATTGGCTATTTCTCTTTGAAAAGTATACCATTTCCATCGCCAAGGATAATTATACCGTTCACTGGAAAGTGCTAAATTTTCACTACTTCACATTTAGAGAGTAAAGAAAAATGAATGTTTCAAATATTAAAGCTGCTTCAGTGGCCTTAAAGTGGTATTTTCCGGGTGCTCGCTTGCAAAATCTCCATTGAGAAAAGACCCAGTCGCCGTTGTCGTCGTCGACGGGGGGGGGAGGGGGGGGGCAAGCTCGTTAGCCTAGAGCGAGCCGAATATCGCCCGCACGCTAGGCTAGGCTGCGCCGTTTTGGCAAGCTGGTTCCGCAGCTTCCAGAGTGTGCTTGCGGCTGCAGCGATCGTGAATTTCGGGAAGTTCGGGGAAGTGGAGGTAGGTCGCGGTCTTTAGCTCGATCGAGTTTGCGAGTACGTGTTTTTCTGGATGGAATAGCCGGCGAGTTATGCTCGTTTGATAGTTCTGCCGGGGCTACGTGGAATTTATCGTTCAAATGGTTTGTGAGGTTGTGTTTGTTTGAGGAAATTTGGGATGTGTGTTGTTAAAAATTGCGTGGAAAAAATTACGAATTGAATTGGGCGTTTAAATTTGCCGTACGTATCTGATGTTTTCGACAGGGCAGTCGAGGAGAATTATGTATATAGATTTATAGATGAATGATTGTGAACTAATTTTATTCTCCCAGTAGCAATGTAGTTTACTATTTTTGTTTGTATATATTATAGTGCGTCGACGCACTCGACTTTTTGAAAAATTACCATATTTATTATTTGTTAATGTGAAATGAAGGTTTTCTTTTAATAATATTCATTAAATTTTGTCCCATGTCAAAATAGAATAATACGGTAAATAAAATAATACTAAATCACTAGCATGAATGAATTCGAGCGTTAACTTATATGACATGTTTATATTTTGTATTCTAAGGCAATACTGATTCATAATTATTATCAACAGACAAAGCTGTTTTATTATGTCTCAATTATGTTATACAAGTAAAAGAACAACTATCGATATTTGATTTTATTAGAATTCATTTAATACAATTTTAATAATAATTAATCGTTATCATCATAGTTAGTTATAAATTTTATATTTAATTGTATCTATAAAGATTATTAAATTGGTTACTATTGAGATGAATTAAATAAATTCATTAACATAATGGAAAGATATAATTAACGTAAAGTCAAATAATAATTTAATAAGCACGTACCTCCAATAGCATATAATTTTCTATGAAAGTTTTTTATGTGAATGGAACGGAAATCGAATTCCTATAATATTATACGGAATAATGTCATAATGATAATAATAGTATCCACTTTAATATAATATTTATCAGCGTTAAACATCAGTTGCACTGAGATTAATTTAGTTGCAATATCTGAGTGTTATAAAACTTTATTACATTTTATTATATCTAAATAATATTAAATTTATAAGCACTTACTTTAATAATGCATTCGTTATATTCAAGGTAAAAATAAGATTTAGAAAGTCGATAACATTTTTCACTAAATAATTAATAAAGCTTAAATTATTCAAAACGTTATATCGGGTAGACTAAAAATATACATCCTGATCAGAAACTATGCTCCATCAAAAACTCAAGATATATTTTGTTACGGGAATTAAAATTTTCATTCAAAACTTAATATTATGCCGTAAGTAAGATTGTTCACTAAACAATCACTACAGCTTCAATCAATTACAACGCTAGACTAAACACTAGAATAGAAGAATATTTCCTCTAGACCTCCGAATCCAGCATCTCATCAGAGACTCGACTCCCTTCAAAAACTCGAGACGTACTTCCCTCTAGCCAAGTGAATTTCCATTCCACTCCTCTCCAACACCAAACAATCCGACACTGCCAAAACAAGGGAGCACTCATTTACCTCCAATTGAATTCTAACCCAGATCCTGCTCCACTGTACTCCTCCTACTCCAGCAGCAGCAGCAGCAGCAGCAGCAGCAGCGGCAGCAGGAGCAGGCTCTTCTCTCGTCTCTCCTCTCTCGTCTCCTCCTCGTCATTCACTCACGAAATCAGGCAGAAGAAATGGGAGCACAGCAGCAGCAGCAGATGAAGGACCCGACGTCGATGGGCAGCAGCAGCAGTGGCACTTCCGGACTCGTAAAAGTCAGGCAGCCTGCAGTATATACGCGGCCTGATTTGCGCGAACGGAGGGGAGCTTTGGCTGGCAGCCAGCGCCGCGTGTTTTCGGTAATTTGCTATTGACGTTTAACGATACTCGACGCGAGCGCGCGCGGCAGCGCGGCTTTCCAGAGTGATTTCACCAAATTGCGCTTAGCCTGATTCGACGCCGGCGTTTGGGAGCTTGCGGGGCTTGAGTTGCGCGGAGGTGTGCGAGTGAATGGAGGACGTCGAGGACGGGATTCTGTCGCCTAGGCGGGATTGATCGCGATTGTCGACGAGCTTGACGGGGGTTCTTGAGGTGGTGAATTTTATTGACGATGCTTTGCTGGAATGCGTACTGCAGATTATTTATATTTTTTCGAGAAGATAAGTTATACATTGTATTATAAGGTGCTTAAAGTACTTTTAAGAGACTTGGACAAAAATAATTATTGGCGTAAAAGCTTCTGACAAATTCAGATATATACATGTGCATCTCCTTCGCATATATTTATTCTCTTGATATTTAGTCTGTGATGAGAGGCACTATCAGAAAGTATAATTTAGCATTTAGTTTTAGTATTTTGTTTTAAGGGATAACACCACTCTAGAGACCGAAAAAAAGGCCTAATTTTGACAATTTATTCTGGGATTATGGGAAAAGGAATAGTATTCATATTTATATGGTTCATTTAACACATATTGATGTATGAAAAAAAAATTTTTTTTTATGATTTTTGTACAAAATGGCGGCGCTACAGCAGATCTGCGGAAAAAGATTTTTTTGAAGGTGCTTCGCGGGCGCACCAATTCCTCGAAAACCGTGAGAGCTGGAACAAAAAACAAAAAATTTTCTGAAGCTACATACTAATAGCTATCGAAGTACGTAGGATTTTTTTTTATTCCAATTTTTGTAGAAACTGTGCACTTCTGAACAAAACGTATGAATTTTCGACTAAAAAAAAGTAGTAAATTGTTAATAAAACAAGTAATTTTCAAAATATCAAAAAACGGCTACGTACTTCGATGGAGAATATATTTGTGAAGCTACTGTAAAAATTGCAAGTCGATCCATGCAATGGTGTTGAAGCTATGAGTGCGCCCAGTTTGAAAAGGGCTTCTCACGAGATTCGCTGTATAGCCGCCATTTTGTATTTAAATGTAAAAAAATATAGTTTTGTACCTTAATATATGTATAGTAAACCCTGAAAAAAGAAATTTGATCCCTTCTTTCCTACTCTTGTAAAAAATTGTACAAATTAGGCATTTTTCAGGAGGCTAGAGTGGTGTTACCCCTTAATAACGTCCGAAGAAAGGAATTTTGCTCCCCACTGATGAGTTGAGCAAGCAACGTGAAGGAAATTGCTTTTTAAACTGACTAAACTATTCAAAAAATATTTTTAAGTGTTCATTTACAATAAATTATTAACTTATTAAATCAATTCTTCATATGGTAACTTATGAAAATAATATTTTGGGTTTATCAGAAGTAAAGTTACAATTGTTAAATTAATTTAATTTCTTTTGAAGTTTGAAGTGTTTGAATAGATTAAACAAGCTATAAAACTACTTACTGCAACAGAAGAAATCTTTCATTCAAATTATATTTACATTTAGTAATAATTAATATTTTCTTTTTATTCCGGAGGTATTAGCCCCAGGCTATATCCTATATATATTATAATTAATCTTTCATCACTTTGTTAGAAACTTTTAAATAACTAATGAATAACAGCTTGGTATATCCAGTTAAATTAACCATATTAAAATCATCTATAATTCAGCCCTGTGATTTATAATATTGTTTAACCTTATAATATTGACCCAATATTGGGTCCGTGGCGGTATGAAAACATTGATACTTAAAGTTTTAAGTAAGCTATACTACAATATTTGAAGCACATCATAAAACCATTAACATCGAAGAAAACTATGATGAAAACTTGAAAACTCTCCAGCTGAAATACTTATACATAAATTAAAATACTTAGCAAACTCAGTAAAGCATGAAACAAATGTTCGACAGCAAATATCATGGCGAATGTTCTATCAAACTTCATTCCGTTCCTTCAAAAATATACTTTCAAAAGAAATGCCCCACATTGAAACAACAGCCGTTTATAGAACCTCACTTCAAAGTGTCTCCCGCGAAGCGCCGATAATTAGTGTTGGGAAACTGGGACGCTTAAACTACGGCGACTGGTTACGGCCGAAGCTACGGCAGCGTGCGTGGTAATATCGCGCAAAGTTTTGCGCCGTTTGTCCGGCTATTGTTTCGCTGTATACATAGCACTCGCGCGATATCGGCCAATCGGAAATCGTCCGTGATGATGTGCCCCGTTGAAACTTTTTTGTCTCTCTTTTCTGTATCTTTGTTCTTCCGATGGGCGGATTCCGTGAATTCGCGCGTTGTGGTCGATGCAGTGCCGTGAAAAAGCTTGCTTTTGTATCCGCTTAAAAAATGTTTGGTGGTTAACCTATATTCTTTTGGTGCAATGTTTCGTGATGATTGTTGTTGGTATATTTAAGTGTTTCTAGTTTTCAAATGTAGAGCAAAATTCTTTTATCAATACCTATTGCTTTCTATAAACATTTTGATTGGTTATATGCTACAATAAATTGTAGTTTCCCTGAAAAAACAATTTTCGTATGTAACCACCACTCAGAGAGTTAGCGGCTATTTCTCAGCAGATTTAGAACATGTGTATGATAAAACAATAAATATTATGTACAGTTAGCACTTTTTTGGTGCTAATTTTTAACACTTAATTATCCTAATACATAGCTTTATCCAGAATAATTACTGAAGTCTATATAGATCCATATTTTTGCTTGTTTTCTAGAATAATAAGCAAGAATTTTCTAACTTTGATAATGTGATTAATATTATACCTACTATCTTATTCAACGAGTTTAATTTTACTTGCTATCACCTATGTTTCGATCCATCACATTAGTGCAAACATTAAACTTTAAATATCTTAGAAATCTAAATATGGACTTAAATCCTAACTCTCGGAATCCACGGACGTTTACATTTGAAATAAGAATAGTGGCCAAGGGCCATTCTTCTGCAAGTCATTTTAAAAATCCAAATTTGTCCCTTCTACTTTTACAAAAGAAAATTTCTTCTCTCTAAATACCGTGAAAACTTTTCCATTCACAAACCCTCGAAACAAAGAACTCGAAACTACAACACGCTCAAACTAATGAAGAATCATCGTTCCTCTTTCAATAACTTCCGTAATACCGCTTTAGAAAACCCCTTTTCGCTCGAACTTTCATACGCTCTCTCTACCACTTCGAGCCAGAACGATCGCCTTTTCTCCTTTAAGCTCCTCCTTTCTCATCCCGCGACAAAAGAGCAAATGCCATTCCAATGCGCGCGGTATCGTTGCGGTACAGTGCATTTCGATGAATTCACTCGTCTTTTACCTGCCAGCCGCGCGTGCCTTTGCGACGACGCTTTGCGCGGAGGAAAATGTCGCGACAGAATGCGGAGTGTATATTCCGGAGTGGAGAGTCGTTTGCGAGCGTGGCGCGCGAGACTGCGATGAATCTTTAATGAGGACGAAGATGAGTGCGATACTGGGTGCAGATAGATGGAGCGGATTGAGATTTATGCCTGTACTTTTTGATGGATTGCCGCCCGTTTGCTCTTAGTCGTGTGGAAATGGAATTTTATACTGAATTTTGAGGCAATAGTGCGATCGACGGTTTTGCTTTTCTTTCAATTAATTTTTTAATTGCAGCGATGAGAAGTGTATTTCTAGAAAGGAGGTTACACGTAATTCAATAAGTTGAAGCAAAAATTTGAACAATTGAAAAAGGTCAACTATTAATTCTTTATTAGATGAATTAAGCTACAGTATTTGATAAAGCTTTCTTTGTTCGCGTTTGCAGTTACATTTCTTCCTACGAACGATAATGAATTGTAATTATAACAGAAATACATCTAGACAATACTAAGTATATTGACAGTAATATATTGATGTTGACATAATATGCGACTTTATTTTTATATTCGATTTTGAATTTGACATAACTAAAATTGAATTCCCAATAACATAATTATAAGATATACCGCTTATTGTCACATTGCACGAAAAACTATTTTTGTTAAGCTTTTATTTTTATATCTGACGTAAAAATAATTTTCTTTTTGTTACAGGTGAGTTAAAGTTCATTACATACCTTCATACCAATTTAAAAGAAGCGTTAGAAGCAGCCAATAGCTGGTAAGCTCATAATTATTATTTTTGATTACTCGTTCAAAATACACGTTAATTTTGTATATTGTCATTAAATGATCATCGTTAACTTCCCAAACAATTTAAAAGATCATAAACGATTGCATTGTATATGGGTGCAGATTTACGTTCGAACGAGTTCAAATATCAGAAAATAATTTATTGCGAAAGAGTGTTGACGCGAGGGTTAAAAAAATATTTTTATAGACCAAGCACTAAGTGTTCAAAATAACAGTTTCGTATAACTTTATACATATAACAGTTATAAAGTAGTAAATATTTTAAGGCGGGTCTGTAGCTAGAATTATTTTTTTTTGCTTATATACCTTTAGCATCTTAAGAATTTACCACAACATTTTTACCAACTTTGAACAATTTTACCTGGAAAGATTGAAACTATTAACATAAACCTTTTTCTCCTGTAAATTTATTGTAACATGCGTATTCAGTTTCATTGCAAACTTCTGACAACATTTTTCTTTCCTCTTAAGACAAAATAAACAATTTTCTTACTAGAATTTTTAAATTTCAATATAGGTAGGTTTATTTTTTAGACCAGAAATATCCGTTTTTGATCGATTTTAAACACGTAAAATACTTTAATCAAATAGTAAACATAAATAAGTAAGTAATCCCCATTAAAATACAACTATGAAAAAAAAAATCCAATGATTAATTTACACGTTCCATTAACTTCAACGCAAAAAGTCAAAGCTCCCATTCAAACCACCCCTCAAAGACCTCACCTCCACCTCTCTAACTCCACCAGAATACAAAAAGAAGGGTAAAATCTCACTCCCTCCCTCCTCACAATCCTCGCTTGCATACACCATGTAAGGGGTAAGGTAAAGCAAGCGAAAAAATCAACGCTTGCTCGCAGTTCTTCAGCGCGAATCCATCCATCCATCCATCTACCCCTGCCCCCCCTAAATTACTCTCTGATTATACTCCCTCGCGCACACAGAAAAAAAAGAAAGGAAAGAAAGAGAGAAGAGAAAAGAGAACGCGCAGGGATAAAAACAATGACTTTTAGCTCGAGTACCTCAGCGAAGCGCGCGCGCGCGCGTGTACGTACACACACTCCGCGGGAGGAAGAAACGAAGAACCAAGTTGCACCCTTGTGCCCTAGCGAGAGAGAGAGAGCGAGCACTTGTGCCGAGCAACCCCGGATAAGAGAGAGCAGAAATACGCGCAGGGGTTGTATTTCCGCAGCCATCGGATTTCGCTCAGCTCTGCTGCGGCGGCAGCGGCACGCGGGGAATAATGACGATTTCTTCTCTCACTCTCTCTCACTCCTCTTTTGCAGTACGCGTGCGGCGGTCGATGAGCTGTGCAGTATGTACATCGTCATGGCGACGTGCGCCGTGTTGTTTTCACGTGTGCGCCTCTACCTCCGCACCATCGAGTTCCGCTCTCTCTCTCTCTCTTTCAACTTATATGCGCGTATACCGGTATATACGTAATATACGAGGGATTATGCGTATACCTATATCGTGCAGTGAGGCACTTCGAAGAAGTGCAGAGAGGGGCACGAAGTATCGCGAGGCTGAGGGAGAGAATTAAAGCTCGAGGGCGATATGGGATCTCTATCTCGCTCGCTTTTTGTGTTGGAAGTACTGTGTGCGCATATAGGGAGGATGTGTGCTATGCAGTTCGGGCTCTTGTGTGCCGCTGTGCAATGGGGTTTCGAATTTTAATGCGTGCGCTGAATTTCAGCTTCTACTATGTATTCTCCCCTGGAGCGTATAGGGGGCACATGGCGATGATGCTGAAATTCCGTGGATGATCATCGTGATTCTTCGCGTGCGCGCTGCCGGTGGGTTTTTGGAATATTAATATTCGAGGGTGCGTGAGATTCCCTTGGATGCGATGACGAGGGGGGTGTTCTTTCGAATATTAACATTTTTGCTAAGTGTAGTTGTTTGTAAAAACTGCCGTAGTAGTTAAAGTTGGTTAAAGTAGACCTATTATTCTACATTCATTTGACTAGTTTTTAATGAAGTTTTATATTTTACTTTTAATACTATTCAAGATGAGAGTCACGCTACATTGTTATAGACTATTTTTCATCATCTTTGCACTCTATAATTGTATATATCTTTATAACATTTTCGTATTCATTTAACTTTTACACTCATACTACACTCGAGTCGCGAAGACTGAAATACCGGGGTTTAAGTGATAAACTAATAATATATTTGTTGCCTTTTAACGTTTTATACAGCTTCTTAATAGATAATAACGAAAATATATCAAATACACATAAGAATATAGTACGCAGGGTGAAAATTATAAAATTAAGCCCCACGTAACTTTTTTTTAAAAGTAATAATAATTTTTAAAGTTTTAATGCATATCAAGCGTTAACATATTGACGAATGATTACTCTGACAAGGAAAAATTAAAGAACCCTCATCCTCATTATATAACTTAGTTTAATGATCTAATTTACACTTGGAAATCTTATTATTGTAAACTTTTGTCCAAAGTTTAACTATGTATAACAATATGCACGTGTCTTTAACGTCCATGATCAATAAAGCCTAAAGAAGTATTTCGGTTTAAGATATTTATATTGTTAAAGTTTTCTTCGATTTTCCTAACAATACTAAAGAAAACTTTATTATTTTAGTCAACGCAACAAGCCAATTTCTAATCATTTATATCAAAATGTAAAGTTTCACTTGGAGATCAATGACACTTACAAAGACTAGTAAATTTCAGATTTCGCAAGAAAAACTTGTTTTTTCAGACCATGCCTTTTTAAATAAATACATTTTAAGTTGAAAACATGCTTTTAGTCCTGCCACGATATCCTGCTTTGTGCGCGAACAATATAAAAAACAATAAAATCAAACACCAAATGTAAATGTCCCCAATTACCAAAAATAAACCATTCTTGGTAAACACTTCAATTTACGGTAAACCACTTTTTCAATCGCCCACAGTCCCCTAAACAACTCAACTTCCCACTTCGGCTGCGGCGTCAATTACCGCGGACATTCTCTCCTCTACCGAACTCTTCCATCAGTGTAACGAGAGAGCGAGCCAGACAAAACCCAGCGCACCAGCGCAGCCCGAGCTAGGGAGAGAGAGAGAGAAAGCCAGACATATACCTATCGCCTCTCGAGCTCTCCGCTGCACTGGCCACGCGACTGCATCGGCGGCTGCAGCGGAGCGGGATGCACGCGAGCCGCGAGCATTACGAGCGCACTATATGTCGCGGCCCACCGGGATTTTCTCTCTCCTTCTCCCTCTCGCAAACACGCGCCCCGCCGCACGAAGAGGGGGAACAGGTGTGCCAACATCGCTCGCGCTAATCCCTCTGCCCCCCACCCCTCTACCCCACATGCCTCTTTATCCTACGGTAGAGTTGTCGCGTGGTATAACTCTCGCGGCCGAGTGGGCTAAACTCCGGCTCCGGTTCTGCGCTGCTGCTGCTGCTGCTGCTGCTGCAGCCGAGGGATGTAGGATTAAAGGTGGGGTCTTTCTTGGTTTGATTTTGTAGGGAGTTTTTTAGGGGCAAGGATGGGGGATTTCTGAGGATGACAAGGTTGGAGAGCCTTATTTTCTGGGGGTTATCAGTGTATACTCCGTATGGATGATTTTGTTTCTCGAACGGGGATTATATATTTTTCACGGGGAGTCGCTGAATTTTGTCGTTGAAAGGGCTTTAAAGCGTGAAATACTTTTATTTTTTTGGAAATGGCTTTTACACATGCCTATATTCACTGATACTTATTTGAAGTATACGCTGAGAAAATCATATCGAAAATTTTATATCGTAATATTATGATATAGTAAATTTTTCGATTTATATATCGTAGATTAAATTCATTTCGATTCAATATTGTAAAATCATGAGCATGGTATCTGCACATAATATTTCACCTATTGAGAGAAATTAAACTATTTAAAATTGTATTTTTAATGTAGAAATTAAGACTTCAAATTGCTATTCGGACGCTTAATAATTACGATATTGATACGTAAATTTTTACGATATGATGTTGCATGAGTTATGGTATATATTGCGTGAGTTACGTTATAGTTTTCTCAGTGTAGTAGGGTATAACCATATAGGGTATAACTATAGATATAACCATTTTTGTTGATTGAAGGGTTCAGAAACAGAATAAGTGTATTTTTTAAATATTTGCAAGTGCTCTTAATAGGCCCGAATCTTTTTCATAATTTACATCAGTATTGGTCTCACGTAAATTATGTAATTGGACAATATTATATTGTCAAATAGCATATTCGAATATTATTTGCAGTAAGAGCATTTACTAAATTGTATACTTTATGTCACTAATGTTAAAACGTTACTACTGACAGATTCCAAAATTTCCAAATGGATTTGTTTCGTTATGGATCTAAATACTTGAAATGTATAATAGTTCTTTTTTCGTTATATATAGCACTGAATATACCATACTGGCAGTAATATTATTGACATTAACATGTAACAAGCTTTCATGTTTGATTTCAAGCTTGACTAAGCTAAAATTAAATTCGTGATCATACAACTTATTAATGATCACCAGTCATCACATTCCCTGAAAATTTATAGGAACTATTTTAAAATAAAAAGGAGCTATTTAATGTTAAACACTGACAAGTTCTGATTTCTTTTGGTATATTTTTTGGCAATGAAATTTCAAAAAAAGTAAATGCTTTGTTTTTTTATTGCTACTTATTTAAAAAATTTATTTATTTATTTATTTATTTATTAAAATTAAACGAACATTATTGCCCTCTTACAATATAAAGTACAAAGTGAGGTAGCAGTAGTAAACGTACTTGGTCCAAATACACACTCTAGTAATGTTACAAATATGTATAAAAATTTTCGATAAGATTATACATGGAGAATAGCTTATAAATTAGTTAAGGATGGCATAAGCGGAAAAATACATGATTTGAATGTGTTTAGATTCGGGATATTTCTTACATCATTAGGAAAGTGACTCCATAACCTTCGCAGTCTAGTAAGTGGTGCAATAAGGCAATGCTAAAGCCACCCATCACCGACAAATACGAGGAACCACTTTTCTCATTTAATTTTTAATTTTTAGCAAATATCTTTATGAAACGTTATTGTCCCAATCAAAAACAACAACTTTCCAGAGAGAAGTTTTTCCTAAATTGAATATTAAATGAAATAAGTGGTTCCCCATATTTGACGGTAACAGGGGGTTTAGTATTACCTTAAAGCGATATTCAGATTTATTGAGGGCTTCTCTGAGTACTCTAGGGTTTCCTATAGGATAATTTAGTTTTCTGTCATTTAAGCATTTCGATTAATAATTTGTATTTTTGCAACTTAGGTTCGAAATTATGGTCCCAACAATCCACGGACTAATGAGCTTTGAGAGAGATACCGTATCAATGTATGAAGAACCGATTCTAACAACTTTCTAATACATTCTGTGTAAGGCGACCAAATGGTCGAACGATATATAATAATATGAGACACCAGAGATTTGAAGAGCGACAATATCAAACCAACCATGCTAAAATTAACTGTTATTCGCTTAATAAATCCTATAGAACTTTGAAAGCTTTAGACATATTCAATGTGCTGTTTAAAAAACAATGTAGAGTCAGAGATAACTCCAAGGCCAGTGATCGTATTGACTCTATTAAGAGTAGACCCAGTCCCGGTTAGGTATAATGAAGGCAAAATGGTCCCCTACCTTTGCTGATGGACACACTGAGAAAATCATATCGTAAATTTCATATAGTAAAATTATGATATCGTAAATTTTTAGATTCATATATCGTGGATCAAATTCCTTTCGATCCAATGTTGTAAAATCATGAGCATGGGATTTGCGCATAATAATTCGCCTATGAAGAGAAAATGAACTATTTAAAATTGTATTTCTAATGTATAAATTAAGATTTCAAATTGTTAATTTTACGATATCATATCGCATCAGACGCTGAATAATTACGATATCGATACGTAAACTTTTATGATATGATGTTGCGTGAGTAGCGATATATATTGCGTGAGTTATGATAGTTTTCTCAGTGAATAACATGAGTTTTTTCAGTATTTATCGGAAGTCGATTCTGTCTTGACCACTCTTAAATACGATCAAAGTCTCCTTGAAGTTTCATGGCATCACTTGGGCAAGTCACAGTGTTAAAAAGTTTCAGATCATCAGCATAAATAAGGCACTTCGAGTTATCAATACTATCGATGATATCATTAATAAAAAGTATAAATTGTGTCAGATCGGGACTCCCCAATTTTCATAGCATGAGTCCTATTACATAGGTAGGATCCAAACCATTTATGCAAGTAGCCTCTACTACCAGCATTCTATAATTTCTGCAAAAATCGTCTATGATTCACGGAATCAAATGCTTTCTTAAAATCTTTAAAATACTATCAACTTGGTTAAGATCCTTAAACGCATTATGAATAAAATCGCTGAGCAGTAAAAGATTCGTGATCGTAGAACGACAACAAAAATAAAAAAAAGTTGATTATACCACACTAGAAAGATCCTAATAATATCAACAGATTTTGCGTATATATAATTTTTGTTACAAAAAATTGCATTATTCATGTTTAATTTGCATTCTCATATTTTCTTAAATGTATGTTCATAATATAGTATATTCTACATGTCATTTTCCTTTGATCTTTTATATTTGAAAAAGTAAAATAATTGAATTTGTCTCGTTTATTTGATAACAATATCAATTTCCAACATATTTAACAAATAAATACGATACGACTTCAATTTGAAAAACAGTCGAAGAATGCTGGCGCAAATACGTCGATGCCAATTGGATTTAAAAAACAATTAATTCAAAGAGCACGAAATATTGTATCAATGAATTCATTTAAATCACAATGTCCTCATTAATCGAATTCATTGCCACGCGCTCAGCATTGTCGGAGATAAAACCGTTTTATGCGCCTTCATTGTTATAAACAGCCCATGTACACACTCTCTTTCTCTGCATACGCTCGCCAATAAATAACTGATTAACTTTAATCAATCGAGCCCATATACTCGCCATTTTACATTATGCAATTCCACGCGAACGCGTATTATAACCATACACAACTTGCCGTCGCCTCTTCATCGGCGATTTTACGCTGATAGAAATTTACACCCGCGCGTTTCGATTACGTGCACACTTCGACTCTTTCTTTGAGCTCCTACGCGAAACAGATCGAGCAATACACATTTTAAAAATTGGATGTGGCGCCCCATGCAGCTTTTGACCGCGTATCGAACTATACGTCACGTGTGCAGATATCGGGTAGGAGATCACAGTGCCGGTTTATCCTACGTTGCGTTTTCCTTTTCCCTGTGCAGGGAGATGAAAAAGACCGAATACGTAAAGAATGTAGATGGTGCAAGAGGGCAATGAACGATATTGACAGGTAAAATGTTAAAGTGAGATATTTAACGATTATTGTTTTGGACAGAAAAAACGAGCAAAATAAACAAATTATTCAAAATTTACAATATTTCCCAAATATTCGATACGAAAAATTAAATTTCTTCTATTTTTTCAATTTACATATGAATATATACATTAGACTTAAATCAGATTTGACCTAGAACTATATAAATAATTAAAAAATAATAACAATAATAACTCTATGATTGTTTTAGAAATAAATTCACTTTGGCCGATTATAGTGGTTATCCGTAAGGAAAAGATGAAAATACTAACCCAATGACCTAACAACTCAATAACCTAACAACTCAATAACCCAACAATTTAATAACCCAATAACTAAACTTTACGTTACATTTTTGGTGATATTGATTCAAACAACGCGCAAGTATTTTGCTAATATAAATAATATATAACAACAGAAACGCGCTTTGAAAATGTAACTGTTAAATATAAATCTCTGTATTTAATGATACCCTAACAATTACGTATGAAAACATACAATTTTACAACTATGCAAGTTCCCTATGGCTCAAAATTTTCTCAAAAATTTTCTAGAACCTGGATTTTTGTACATGCTTCGTAAAAAAAATCAACAAGTCTAAATAAGCATAAGCTCAAGATATTCGCATTATACAATTTAGTTCTATACATAAGTTCATATTTTTACAATATTTTTCTACAATAGACATTTCTTGGAAAAATTAAAGCTCTCACTTCGAAATATTTAAAAGAGCGATCCGGAGCAGCAGCATCCTGTTCAAATAGCTCACGACTCCATGCTCGAGATTTATGACTCTCTCCTTATAAAACAAACGCACGAGACATGAATAAAAGCGCCACAAAAAAAGGTAGAAGAGAAGCAAAATATAAAAGCCGTAAGGGGAGAAAGAGATCGAGCGCCTAGACGTGGCGAGAGATCGAGGTCATCTCTTTTTGCCACGTCTGGCAGCAAGCAGCTAGCAGCAGCAGCAGCAAAACCAATGAGATATCCTATCGAACGAGAGAGATAGAGATATACTCGCCACTTTCTCTGTGTAGGTATCTCGCTCTTCTCTCGATCGGCTTAAAAGGGCTTCTGCTGCTGGGACGGATCGAGTTATTCCGAAGTCCTTCATATTAGCTCTCGCGCCTCATCCAAGGTCTACTCATCATAGCAACGCTGTAGGGAGAAAGAGAGAGAGAGAGAGAGAGAGAAAGAGATCGCTTTGCCATTACCTCGTAAAGTGCGAGCTATTCGTCTTTGAGGGAATATACATACCGGCGCACTCTGTATCTCTTTCAGCGGGAGTAGCGCGGGTCCTCTCTCTCTCTCTCTCTCTCACACACACACTCACTCTCTCTCTCTCTCTCTGCCTTGGAGAGAGTTTTCAGTCTCGGGATTATACGATCGTCCTTTTCAGATATACCTTCCGCGGCGCACCGAGTGCACATCGACGGCATATAATTTTATGCGCGTGCGGATCATATAGTATGATGGGTGTACGCGAATTATTACTGCGCGCGCTGAGCACTTACTTATGAAAAAAATTGAGGGTTATCGAGACTTATTGAGGCTTATTTGGAGGAGGAAGAAGGGTATTTGTTGTACATTTTAACAAAGGCGGTGGATGATCATTGAAAACGCGAAGTTACTGAAGAAAATTGTGAAATATTGTTGTTTCGGATATACATAGTATATTTTTATAAAATGAATAACCGTCTATAATAATATAACGACAAATTTTCCTACATATGAATTATAGTAAAATCAAACAGCGATCAATTAGAAAGGATTCGAATTTTGATTAATATTTGTTTCCTTTATCTCTCTATATTATAAAGATATATCACCGCCACCGCCTCTGTTTTAAAAATCCAGGAGATCCTGCTTCAAACTTTCCTCTTTAGGTGCCTCCTATTTGCTCTTCCAAATTTTACCTTATTTACATTATTTTCTTGGAACCCAATAACTCAAGAAATGAAGTTGAGTTGAGTTATCGGGTTGTTGGGTTACTAAGATATTGGGTTGTAAGGTTGTTAGGTTATTGGGTTATTGAGTTGTTGGGTTGATAGGTTATTGGGTTATTGGGTTATTGAGTTATTGTTTTAATTTTTTCTTTACGGACAATTTGGTTTATCAATTTTGCTTTTAAAATGTATCGATATTTTAAATTATTTTTATGAAACCTATGAATGTAATATGCTAATGAATGATTAGAGATATTCCTGAGAGGTCATGGAGATTACATGTTTGAAATTACCACATAAGCTCGGCCATTAAAAACGTATCCTTATTATTTACAATTTAACTCACATTTGCCATTCATTATACAAAGTCTTGATAACTATAAATTAAGAAATTTGACGAAAATGGCATGGCAAGAAAATTACATCGAGAACATTTATTTAAGTAGAATCTTTCATACGGATGACACTGTTTTGACATAGCAAAGCAATTTTGATAAAAAAATCTGCCGCAAATAACATTACGATAACATACAACCTGCCAAATAAAAAATTAAATACTGTCTAAACCTTGCTATGCTCCTCCGTCGTTATACTGCGGCCCTGCATCCTCGATAACGGAAATTCCTTGATCAATTCTCCAACTACACAAAAACTTGAGTCTCTTCTCTCTTCCGCGAACCTCGCGCCACGCGACGAAGCGGAGCAAAATAAAGAGAGAGGAGCGACAGCTACACAAAAAGAAGTATTAAAGCAACAAGAGAAAGAGAGAGAAAGCAGCACAAGAGACCCCGGTTTTTCCGGGGTGGAACGCATACTCGCGCGCACACCGATGGATATATAGTACCCATACGCGCGCGGCGCTCGCTCCATCCGATAATATTTCTTAAGAAAATACTCGTAAAGCACGACTACCGGGGAGAGCTACGACTGGTGGTGGTGGCGGCGGCGAGGCAGTACAAACACGCCGGTGCGTATAGTCGCGCGGCGCTCTGAATCTTCGGCTTCACGTCCAGCCGAGCGCCCTGGACAAACATAACCTTCTCGCCTTTGTGCGTCGCTGCGCGCGGCACCGGCCTTGTGTTTGTCCTGCGCGTGTTTTGTCCTCGCTTGGACTGCGGAAAGAACTTGGGCTAACGGGAGGAATTATCGCCTCAGTTGTGACGATTATTTTTCGGGGCTTTGGGTAAAGTACGAATTTTATTTTTTATTTGTAAGAATAAAATTTTGTAATTTTGGATTAACGTTACAAATGAAGAAATTATTGCACTTTGTAAAGAGATACTTTAAAGCTTATTACGCTTCAGTTTAAATGTAGTGAAGTTATTAACTTTCAGCGAGAAAATGGTAATGGACAAACATCCATTTTTGGTTATTATTAAACATTTTTTTATTAAATTATGTTAATGAATAAGTAAAGCGATAAAAAATTTCCCCTGGCAAAGATTATTTACTACTCGGTTTCTGTCCTTCAAGCTAATATATGAAAATTCCTTATTATCGAATGCTAATTATAATATCTATGAATATTTATGTCATTGTTATATTGCACGTATTAGGAATACTTAGGCCTTAAATCCGTAATATTTGGCAAGTGAATAATTTCCTGAAAGCAAATACTAAAATAGCATCATATTACTTCTTGATTAAAATAGAGATTATGTCAAAAGGTTCATTTATAAAAAGCGTTTTGATTTATTACAGTAGCAAGAGTCACTAAAGTTATAAGATTTCTATCTGTCCATTCATTCCAAGAGCTCTCTCAATGCGTAAATACTATATAATACTTGTTGATAAACCATATTTAAAATGTCGATTAATGTATAGATAATAATATATACGCCTCCAGTATTTTATTCCTCTTTTTAATTTTAAAAAATAACACCAAACTTTTATTTCTTGTCGCTTCTCGTATTTCCAATAAAAATGTATCTACTTTTATTTTATTCCAAAATTAATCAAAACTACACAACATTTATACTCAAAATATCTTCTACGATACAAAATTTGTCTAGTTGAGTAAATTATGTTTTCTAATATTTCCATATCTTTTTCAAATATCCCTTTTTCTGACATATTATAAGCCTTTCCGACACACGCGCGCACCGGGTACACGCCGACAAATCATTGTCTCGCATCCGCGTATAGCAAAATCAATATTTGCCTGGGTCGAATGTGCGCTCTGTCTCTCGTGTTACGTTCTTTTTCCCCGTCTATTCCTGTAACTTTTCTTTTAATTTTATTTTTCCTATAAATACTCGTTCTCGCTTTGCTTGCTGAAAAAACACAACTAATTGATCAAAAAATTATTGTTTTCCAAACATGGAATTGAAGAGCTTGTATAACATAGATAATTGAACTTACCTCAGAACTTACAGTATGAAAACATGATAACTTTGAGATATCTATTAAGTAGTAATATCAAAAAGAGATATTACTAATTATTAGTTATGAATATTGTGTTATTACGAATTTTGAATTATAAACAAATACAAAAACGAATGAATAATATTTATAATTTGTTTTTTTTTCATTCGAATACTAATTTAATACTGGAATGATATTACGCGAAGCCCACCCACCATCCCGATCTATTTCTAAGGCAAAAAAGCAATAAGCATAACTTGATTATTCCGCCTAAAACCTGATTAATTTCCCACCCATTGTGTACCCCGGTAATTCCCTAATACCCGAATCTTTCGTGGGTGCGTGATGCCAGAAAGTCGCCTGAACCAAGCAGCGCAGCAACGGCCATGTACACAAGAACAATAAAAAAAAACGCCGGAATCCCCAAGGCACACGAAATAAAGGCGGCTCGCGCGCGTATATATAAAAATGCCCAAACGAGGCTCTCGCAGCAGGTATAAAATGCCCGCGCACACACAGAAAGAATATTTTCCTTATACGAGCGAAACTTTAAGCCGGCGAAACTAATACTTCCTCGTCGAAATCGAGGGAACGAAAAAAGAAGAAGGAGGAGCGGTGGACCGAAAAAAAGCGAGAAGACGCAAGAAGGTATATACCATAGGTTCGGGAAATGCGTGTGGCGTCACGCGGGTAAAACCAAATAAAACTTCCTGTGTTACAATAGGGGTTGAGGTCGCGGTGCTGCTGTTTTTCGGGATCAATGTACGGGAAAATTGTTTGCCGTGTGTATGCGTGGAGATCGTTTGGCCCGTTAAATATGCAGTAAAAGGCCCGGGCACAATGCGATGAATCGGAGTGCGAATAATTGTATTTTTACGAGAGGTATGGAGCCTGCGAGGCCTCTTTTGTGAGAGATAAAGGCCCGGCCGATGGCGATATTTTAACGAATTTGATTGAAAAAAATGAAACCTATCGGCATTTTCGTACTTTGCTGGAGGATTTTTTACCTTTTTTGTCGGGTTTTATTATAACATATAAGGGATGAGAATAAATCATGCGTATATGGATATTTATGGTGATTTGATGGCGTGTTATATACGGCTGGTGCAGTGGATTGGAAGTGGACAATGTTTTGTTACAGTCACGAATGTCATCCATTTGTGAGATATAATACTATGTACTAGAAATTATTGTATCTTGTGCTTATATAGCATGTATTTAATAATTTCTAAAAAATGTAAGCTATATATATGGTTAGAAGAATCTTATTAATAACTTTATTTATCTTTGTATACTTAATTTTAATTTTATAGATGACTCTAAGATACACAAATACTCGAATTCCAACTAGTTTTATAAATCTAAACACTTCGCGAATAGACAAATACGGCATCAAAGCATTTGCCGGAAGAGCGGAGCGTAATCGCGCTTAGCCAAAAACAATGGAGCACTTATCGCTCCGCAAAAAGCATACCGTATACGGTAATACCTCTACCTTCCTGCTCCATCCTTAGTCGTAGTATATTATAGTAGTAGTATATTATACCTGTACATACCGGGCGATCGACGAAAAGGAGGTCACGCATTCACGAAAAACCAAGTAGCATATGACTGATTCCGCCATAAAATACGCATTTATTTGTGCCTTTTCGACCCTTTTTTTATAAATACTTTTCCATTCTGAAAAGTCCACAAAGTTGTTAAACATTTCACAACAGGACAAATTTGCATATCACTTTGTACAAATAAAGTATTATTAAATATATTTGTTTGAGCACACCTCTTATCGAGCCCATAACTCTCCTCGACTAACCCCTCCGCAACTTAAAAAATCCCCCGGCCATCTCCTTATATACACCGAAAACAAACGCAAAACGAGGCCTCCAATCTCATTATCAAACCTCTCTCACACACACATACACACGCATTGCACACAAATGCAGGAAAGAATGCCTTTGAGGCTCTGTGCGGGGCAGCTCTCGCCATATAGGCTCTGTAAGTACAGAATCTTGTAAGGCTCTCGGGGGGTCAATCTCTGCCGCGGCGTTCGCGTATCCTTCCGCATTTGCATCGCGCCGGGCCGCCTCCGTGTCTATATATAGCACGCACACTTGCGTGGCTGCACGCGTGACAGGTGCCGCCAGCTGCAGTTCTACTACTACTATGCGTAGTAGTCGCCGTCCCCGGAGCGCGTCTCCGGACACGGAACTTCGCTTAAAACGGGAGAGATTGATCGCCGCGCTTTATGGAATCTCTCTGCTATGGATCTTTGCCCAGCCGACGCGCCTTTTGTACGAATCGCCTGCTGCTCGGAGTGTATTATACATGTATATCTGTATATATATTATATAGCTATGGGAGAGATTGTTGTCGAATGGGCGGGGAGGAGATTTGGGCATTTTTCACACTTGCGAGAGAGGAAGTGGAGGTTTACGTGAGAACGGGGATTTTTAAGTTTTTAGGGGAACGAGATTGAGATCGATGTTTTTTCTGTGAGCTGTTTTCCGGATTTATTTCGATATACGATGTAGTATAGATATGGATGTATCTATACGTAGTTGTTCGTTAGAGATGCACGAGGTAAAACGGTTTGTTCATTTTATTAGTGTTTTTGTTATTTATATACACATGCACTCTTAAGATAAACAAAACTCTTGATTGGAATAACAACGAACGTTGCCGATTGTTACAAAAGAAAAACCCATTCATTTAGTAAAATCTAGTATAAATAAAGCGCTTTGTTTATCTCAAAGCAACATTTATCCAAATAACAAAGCAAGTACACGAACGAGTTAATTTAGATTTAATAAAACAATATATAACATAGCATAGCACGTTACGTAGCATTTCTTGCAAGTAAATAAAATCAAACCTTATTTTTCATTTTAAATAAAATGTTAAAAATAACCTTAAAATGTAGGATTAAAAATTTGTTAATTAACGTGTTGAACATTAAAAGAATATATGAATTACTTTATACATTTTGAAACTTTTAAAAATGAAAGGATCAGAAAGCATTTCTATTACCATTTTGATAACCTTCCGATTTCACATGGCATAGATTAGGAAGTACAAAAATTTCATATTACTCTTCTAAGTGATGGTCTAAGATATCAAAGAACTAAATTCTACTGTTAGCTTCCAGAAAAAAATTCAAACCTCTTCTCGGAAGTGTTGCAGATGGAACTTTAATTTCGTCACGTTTGTGTAAGCGATAGGGGAACACGGCGTTGTTAGATAAAGTAAAATGCGTATTTAAAAATGCTTTTCACTAGCTAAGTAAGTTTTCTTGTAAGTGTTACTACTGAATTTTAAGAAAAATGGAGATTTATATGTAATAATTTTTGTTGTAACCCAGACTTATTTTAGTGAACTTAAAAATATATTTAGAAGATGAATTGTGTTCTAACTACGCGCCTAAGCTACGCTTATATCAAAATCTATTTTTAAAACCTTTGTAAGGCGATGTGAAAAATTTATTGGAAAAAGTAAGAGCTTTGTTATATCGCTTTTGCTACGCTAGGGTTCCCTAAAAAACGACTTAAGTCCGTTTCATTTAAAATGAGATTCAAACGATTTTGATATCCTTACATAATACTATATTTTCAGATAATAATGTGTTGGAATATTGCTATGAATATAACTTGACTATTATATAGTTTTACACTACCACATGCTATAACAGAACTGTAATATGAAATTTGAGTATAGAAACAGAGAAACTATGCGTAAGCGTCGAAGGCCTCAAAGCTCTTTGTCAAGTAATTTAGTCTCGCACGAACATCTCGCCAGAACAGTCGTACTAATCAGACGTTATTCCTTCTTTATACGAGTTGAATAAAAAAAAGTGATTTTATTTTGGAATAAATGCTATTTTGTCATTTATTAAACACCGAATTTCAACAGGTTATGGGCCCAGATACATAAATAAATTATTGTGAGTTAATGTGAGTAAATTCGATTATTGAAAATACGTGAATTTTTAAGAAGAAGAATCATTCATGATATAAGTATTGAAAAGACAGTGTCAATGTCTCGAAATAGATTTGAAGGCAGAAAATTCAGAAAGCAAAGGAGTATTTTTATGTAAAAGAAGAAGCTGTTTGATAGAGTTTTTGGTACAATGAAAGCTACCTGATAGCTAAGTGATAAAAAGAAGAATAAAGTTTTCATATTGTGGATAAATAGTCATATATAAAAATTAAGATAAGAAAATTCATTTTATCTTATTCTTGATAGTGAATTTTTAAATTATCAAGTAACATTAAATTAACAAAATAATTTGTTTAAGAGTGAAGTTGCAATAGCCTTTAAAATGTATGCCAAAAAAAAATTTCGAAGTAACCTACACACGATAGTCGAAATGTCGAAAGTAGGCTACACGCGATAGTCGAAAGGACGTCAGTCACAACGCTCCATTGTTCTAGTTGGTCGATTAAATATGCGGTCTGAACGGAAAAATGCAACAAATGAGAATAAATATTATTGAAGATAAATGAAGATATGGTATGTGGTTGGGATTACTTAAAATGGTTATTTAATTATAATTATAAGCCGTTAAATGATTTAAAATTTATAATTGATAAAAGTGAACTGTGTTTTGAAATACATAAGATTATGAGAATAACTTTTTAAATGTATTGTGGCCTAATTGTAAAGTTTATGCAATAAAATTTATAGTCTGAAATGAAATAAATAAATTATTAATTTGTTGAAAAGTTGAAGTCTATTAAGCTTGTAAAATTATAAAAACAAGCATTAAAGCAAGTTAAATTAAAGGAATAAGTTGTAATGTTTATAATATATAGTCTGATCACTCCTTGGTCTATATATTTATATTTCTATGAATTTGCTAAATAAAATTTAATGAGACTATATATGAAATATAGATTTGTTTTTAAACTAACATTAATATGGAACAAAGAATAGACTTGTTTAAAACGAAATATTATTAAATTAAATTGTGATATTGGACATTTTTGTGTACGTAAAGGCATATATTACTGTTCCACGAATTGTAGTTTGTGTACATAGTTTAAAGTACAGATTAATATAGTGATTAAACTTAAGTTTGTACAATAATTAGTTTAGTATAAAGAAAAAGGATTTTTAATTTAAATTCGTTTTATTTATTTCTGTTTGAATTGAAATATTATCATGCGGATTTTGGGTGATGTATAGAGTCTTTAATCTCAAGTTAAAATAAGAAACATTTTTGGTTTATTCATTTATTGATTTAATAAGAATAGAAAAGTGTTAATTAATAATTTTTAAAAAAATAACTTTTGTTGTTGAATAACAATTAAATAATTAACTGTGGAGTAGAAAAAAATACTCATTTTAATGAACGAAATGATTATTGATGAAATTTCTATCAAGTTTTTCAGAGATTAAAAGAGTTAATTTGAGAAAACTCTGTTAAAATTGAAAATGAAACTGATGAGTTTGATTAGAAATGTTATAAAATAAAAAAGAGTACCGACGATTGTTAAGTCTTATAATCAAAGTTCTGTGTTTCGATCAAAGTTAGATATTGATAAACCGAAATGGAATTTATAATTTTTTTGTTTAAGAAATTAGAAAACGTGTTGTTGTAAAAGTCATAGTTGTAATAAAGGTAACTATATAAATGTGGAATATAGAGATGAGTAACAATTGTTCTTTTGAAAGTAATAATGGTTGACGGGAACAAATGTTGGTCCATATGTATTCTCCCAGGAAGTATAAGGAAGATGATCGTCTAATTCATATAAGTTAGAATTTATCTAATTAATTGTTAAGTAGAGAAATATTTTGTTAAAAGTCGATTACATTTTTGAGAAGGCATGTTGGAATATTGCTATGCGTATAGCTTGACTGTATATGTAGTTTTACACTACCACATGCTATAGCAAAAATGCTTCGATTTGCTTAGAGAGGTCTAGAACTGAGATCCTCTCGCACGAGCATCTCGTCAGAGCAGTCGTACTAATCAGACGTGATTCCTTCTTTACTGTCAAGGACCCAATTCCTGATCAGTTAAGAAACGTCGTCACGTTATTTGTTGTGTCAAAGCGTAAAGATGAGGTATTCATGGAAAATTAAATGTCTAATAACAAATATAACTGTTAATCTTTAATATAAAATTGAAAAAACACATAAATAATCAAAATTAAGTTAAATATAAAGCCTCAAAGAAAAAAAGCTGTGGAAGCAAATCCTGATCACTTAAGATTTGTATGGGAGTAGTTTCTGATCATATCAAGACCCAATTCTTGATCACATATATTATTGACGCATAAGTATTTTATATGATAAACAAAAAGTTATTAAGCAATACTAATACAGTAGATATACTAAAATATAACATTTTTTGGTTGTTTGATTATAAATGTGAAACTTAGGCGAGGTAAAAGTGTTCGATTATTCATACTCTGTCTACTGCACGATATAGACTCGCGTGCAAGCATATATTTTAACCTATAAAATGCGAATAACGTTGTGATTTATTGTCACGTTTTCTGCGACTTTTGCATGATAAATGATTTACGCGTGGATTGCAACTACTTATAGAATTATGTTATTGCAAATATTTGTGTATTTTAAGATTTTTAAACACAGTTAAAACATGTTATTAATACTGATCAGGAATTGGGTAAACGATAAGAATTTGGACCCTATTTCTAATCACACGTTTTTACAAATATCAATAATATTTTATATGAATGTTTTAAATGATTTATACGAATAAACTGTTGAATAACTTAATTACATAAGTTTTTCTACGATCTATTACAAAATTTTAAAGAAATGATGTAAATTTCTTTGTATGCTCACTTGTAGTTAACTGCAGTAAGTTGGTGTCAATCATGACGTTATCAACAACGTCTAAGGTTAACATTTTTTATCTTAAAAATGTATTTTACTAGTAACTTTTAAAGTTCTTTTATATGACTACGAAATAGTTACTAGTACTAATTATTTTTTCAAAACAAATTTTTTTATACATTAAAGTCAAAATAGTAATAAATGTAACCAAATGATCAGGAAGTGGGTACTAATCAGGAACTGGGTCCGTGGCGGTATATGTGTTGAATAAATAAATTGATTTTATTTTGGAATAAATGCTAATTTGTCATTTATTAAACACCCATTTCCAACAAAAGGCAAAATCAAGAAAGTGTAAAAATAAGTGATTATATCTACTATATATGATTTTTTTAAAACATTAGTTTAAACGGAAATTAAAACCTTAATATCTAAAAAAAAATTAAAAGTGGACTTAAGTCTTTTTTCTTGGAACCCACAGAATTAATGGTTACATTTTTTGTATAAGTAATTGATTACAAGTTTAAAAAATACATGTGCCACTTATACATGTAAGAATACATGGTGGATAATAATATAGAACTATGTAGATCTATCTTGTTTGCCAAGGTAAATAATCCAGGGCCTGGATAAAACAGAATAATTTTCTACCAGGTATAAATGTAATTAATTATAAGTATAAAATCGTATATCATTGATGACTCATATCGCTGCGAAAGTTTTCATATAATGCTGTTTTAATATTCTATGTTAAATAAAACTTACAAGAAAAAAGCAATTATGAATTAAAAACGTAAATTTTAAACTTATTATTTATTACGTATGATTAACACAAATTTAAATAAACTATTACACATTTTTTGAATTACTTCAGTGCCACGAATCCCACATGTACCACGTGTACCGTGTCGCACCACCATCCATTCCTCAAATACCTGAAATTGCTCGAATTCGCGAATCCAAATCCAAAAAAATCTCGCAGTCCAAAAAGAATTTTCCTTCCCACCTACTACGTCCAACCATCAGAAAAAAAAAGAGAAATAAAAAGAACCTTCACCCGAACCGAGCCTTGGCTCTTTGTGCGCGCACCTAACGAGACACGAGGAATAATCTCTGGCCGTCGTCCTGCGCGGAAAAGAGGCGGAAAAATCCCTCTGCAGCGGCCGATCGAACGCGGGCGCACACATTTTTTTCCGTCCTCCGCGCCAGCCGCGGCTGGCAGAAAAGAAAGGAGCGGAACGGCATACACGCATTCCGGAGAACCGCCGCGGGAGTGTATATAGCGCACGCGGGGACGTGCTCGCGCGTCCCGATGACGCCGACGCGTATATTATACGTTCAGGTTATATGCGTGTGCTGCTCTCTCTCTCTCTCTCTCTTTCTATCTGTTCTTTTTTTAATTGTGCACGGAACATTGCAATCGGTAGCCGGCAATTTCATACGCGAGTAGCCTTTGGGATTTTCTATCTTTCTCTTTCTCTAGCGCTTGCTCGTTATGCGCGCATAGTAGTGGAACAGAAGAGCGCTGGTCAAGCGATGTATGCAAAAGAGGGATATGTGTGCAGGGGATGGTCGAGAGAGAGAGAGAGAGAGAGAGAGAGAGAGAGCAAGTAAATGGGGGTGTGAGGAAGGGTCGAACATGCACGTTGCTCGAGTTACCGTTTGGAAAAGAAGCATGGTGGAATTTTGCTAAATTCTTCGGCAGTTTACGTTCCGTGGCAAGAATGTGGTATAGGTTGACATTTTTATTTTTAATACAATTAAAAATTTTCTTGTTAAAGGGTTACTTTATTTTGTATTTCTTTTCTAAACGTATAATATCTGTTAACTTATTTTCAATATTGTGAAAATATTTTTTAAAATATATAAACCAAAATGTCGGTAATGGCTTTTTCATTTACGAAGCTTTTTCGTTTAATATCCGGAAAGAAATTTGCAATTGGTATTGTAAGTCTAATTACCGTTATCTAGACTTGCTATTAGATTAAGCAATAAACTGAATCGAGGAATATGTTGAATATATTATGTAACAAATGTCAATAAGAAATTTTGTATCTTTTACAAGTATAATATATTTTTCGTATTAAGTAATTAAAATGATGCAATATTCGGTATCTATTAATTGTTAACAAATTTTATTTAGCTGGTTAGATAATTAAGATCTATACATAGTTGAAAAAGTAAAAGTGCAGTTAGCTGCTTGATCCCAATTATACTCAAACTTTTGTAGTTACTTACAACTTTGTGAAAACCCAGTTTACAAGTCATTACAGTTCCGTACAAGTGCTTTCACGAGTTTTCTGATGAAATAACAAAGGCTAAGAAATTAAGCAAACACGTAACCTCAAGATAGCATTCATGAAATATCATGGAATACAAAATATTATGGCAGCTCCATCTGGGTCCGTTATAAGCCACGCCAATCGCTAAAGACTCGAAATTATCCCGATTTTGCGCGAAGGCTTACATGAAATTAGTTCCATTATTCGACGTACACAAGAGAAAATGTAGCACCGAAAAGCTGCATAGAGAGAAGGTAATAGCCGTAATTTAAGGCATTAAACGGCGACGCACATAAACTCTATAAACTATGTTTTCCTGCCTCGCACTGGGTGAAACTTCAGCAGTGAGTCTTAAACTTCACAAACGCTATTATTACGTGCTGTCGCCATCTTATCCAACTTGACAAAGTATATTTAGAATTGAGCCCAAAAGTTGGCTGTTTCTATAGCTTTTTCGAGCTTCGTATGAAAGAACTCTTGTTCAACCAATTAAACTTCTGTTTAAGCAGGCATCGTTGAAATAAAGTTGATGCATTGAAAAAGTTAAAAACATTGATATTTTTCTCGACTCACCTCTATTTCTATACATACATTTTCAACATTTCGCTGGTAAAAAAAAGATACTTTTTTAGTAGTTCTTTTACCAGCTTTATTAAATATACTCATTTTTTTCAAATAATGATTCATTTTAATTGAAGAAAACTTTGTGCATAACCAAATAATCTGTTACGATAAACGTTGATTCTTTTTATGAAACATCTGGTTACGTAATAGTTATAGTACTGAAACTTGTGAGTTAGTGGGTTTATAATTTAAATGTACTTTTACAATAAATATTATTATTATTTAAATGAATGATATATTTTATATTAGTAAAATATTTTTCTTTGCTAGCAAATTTATATTTTAAACAAAAATGCTCAGAGACTGCCCGCATGAAAAGAGTTTTATTTTTACTGACATTAATGTCTAAAATATGAATATAATCTCGTTGAGCTTTTCTGCAATTGAATAAAAAAGTTTTCCAGCGTTGCAAAACCCCCGAGAAAACAATGTAAAATTTACGAAAATTCAACGAAACGGGTTATAATCGGATAATTTTTGTCTCCACATTGAAAAACAACGCCGAACAATCCGGGATAGACAATTAGATTCGAAATGTGCTTCCGCCGCTGCTCCTATATACAGCAAAAGCAAAAGAGGCTAAAAGATAATAAAGAGCCGGTGCATAAGAGAGACCAAACGAGAGAAAGAGAGAGAAAGAAAGAGATGCAGCAGCAGTAAAAGGTAAAATGTGAACGCGAACACATGCAGTCGGCAGACAGAGACGGAGCAAGAGCCCTGGATAAAGCGAGAGAAGAGGGAGAGAGAGAGAGAGAGAGAGAGAGAGAGAGAGAGAGAGAGAGAGAGAGAGAGAGAGAGAGAGAGAGAGAGAAAGCGCCGACGTGCAATTCGGATTTCGAATGTAAATTGTCTCCCCTGCCGGGGTTATACGAGCACACACCTGCGAATGAGAGAACGAGAAAGAGAGAGATGCACAGAGGCAAGGGGTCGTGGAAACGAGCTCGAATTATGCCGATTCCCTCGGCTATACGTATTATATACATATAGCTTCTCTGCAATGGCTGCTGCCGCTGCCGCACTGCTTCTGCGAATTAGACGAGCGCCCTGCGCGGCGCGGCTTTTTTATGACCAGATTTTTACGCTCCTGCCGGCGCGTTACACTCTTTACGCCGTAATAATGCATTTTTCCTCTAATTTTCTTTTCATTACGGGTAATTGTTAGTGTCGGCGCGCGGGCCTTCTGCATAATGGCTGAGAGAGAGAGACAGTCTTGCGCTGAATGCAGTCGGAGTTATGTATTGCGAAATTCGCTGCGGTGTCTTCTCGACGCGCGCGGGGCTTTTCTACGACTGCGAAAGCAGAAGGGTGTTGCTTTTGGATCATCGGTTGGTGTGCTTGTATATATACCGGCTCCGCGCCGTGGCGAATCGCGTAATCCGTTGACAGCTGCAGCGCACGTCGAGAACCGGTCGACTGCGAGCGCGGAGAGTCGTTAGGCCGATTTAGGATGATTAAACGAGCGATTAGACGGGTGAAAAAGGTTCCTGCTTACTTTATTGTTTGAGTTTATGCAACTGTCTAATGCGTATATTTTAGTTGGTATTTATTGTTGATTCGTTTCATTGATCGTTTGTTTACACCACTGATGTCAAGTAGTAAGGTACTTTAATTTTAAGAAGTTTTGTGTGATATCAGAACTAATATTAGACATGGTTAGGGATTGAACGATCGTCTGATATGAAACAATTTTACTGAACGACCTAAACGACACTTCATACTAGTTTCAATATTGATTTCTACAATAGGACCTTCTATGCTGTATATCGTACACTAAAATATCGCATATATGCAAATTTTATACACAAACATAAATCTTTTATTACTTGTACGATTAATGTATACATAAACCTATCTATACCTTATCTCTATAAAGTCCAAATGCGAGTTATGTCGAAGCTATATATTTAAAGCTTCATTGTTCTGTTAAACCTTACAATCGACCCATAAATACATCGCGCGCTTTGCAACTCCTCTGCCACTCGTCTGGAAAACCACAATTTCAAATTATGCAAAACATATGGGTAATCCACAGGATAATGAGATTCAGTGCCGTGAAATTTCCTCCGCGCCCGAAGGAGACACTTTTCTGCCAAGTGGAGCCAGGAATTGCGCGCCCATCTCTCTTCCCTCCAAACGAATTTCCACGAGAGTAATATAAAAAATATATACATCCCGCAGACAAATAAAACGTAACCCGCAGCACTTCGCCAGGACGGAGAATAAGAGGAGAGTACCGCCGGAATCCTCGAAAACCCGTAAAACGGAGGATGAAAAAGAAAAAAATAAAAGAGGAAGCGCAACGCGAATAGAGTCTCGAGGGTTATCTACGCAGTAAACCGTCAAATTATCAATATCGCGGCGAGTAAGCCGCGTCGATATGATCGTTCGCGATCGTTCGCTCTCTCGAAGCCCCCTCGCATTTTTCTCGCCGCTCACAAAGACGCTCGCTTTTATACAATATATCTCTTTTTCTCTCCTTTCGTTTTCACTTCCTTCCGTTCACACACGAACACACACACACACACACACACACACACACACACACACACACACACAGACATACACATATACACATATACACAAACACACACACGCACGCACGCTCTCTCACACACACACATACACACATACATGCATACACACAACACACACACATACATACCTACACAACACATACACTCACGCACACACGCACGCACACACATACACATATACATGCACACACACGCACACACACACACGCCCAGAGAAAGACACACGGTGTACTCCCATCTTTTCATCCATCCTGTCTGCGGTAACGAGAGGGCGAAATAAATGGCGACGCTGTATATTGCAGCGGCAGCAACACACGTCGCGGGCCGCGCGCGCGCGTGCGCTCCCCGTTCCGTTCCGTTTCGTTTCGTTACGTCTCGTTGCGCCCGGTCTGGTCCAATCGCCGGCAACGCGCGCGGCTGCAGCAGCAGCAGCGCCGGGTTTCCGCTAACAAAGGGGGTTGAAAGAAAAGGAGAAGCGGAAAAAAAGCCAGCGAGCGAGCGGACTGAGAGAAAAGGATGCGCGAAATATATGGCGGAAGGGCGAGGAGAAGGGGGAAGGGGAAGAAAGGAGTTATGGGGCAGTGAGGGAAGATGAGAAATGGCGCGGAGTCGGATGGGGAAGTGAAGATGTAACGTCGAGACAGTGATATAATATTTAAAAAATTGCGGAGCTGGCGACGATTGATTTGAATTTTTTGCACATTTTGGGTAGCTTTATAATATTTTTGATAAATTTGAAAGATTAATAGTTGATACGTGTTAAATAAATAAAAAAGAATTAATGTTTATTAACGTTGTAAATTACATTTTTTTTAAACTTTATACTGTTTTTGATATACACTTTCTCGTGGAACCTAATACAGAGAACAAATAATACATTCTTTAAACTCGTGCAAAGCATGTAAATATTTCTAGCAATGAATTTATACACGGAAAAAATCCTTAGTAACATTTGCTTAAGTTGGTTGAGTAAATTGCGCTGAATTTTAGATCAGAAAAATTTACTTTTACAATTAGGATGTTGCATAAAAATAGAAAGTTGATTTTTCGCATGAAATAAGTAGAATAGCGAAAAATAATTAGGTCGTATTTTTTCATTTGCCATAAAAATGAAAATTTTGAAAGTTACAGACGTTTAAAGTTTCCTAATTTTCGATATATATAGATATACTCTAAAACTACGTGACGTCATGAAAGTATACAATCGTGACGTGACGCAAATTTCAAATGGCTGTAATTACTTCAATTTTTGTTAAATTGAAAAACTAGAAAATACGACCTAATTATTTTAACATAAACTATTAGAATATGAAATTTAAAAAAATCATGCAACAACCGAACTAGGCAGGATATGACTAATGCTCGCGCAAGAACCTAACCTCCAATTCGCGACTAACAAATTGTTCGCGCATTGGCCTAATCGATGAGGACGTTTGCTTTTTGTCTGGACGTACCGAAATAAATTTCCGACATCTTTCTACAGTTTTTCCAAAATTAATTTGTAAACAGGGAGTTGTTAAATATTCGGAAAGCTAAAATTGCATAAAAGTAAAATTTGGAAATATATTTTATTGAAAATGGTAAATTTTGAAAAGCTAAATTTGGAAAGACTAAATTCGGATAATATTAGTATCGAATATAGAAATATTAAAAGACCGAAGTATAGAAATAAGAAATTCGTAAGGGTGAAAATATGGAAAATAAAAATTCGTAGAGCCAAAATATTGAAAATTGTTAATTTGCTATTTTTTATTCAATTATACGGGTATTACTGCCCTTACTAAGTTAGCGGGTTGCGGGCCCAATCTCCGCCACCAATAAAATATAAAATATGATATTAGAGTGTATCGAAAACATCGAAAACATCGAAAATATGTATATAATTTATAGTGTCTTGAAAGGCTGTAAATGTGAAAATCACATTATAATGATTCGCAAAAGTTAGTTAATGTCTCCAACAACATCTACGAGCACGAACTAAACGTATATTGAAACTTTACGGCTCTGTCCAACGCGATAAAGTTGGATATTTATAGCGTGGGTAATATGGACGGCTTCATCACGTTGGACAGAGCCTAAAAGTTTCACTATTCATGTAGCCCTTGCGCGTAGATGTTGTTGGTGATATTTACTAACTACTGAGCACAATAACAATGTGATTTTAGCGTTTCCATGTATGTATGTATTTACACTGTATATATGTACTGGTATCAATAGTGTATTTTCAGGACTTTTATATACAATGCTTCGAATTATAAGCAAATATATAAAAATAAATATCTGAATGAGAAAATTAACAATTTTCAATATTTTGGCTCTTTGAATTTTTATATTACATATTTTCATCCTTATCAATTTTCTTTCTATACTTTGGTCTTTCAATATTTCTATATACAATACTAATATTTTCCGAATTTTTTTCCAAATTTAACATTTCAGAATTTTACATTTTTCATAAAATATCTTTCCGAATTTTACTTTTATATAATTTTATCTTTCTGAATAATCAACTATCCCCGCTCGACGAATTTAGCGAAAATCACTTAACCTGTCGAGTAAATTCTGTTTAGCCAGTCTTGCTCAACATTTTAAGCAACATTTTCTCATCAAGTAAGTAGAATTTACTAACGAATTTTTTTCCGTATACTATGTACGAATTGTCTTATTTTGTATCATAAAATCAAACTATTATTTTTAGTATATATTTAAAAAAGAAAATACATCATTTAATCGAACATACATTACTGTTTAAACGTAGTATACAAGAAATTGAAATAAGACACACATATCTTTCAACTATAAATATTTAATAATCCTTTAACGCCGAGACTGTCGCCAAAAATCCGCAATTAATAAAGAAGGTTCCAGACCACCTTGATACTTTCATTTGAATAGAGAAGAAACTATTGGGCACGTTAGGCGTACAAAAAGCGCGTTTTCCTTTCAGAAAAATCAAATTGTCAACCGGGTTATAACGAAATTTACGCAGCAGATTTTGCTTAAAAAATGTAAGTAGAATATACTTTTTTATATTTCTACCAATATATTTTCATATATGAAATCTTAAATTAGAAATAGCCACTGGTTAGGTTATATTTAATTACATTTTTGGTTTGGTATTGCATGCTGAAGTTCGGCGTGTACGGGTAAAATAGCGTTGAAAAGAAAAATTCATGATACGTCTATTATATAACGTTTCAGTATTTCTAGTGATGAAATAAGAAGGAAACCTCGCACGGATACTTCTACAGAGTCTAACATATCTAAAATAACCGACCCTTTATATGATAACGTTATACACCCTCGATGTGTACCATGGTGAGGAGGATCTAAATGGCTATATTGCTGACGGCGAAGATATCCGAGATGATTCTATGTTTGACATCAGTGTCGAACAATAACAACCCTCTCCTGTGACAAATATCAATATAGCTAAGTGTTCCTAAGTTCAGAATACAAAATAGCATGTATACAGGCAAATGCAGCCCCCATGAGATTCTATATTATTGAAATAAAACTATATAATAATAATCTTATATAATAAATAATAACTTACTGCTCATCAATAAGAAAAATATCTTATATTATGTTCCTACCACTGAAATCTTAGCAGAAATATTAATTTTTCGATTTTTGGATAAAAGCTAATTTTTACCCCGTAAACGCCTTCACGGTCGCACACGACCGCTCTTGGGAATCGTATTCTAGGTATTTTTTATGCGACTGTAACGGATCGATACTTAGTTTGAGATCGTTTTAAGCATAATTGAACAGAAAAAAGAATTCCGCTCTATCAACAAAGGTTTGTCGGCGTTAAAGGGTTAATGTAACTTATTTTATATGGGCCTGCTACATTTGTGTCAACGATACATGTATACATCTAAATTTTTTCTCTTGTGATCCTTGATGTCTAAACTTTGGCTCTTTCTCTGTCGTGCGCCGCGCGCGGGCGCAAGAAAATGTCGTTAGGACCGACCACTAAAGTTCTTCTTATATACAAACACGGCTTGTACTCTGCTCCCACGTTAGCGACACAGTCAATGTTTTTATTTATGGACAAGCCTCGAGAGCATGCTAGAGCGAAATTTCATTCCAACTTATTCATTCCCTTTTTTCGTCGATGCCGCCGCACTTTCGTGCATCAGTCTACTTCTTATTCATTATTGCGATGTTGTATAGTTTAATTCGGGCTGGGTTTAATGATGCATGAAAGTTTTTGTTGTTTAGGCAACTCATGATAAAGTTACTTTGTAGCTTTCAACCAATACTAAAGTAGTATTTACCAGCTGGACAATAAAATAATGTAGGTTTGTTTAATAAAAATTATTTTTTTCAAAACAAAATATAGTAAAATTTAATTGTTGTATGAATAAACATTAAAATTCAAGACTAGTTACTTTTAAAGAAAATAGGTGTGCTATAATAACTTTATAATAAAAAATAGTCAGCAGCATGTACTTTCACTGCATACTTTCGCCGTACTTTATTTTGCTGAAATATTTTAACTGTTTTTTAACGAGCTTTATTAAGGTTGAGTGTATCATATATATCCGTCTAGAGGAAAAAGTTTCTCGTAACAACCGAGGCAGCAATAATTTTTGCAATAATGAGTCACACTCTAAAAGTTGACAGAACAAAAATAGTAGATCACTTTTCATATTACTTCATGAAGCTATCTATAATAGATACTGTTACTCAATAAATCGATCAACAATTGGGTCGGCTACTCATGTAACGCATATGCTAATAAACAATAAAAAAAAGTATAAGTTTATGAAATTTTCATGACCTTTAAAATTGGGAAAGACAATACGGTGGTGTACACCACAAGATATAACTTATGCATACATATTTTAATTTGGAAACTTATTTGTGTATTCTACCAAATCTACATAATAATCCTCATAGAAGTAATCTGCAAAAAGTTCTGCAAGATTTTCATAAAATACGGCAGGAATTTCTGCACTATATTTACGTATTGTATTTTTGCATACAAAACCCTTGCAGCTGAACGCGTAGAAAAGTCTACGAAAGCATCTGCAAGATCTAAAATCTATTCAGAAAATTGTGCAAAAAATTGTATAGAAAATCTTGCAGACGTTTAGCAGAGTTTTTTTCATAAATTTTAGTAGTCGATCCTCTAAACAACAATAATCACAAGAAGCAAGCTATACACAAAATCTCACTTACATCCCCCTTTTACAATCTCTCCCTTCTCAGCGCACCGGCAACCCAGCCCACTAATAATTCGCACGCGCGCGGCGCAAAGTCTAATTTCCTCAAAACAGCCAGAAGCACCGCCACCCCCGCACCGTAAAGATAAACTGCCTCGGCCTGCGCCTCGAAAGTCAAAAGCAGCAGCAGTGGGAAAACCGCGAGAGCCTCGTATAAGAACACACACACACCACCACTACCAGCGAAAAGCGCCCTTTTGTCCGTGTAATTTCGGCCTGTTTGCACAATGCAGCGCGCGCGAGAGAGAGAGAGAGCCCTTCTTGCCCTTTGTGCACGATGCACGCTCGCGGGCGAGGACGAGTGCGAGCGTAAAGTAGGAGACGCCACGGCAGCAGCGTCGTCGGTCTCTTTTTAGCCCCCTTGATTTTCGCGAGAGCGCACTCGCGCGCGCACGTGTGTGCGTTCTTTTTTTTTCGCCCCCGCGGGTGAAAGACACACGTAAGGGAGCCAGGCCGGGCACAAAGTGCGTCATTTTATTTGGAGGATTCTCGAGGG
This sequence comes from Gastracanthus pulcherrimus, assembly GCA_949152435.1. Classification (NCBI taxonomy): domain Eukaryota; kingdom Metazoa; phylum Arthropoda; class Insecta; order Hymenoptera; family Pteromalidae; genus Gastracanthus; species Gastracanthus pulcherrimus. Next base: position 31,241,353 of record OX424575.1, read on the forward strand.
CTTATGCACAAAGGCAGCTTTGGACCCGCGCCGGAGTGCGCTCGGGCTCGAGGCCGCGTGCGTGCGGCCGCGTGTTTGTGCGCGCGGTTGTTGGAGCGCGAGTATACACACTTTGTGCGCGAAGAGCTCGCTTTTCCACTCCTGCCCTATCCGGTGTAGGAGGCGAGGTGTGTAGGTGCGCAAGTGCGAGGGTTGAATGATGCTGGCGTGGTGTTTTGCTCGTGAGTGGATTCGCGAATTACGGGGAGTCGAACGGGATTCGCGGAAGAAAACGAGAGGGATTTTTGAACGTAGTGAAATTTATGTACTATTTCTCTTTGTACTTTGGGACTTATGCGTTTTTTCTATAAAAGTCACCATATTCTTATTTCAATTTAATATTAAGTACTAGGTAATTTTTATTTTAAATTAATTAAGAAAATAGATTGCTTTTGTAGTAAAGGTGATAAATCCACCCATCGCCAACAACCACTTTTTTCATTTAATTATCAATTTTTAGTAAATATCTCTATGGAACGTTATTATCCCAATCAAAAGTAACAACTTTCCAGAGAGATATTTTCTCTTAACTTTTAAGTCTACAGATATTCAGTACAAATTTCGTTGCTCCAAATGAATGAGTACTTGATATAAATAACGGTATCTTAATTGTTATAGGGGCTATATATTTGGTCGTATCCAAATTGCTGTGAAAGAATTTAAACAGTAGAGGAAACATCTATATTTGTGTCCAGTAATTTGTTTAATAAAATATAAGTATTTAAATATTCGTTATGCATTATTCTAAATATTTTTAATATTAAAAACATTTAGCTACTAAGGTTATATACCTTATAACATTGGAGAACGCGTGTTATTTTACCTATGCTTATATTGAAAAGTTAAATAGCACGCAGGAAGTTTTGAAGTAGGTCGCTTTGTACTATCAAAACTTTAAGTATGCAATATCCAAAGAAATTACACCTGAGCATATAATTAAATTTTCATCAAACATACTTTATAAATACTTTGAAACTTTCTATATACGCGGAGAATTACGAACATTTAATTTCATCTTTTTTTCTTGTGAAAAAATGTAAAACCTAACTTCATGTTTTTCTTTATGTTTCAGGTAAGCAACTACTTATTCATGCTGTCATTTCCCACTACACGCCTCACACAGTTTGTAAGTAAAGTCCGCTGCATCTGTAATTGCAGGATTACGCGCCGTTTCAAATTTAAATATAAATGAGAGAAAAGAAATACGACCGCTTGCAAATTCGTTCATTTCATCCCTTGAAGCAAGCAAAATTTTTAAAAACGCGTATACGCGACCTCTAAAGCGAAATCATTACCGCAAAAAGCACGCCGAGAAAAAAACATCCACGACGGAACAAAAAAGAAACGGAGATTATCTCGCATTCAGCGTGGTCCTCTAATTGCAACGTCCATTTAAAATAAAAATAGAACTCGTTTTTCTACATCTGCAATCGTTACACCACGTTAATTGCGGACTCAAGGGGTGCATAGGAGGGTCTCTTCGACGCACACATGGATGGAGAAACAGAGGGAGAAAGAAACAAGAGAGCGAGAAAAAAAAGGAAAATAGCTAACACAATATAATGCACACACCCATTCGCAAACGACGGCATTACATTTCAATTTTCGGCCGCCCCAGAAAATAGGTTAACCGGAATCATACACAATCGTATATATTCAGATATAGCGCGAGCATTCCATGCCAAAGAGCACGGTGAAAAATTAAATGTCTCGAGATATTCATATGATATCGCGTGTTCTCGTATTTTTAGTAAATACATATTCATTGCAATATTGTTGAAAAAAGTTTTTTGTACTTTAACGGAATTCGATAGTTGTAACTTGTACTATGTATTTGCTTACAATTTACCTTATAAAAAAAATCAAACAATATAAAATAGAAGTTCCGTAACAAACATTCTGAAACAAAACATTTGAAAAATAAAAATAGAAATTTACGAGCAAACTCGAACAAAATAAATAAAATGAAAATACACTGAACAAGTAATGGATATTAAAAAATCGGCAGTATTTATTTTGTTTCTCATTCGCTGTTCTGAGAAGAAGTTTAATAAAATTCTTCAAGGAAAGAGTAAACCAATATAATAACATTTTATAATTTGAAGAATAAATATTTAATAATATGTTTCATTAAAATTACCTCTTAAATCATTTTCCATTTAATCTTAATCAAACAAATAAATTATTATAATTTTAATATCGCTCTATAGTTTTCTTTGGAAATTAGCAAAGGATGATACATAAGTACTCAGTTTATAAGCTTCTTGAAAAAAATAGTTGCACACGAAGAAAAAAGTCTTGAATTTAAATTACAATTTCAATCTGGTTCCTTTATTTAAAAAATATATTTTATAATCATTCAAAATAAATATCATACAAAATAATATGCGCGTCGTAAAACAGTAAAATTCAAAATCTATATCCAAAGAAATTCCACACCTTCAAGGCCTATCGTCCCACTAAAACAAATCTTCTAATTACAGACCAAAAATCCGTACAATCTTCAAGCACATCATGTCAACAATAAATCAACCCTAACCCCCTTCCCCATGAAATCTCACGCGGAATACCCCATCCACATTCACGCGTCCTACAAACCATACACTCCGACCCCATCAGCACGCCCGGCCCGTCCAGAATTTCCACGCGTCACGCGCTCGCACATATGTACCCGTATATATACGCCAAAAGGAGAAGGCGCATACCCAGGCCAGTCGAATGGCGGCCGATACAAATGTACACCAATTAAGCTAATGTCGCCCGCGGCGTTGACCGGAGCCGACCCCCTTACAGGGTGTACGCGCGCGTGCGCGTGTGTGTGGATATACAGCGCGAGCGCGAGGCTGCATGGCTCTTCTCGATAATTAGAAAACTTTGCCGAGCGACGGGGCAAAATCTCACTTTGTGCACCGAGGATGGGCGAATATACACCCACCGAGCGGTGGGTATATAGGTGGCCCTCCTTCCGCGCGCCCGAGCGTGTGTTCGTGAAGTTCGGCTAGTGTGTTTACTTGGAAACGTGCGCGGTCGGCTTGTACAACGAGGATTTTCCAGGAAGGAGCTGCAAGTCGCATGGGTGACACAGTTTTGGTTTGCGGATTTCAATGGGTGCGTTACTCTCGGCTTAATTGGGGGGTGGCTGGGGATTGGGCGATGACGTTGGGCTTGCTCGCCTCGAGCGAGGAAGTTTTCTTTTGACAGAGGTAGGTTGAAGAATTCAGGTTTGCGAATATTTACAGACTGCGAGGCATCGGGGTGAATTTTAGAACTTTGCAGAAAATTTAATTGCTTTAAAAATGGATTTTATATATGCTTTATTTTCTTTTGGAGAAGCAATGCATTAGTTTAGTATATTGTTTTATTAAAAGTGTAGGAAACTCAATTCAAATATTAAAGAGAAATGTTATTAAATATTATAATTTAAATATTGAAGGGAAATCATTACTCGTTAAATGTTGAAACTGGGCTTTGAAGGAAGAAATTCAGTTCAAGCGTGCAGCTCACTGAGGACTAAAATAACAAGGTTATGGTATAAGTTTGTCGCCTGAATACACGTCGAGTTTTGACTCTCAGTAACACTTTCAAGAGAATTCGCGAACAATATTTCAATTAAATGAATTGACAAGTTAATTTTACTGTGCATCAAGGTAATGTCGCATCTAATTCCTCATTCATATTATAATTCATTCGTCCTTCGCATGCTAATAGCAGTGATGTATTTTATTCTTAAAAGTGTAACATGACGAGTTTTTGTAATCGTTAATATATTATTATAGAATATATTATTCATTATTATTTTACATCAATGAATCAAAGTGTCCACTACTTATTACTCATCCAGAAGACATTACAATTGTCTCCTCAGTTCTCCTTATCAATATCAAACCTTGATTCACCATTTGCACCAGAATATTCAACAAAGACCCGCAAGCAAAATACCTTGACAAAAAGAAACTGCTAAAAGACTCGACTTAATTTTCGCAGGAATGCGACAGCGATCTCGAAGAGCAGCTACTTTTCGCGACGAGCGCACTCGCGCGTATAATATTTTCACGTGACTCAGCTCAGTGTAAACATTGACATCCGAAAGGTGGAGCATGCGCGCATAATTTGAATAATGACGATAATCAGGCGCCTTGAAGCGGTAGCTATATAGCTGTACAGCTCGGCTGGTAGGAGGGAAAAGGAGAGCGAAAGCTTCCGGTACGTATATACAGGTATACGACGCGCTAAGCGCGATTATATTGCTATCGGAGCCTCGATCTCTCTCTCTCTCTCTCGCTCTCTCACTCCTCTCTTTCGTTTGCTGCATCGTCGCACGTCCGTGTCTTTTTTTTCGCCCTTTTAACTTCTCCCACTTTAGTCTCGATTTTGCTGCACTTCTATCAGCCCCCTTTTTTCGCGATATGTACTTTAGATTCATTTCTTTTTTGACCTACCTTTTTTATTGATATGGCTCTACACTTATGAACTATCGCGGTATTTATCTTCTTCCTTTTTATCTCAATCTATTAACGTTTATGCCCCTATTATTTCTAAAATCGGTGTTTTTTAGTGCCTTATTATAGTAGTATTATATAATAATTATTTTGAATTATAGCTAGTTTTGTTATAACGGTTTTTTAACTTTACTCTATTTAGAACGTTAAAAGATGACTAGATCGTTTTACTGCTTCTACAGACCTTTTTCGACTAGCAATATAAGTAAAATGTCAGCCAGGGTATATTTTAAGCTTAAAACACTGTTGTTATCGGCTTAAACGAAACTATTCAGAGTAAATTTTCAGTATCATATTTATAGTTTCTGATGGAACGATCTATTTACAGAGCACATCGTAATTGATAGCTACTAAACTATTACTATACTAAATTGTGACATAGGTTCTCATATTATTTTTTACTTTTTAAGCACGTATGATCTATTTTTAAAATATATCATACATTTGATATTTGAAAAAAGAATAATAATATCTTTGGCATACAAATTTACCCAATGTTTTCCCAATGGGTTACCATATCATGCATATTTAGTATTTCATTAACATTTCGTAAAATATAAGTATCAAGAATATCATGTATTTTCGTGGGAGATATGCGCCCACTTTAAGACATTGAATATAATTAATTACAATTAATTATGATTACTTTGATATTTCCCAAGTATGGGTAGTGGCATTGATTAGCATTTCTGAAATTTATTGTAAAAGAAGTGTGATACTAAATTTTAGACTTATAGATCTAGACTACAACAAATTAATCAACTTCGTATATTCAATTTAAATAAATAGACGTAACGCTGCTCTGCACTAGTTGGGGTACCATCCATTCCCATGTTTAGGGGGGTCTAAGCAATTTTAAGGTCAATATGATACGCGTAGGGGTATCCGAATGTAATGCCATTTCCAGGTGAAATTGCAGATAGTACAGTTTTTAACTAAAACTTCAGATAGTATCATTTCCAAGCGAGCTCTCAGATAGTATCGTTCTGAACGAAAACTTCAGATAGACAGTTTACGTCTAAACCGACGAATTCTTGTAAATGCTAATAAAAAATGTACTATTCTCTTTAAGAACTGTATATTAAAGTAAAGTGCCCAAAGTGAACGACTGCAGTACCCCAAATTATAAGCATGTGCTTGTACATGCCCGTCTTCGACATTCAATTGTAATTACCGCAATGGTTTATTATCCATTAAGCTTTGGTGTACTATTTCATAGTTTCAAAACATATATCTAATCAAATTTGCTAACGCAAATTCAAAGTGTACGACTAGCCACTTATTGTGTAAAGAAGAAACAAAAAATACCGTTTAAAATGCACAAAAAATCTACCTTTCATTGCACAAAGCAAGTACGCAAACAGTCACTTATCCTCATCATCTAATTCATCTTCCGTTTCTCACCCTCCACCCACTCTATTTTTTCCCATTCCGCGCCATTCTCTCTCTCTCTCTTTCCGCACGCGCCCTCTCCTTTTTTCTCGTATCGCAATGCGGTCTCGAGCGCTGCAGATGGCCTCGGTCTCTCTCTACTCCGCGCAGCGCGACTTTTCGTGTTTGCGGCCAGGTGCGCTGGAAAAAGAGGAGCCGAGAATTAACATTTGCGCTCGCATGAGACCCGCAGGCGATTTTCTTTATTCCGCGCGCAATTATTATTACTTCTCCCGTGTGTGCAATTGCGTGCGCAGTGTCGGGCTTTTGGGTGCGAGCGAGGTCTCTTTTTATGAGTGGATCTTTGTTTGATGAGGCGGTTCGCAGAATCGCGTGTAATTGCGGTAATAATATGCTGGTTTGGCATTGATGATAAAAGTAAGTTTGAGGAGTTGAAGTACGGAGTTTCGGCGTGCGACGGTTTGGTTATTTGTGAGCTTACGAGGTGTCACTTATTTTTAGGCGAGAGACGGTTGAAAATTGTCGGAATCGTGTTTAAGTAGCGGGATAGAAAGGTCCTTGATTAAAATAAAATGACACGAGAAGTGTCTTAGTTAAACTGTCTAAAAATATGAACTTTGGGATAATTCGAAATTTAAAATCGTTTTTCGCTCCGCCAGTTTCGGCGACTTTCTTAGTTAAGAATGTACCGCAATGATAAGCTCGAAATAGTATCTCTGAAATAGAACTTAAATTTAAACTGAGATTATCCGTTTGTATCTTTCTGGATAGACATCTTTGCTCGTCGCATAAATTACGTTTTATCGGATATTTTCTGCTACTTATTCTGGTGTACTTTTATAATGTTTCTTCTATAAAATAGCAGATTATTTTGAGACTTTGAAAGACTATTATTTTGTACTCTCGATATCAATATTACTTAGAAATTTTAACAAAGATATCCAGGCGTGTCAATTCCACACAGAGAGAATTTTGTAATAAAAATTATAACGAAATTCATGGTAGAAATTACCGTAAATTACTATAAAGCTGGGACAGTCCTACTTTCTGGCACTTTTTACTGATATTTTACTAAAAACTTTACCTCATTGACTACAAATTTTACTGCACAGACTATAAATTTTACCGCACTGAATGGTAAAATTTGCCTGATTTGAGAAAAGAATACAGCTGATAAAGGAAACAACTGAGCGTGTACACATTTTAGGTTAACTCAAATATAAATATGTATAATATACTACTTATTTAAGTATTAATGATACTGCTACAACAATTGGAAGAAAATCCAGATTTTTAAAAAATATTTCGTACAAATTTTACCACAAATTTTCGCTTTCTCTAAGATGCGTACAGGGAACTTTTACTCTGCGGCAGGCAAATTTTACCCTTCAGTACGGTAAAATTTATCGTAAATATAAATAAAAACTGCCGGAAAGTTAGAGTGTCCCAGCTTTATAGTCATTCACGGTAATTTTTACTGCGAATTTCGTCATAATTTTTATTAGAAAATTCTCTCCGTGCACTATGGAAGTTATGGAGTCCTCCAAATCCTTAAAATTTGAGATGTATAAAATTCCATCACTGAAATTCAATATAATAATATACTTATTTATTCATTCTTTTTTTTACTTTTTTACTCATTTCATTTTCAATTTGAAAAAAATGTCTCTCCTGAACGTTGCTGTCCCAATGAAAAAACCAAATTCCAAAGCGACATTTCCTTAAAATTGAAAATGAAGTGAAAATAGTGGTTCCTCATATTTCCCAGTAACACGGGGGTTCAGCAGCACTTTAAATTTGAACCACTTTCAAATAATATAATCTCCCTCGTCCATTTACATTCACAATCCACGAACCCATAAAAAATCTGTCTTGCCCTAAATTAAAAAATATAACTCTCATCCCTTCGTGCGCGTCGCGCGCTCATCAAAAGCACCGGGCCAACGTCAAAACAAATCAACTAACTCGCAGACTGTCTCTAATTAAAAAATTTGCATGCAGCGCGTACACGCACTCTCGCGCAGATCTAAGAAGATTAGAAGCCGCGCACGCATCCAACTCCGCGCTGCAAAAGCGCGTCGACTTAGGGACAGGTGGCGGTCGCATTAGACATCGCTCGGCGCACAAAAGAAGCCGCGCGGATAGCGAAGAAAAGGGAGAATCCACACTAGTATGCGAGGCATACGAGCGAACAAAAAAGTACTCGAAGAAACCGACCATTCGCGCTCTGCCCCACTCTTTCTCCCTTTCCGCGTGTAAATGAGCGGATGCATAACGTGCGTACCCACGTAGTTACACACGCGTGTGTGCACATCGGTTGGGAGTGTGCTGTCGGCCAATCGCGAGTGGTCGTCGTCGCCATTTTTTTCGAGAGGCGTGGTGTGTTTGCTTGTTTCTCGCGCGAGAAGCGTTCGAGCATATATTCAAAAAGCGTGGCGAAACGAATAGAAAGGAAATGCTACATGTGTGTACGCGTGGTGTGCGTTTGGTATTTGTGGGAAGGAGCGAGGTAAAGGTAGGATGGTGGAGTGCGCGAGTGTATGAGTGCGAGGGACTTTGGGCCTGCAGCATGGTCGACGTTGAGTTTTTCAAAAGTACGTGATGTGTTGTTTGTTGATTTACTTGAACACGTAGTTAAATTTGCTTTAGCTTCGAAGTTTATCGGTTGAACGATATTTATTTCTTTTCTGCTATTAAAAAATATATAATATAATTTAAAAAAGAATTTATTAAGCAATATTACATTATACTCTTATTAAAATGCTTACAAATGTTTAATAAACTGTGAAAGTAACTTTGCAAACAAACATTTTTTGACTAATGCTTAAAAGTAATAAATCTATGTAATTTCATAGAATTTTATTAAGGTGATGCTAAAGCCACCTGTCACCGACAAGTACGAGGATCAACTTTTCTCATTTTATTTTCAATTTTGAGTAAATATCTCTATAGAAAGTTGTTGTCCAACCAAAAAAAAACAACTTTTCATAGAAATATTTTTTTTAAATTTAAAAATGAATCAAAAAAGTGGCTCCCCGTATTTACCAATTTAACATCACCTTAATACTTGAACTGGCACTAGTGGAAATGGGTCTCTGCCTAACCCTGCCTAACTCTGCCAAACTCTGAACAAGTCATTTTGCAGAGTTTTTCAGGGTTTAGCAGAGTTTGGCCGACTTACGCATAGTTTAATAGAGTTATCCAGCGTTTTATAGAATTTTAAAAAATTATTTAAAAAATTCAGTATCCATCAAAATATTCTCTGCATAAATCTGTGTAAAGTCTATCAAAATCTGCATTAGTATGTAAAATTCTGCATACATCTGTCAAACTCTGCGTAAAGCTGTCAAGCTCTGCATAAGTCTGCCAAATTCTGCGTAAGTCTGTCATATTCTGCGTAAATTTGTCAAGCTCTGCGTAAGTCTGTCAGACTTTGCATAAGTCTGTTAAACGCTTCTAAACTTTGCGAACTATTATTAAAAAATCTGATTTTACAGGAAAAAATGATTTCTGCCTAACTCTCCCTAAATCTACCTAACTCTGCTAAACTCTGTGAAACTCAGAGTTAGGCAGAGATTGGCAGACTTAAGCAGACTTAGATAGAGTTAGTCAGATAAATTATTTTCACTGGGGGGTATTTGTATTTTTTCTTAATTGATTTATTTTTTTTCAATTTTTGACACTCATTATTCCACAATTTTTTTCAGTTTAAACTCATTATTCTACATTTTTTTAAAGAAATAAACTCTTATTTTGACATTTCGATGATTTTCTAGAGTCATATTTAGAAATATATTTATTCTTGTACTGCACATTCAAGTAATAAATTATTACAAACAAATAAATGCAAATTCGTAAATTAAAAGTACTGCTTAGAAAAACTATAAAAACTGTTTTTATTTACTATAAATTTTTGTATTTCATATTTATAAATCATATAAAAAATATGTACGATTAAAAGAATGAACGAATATTTCATTCTTATAGTCAAATATAAGTATTATTTTTATAGTTTCAACCTATGCATCTTTTGCGAATATTGCAATGAATTTACGCTTCATATGAGCAAGTGAACTAGAAAGAAAGTACATAAGGCATAGCAAACTTCGAACGTGCTAATTGAAGGTTTCCAAGTAGTACAAATAATGAAATAATGGTATAATATAATAAGTGATGTTTGAGTAACCCAATTGGCACATAACGCTTAAAAAACCATTTATTACTTAAACTTCTAAAAGTAATTTTACAAAGAAACGTATTTTTATACAATTATACTACGTAACTGAAAATTTCCAGAATTCCCAGATGACTTTCACACGACTCCTGCTACTCGCCCAACAAAAAATAAAAAGCACAAAAGCCGTATTCCTCATCAAACAAAAACAGACATCCCACTTCGAATCATATCCACAGCTTCATCACATTACGCAGAACACACATACACACTTACCGGCAAGAATTGGATAATGCCCTCGCTCCGTACTCAATTCTCCCGCGTGAACGCAAAAATCCTCCCTCCGATATATATCATCATCGATCAACTCACCTCTCTCTCTCTCTTTTCTTGCACTCTCCTTCTTCAAATTGAAACGTGAATTTTCAATAGAGTCTACCCCGCAGCGCGGCTGCCTCTGGCTTTTTGCCGCTACCCGCGCTCCGAGATATGCACTCCTCTCTCTCTCTCGCTCTCTTCTGCAATATAATCTCGGACGCGCGGCTCGTTTTTCAGACTACTCTCTCTCTCTCTCTCTCTTGCATGCGCGCCCCTAATGCGCCTTTTTTGCGCCAGCGCCGAATCGCGCGCGGGACATTATTATACACTCGCCATACCGCTGCTGGCCGTGAATTAGCGATCGCCAGAGCATGAAAGCGACTTTGGACTCTCTGCTGCAGCGGAGGTGCTAAACGACGCGGTCGGTCGTCGCGGGGATTTCTTGCGCGAGCCGCGCGCGCGCGGTTGATGCTACTGCTGCTGCTGTAGCGGGTGCAGAGCGTAAAGTAGAGAGATATAGTGTGAAGCGAGGAAGGTTATTATATGAGAGGTCGATGATTGACTTATTTGTGTTGGGCTTGGAATCGGAGTTGGGAGGAAAAAAGTTAGGCGTATATGCAGCTGTTTTATGAGGGGAAAATTGTTTTGTAGTTTGGTGTTAGGTATTAATAATGGAGTTTTCGTGCTTTCTGCATAATGTTAATATTCTTTGTGTGATGGAAAGCTAAAGAAAATAAACAGATTTATTTGTATTCATAAAATTTAATAACATGTATGTTAGCAAGTATTTTTGCAATCGATTTATATGTGTGTGGTAAGTGTACGAATGTCTGTAAATAATAATGAACCATTTCTTTGTGCAAAGTTGAAATTATTTCTGAATATGTTTATTGAACGTTTATTTCAATGTTACTAATATATGACTTATTTCAATCCAATATTTTATTTACTTTTTTAGTAAATATTTATTGGAATAAAAAAATCATTGTTTCAAACTAATATAAATGTTTATCAATTTTGAAATAAATATTTATTTGGAAGCATTGAAATAAACGTTTATTCCAATATACTAACTTTTGCTCAATGCTATAGGGGATGCAATTGCAATAACAATTATAGACAAAAGTGAAACTTACTATTTGTACAGTAAATAAATATTTAGTGTAATTTTCGAATCTCGCCAAACTATTATCCGCTACAATACAAATCTAAAAAATAACGTTGAATTCAGCAGAAGATACTACAGAACGCTCACCACATTAAACCTACAATCGTTATAAAATGCCGCCACTAATCTCTCGACAGCCCCAAAAGATCAAAAAGAATCAAAGAGCAAAACCCACAGGGCGCGTACATCTGCATTGTCTATTACAAACAAGATTAGCCCGGCAAAACAAAGAACCTCCATGCATGATGCTCGACAGCAGCCAGCCAGAAAAAAAACTCCGCTCTTCTCGTTCCGTATTCTTTTCCCCCGAGCGCATACATATATACAACGATTCGCTCGTACGTACACATCCCCATCTCAAAACCAAAAGCAAAAAAGAAAAAGCGACGAGGAGTAGGAGGAAGAAGAAGCATCAGCGAGAGAGCCCTGCAGGATAATTGCATACCGATCGTCCGAGATCGATCTCGAACTGCAGCGCCGATCGATCGGACTCCGACTCGCATTCGCATTAAGAGAAACGAGAATTCAGCTGCTGCTGCTGCTGAGCCAAGTAAGGACGAAGCGTATGTGTACAGAAAAATGCTGCCAGGCTGGTATATGTATGACGATCGACGGCTGCGCTGACGAGACACGCTGCTGACGGCCGCGATCGTTATAAATCACTCGCACCCCGTTTTAATTTGAATAAATGCACTTTTGCATCCGTTGGCGGCTGTGCTATGGTTTGTGCGTGGCGTGCAGTTATATGTGGGTGTGTGTGTGTCTGTTGGGATGCGTTCGATCGGATTTTTATACGCGACCGCGACGAGTTTTCATGCTGGATTTGTTTTTTGATTTTATGGTGTAGGAAACGCAATGTCGAGTCATGGGTGGTTCGTGTATGTGTTGGTTTTTTGAGAGATCGGTTCACGTGAGGACTTGTTGTACGAAGAATAAGATTGAATAGAAAATTGGTTCTACGATCTTGGGGAGGTTGCTGGAATATATGTATACGTATATTGATTACACATGTATACTGTATACGCTAGAAGGGACTTCTAGCGAGTATGGGTATATTCGAAGAAAATTTATATTGATTTTTTTTCAGCTCACTTTCAATCACAATAAGATTTATACAACGGTTCCCTGGTAGAAAATTGACCATCTCTTCTAGACTGTTCACGATCTTCTCGTCAGATTCATTCGTCAATTTTTACCCAGCAGTTACCTATATATTGACCAGAATATGGTGAAGAGATAATATGCTTATAACCTCAAATGCATTTACCAAAAATATGCTCCCGCTATCTATTTTTTTAGGAAATTGAAAATAATACTATCGCATGATTTAAGTATATAAATTAATAGAGATTTAAATCTCTCTATGTAATGAAGTATAGTTTTGGATTCGTATAAGATTACGCTCATACTTGAGCTCTAACTATATATGTATAATACACGTCCAAAGTGATTCAACAAAATTTTGAATAATATTGAGAAATTAAACTATCTAAATAAAATAGAATGTACTGGTATTAAAAGTGCTTGGTGTAAAGATCAAGATAAAATAAAATATTTACATAAATAGTAAATCGGAGTTTGTTTTAGAGCCGTATGATTTTCTGGCTCCACTTACTTTTTCCACTTAGTTCATCAGTTTAATTTTATAGTTCTTTGTAAAATGGAACATAATAGAAGAAAAAATTCGTAAACATATAATACTTCCTAAAATAGAATCCTAATGAGAATTTACCTAAAATAGTTATTACTTATTATCTACTCAAGTCTTGACTTAATAAATAACTATTGAATTGTGTTAATTATTTAAATTTTATTATTAATTAATTGTAAAAATTAAGTTTAATGTTAACCAGATTCTGACCAGAAAGCGTCTGCCATAAGTGGGCCTTTTGATCATAATATGAGCTATAAATTAGCCATTAGCTATAAAAATAAGCAGTATATAGCGAATAGCTGGTCAACGTTTCTACCAGAGTTTATTTGTTCTCAATTTATAGTTGTATATGAATGTTATATATAGTAGAGTTTTCAGGCGCTATGCGCAATATTGTTTTAAGTATTTTTACTTTCTCTAGGAGAATTTAAAACTTTTTAGTAATTAATTGTATATGGTATATATAACTCAAAAGCTCATTATGTATTCAACCCAAAAGTTTCATTTTTCTCCGTTTTGTATTTTTTATTCTATTTTTCCGAAAGAAACTTTTGATTTATTTTCGTAGTAAAGTTTAGAGGCGCTATGTATTGTTATTTTGAACCCACAGCTATTTTAAGACGCATTGTGTGAAGAAGTGCTGTTTCCGTTTTTATACAATTTGCCTTCAATGCAATAAACTTGGGTAGTTCTTCACCTACATCATCATTTTAATATTATGATAATATTGTTATTGAACTAAAGGAAGTTTTACTCAATATAATATTATAAAGTAAGAGAAGATATATAAAATTTTCGGTGCGTATTGCAGACCCAATGTATAAGCATTATCGTTGAAAAAAGTCTGATATTTGGAGCATGAATATTCATCAACATTTTATTGATTCATGTTTCGTAAAAAAAGGCCTAATGCAGATAAACCTTATTAAAACCATTGAGTTATGTTTTCCAATTGGATATATGCAATCGTTAGCATTTCATCCTTGTTTATAATCTTTTACCATACAATCCTCTTACAAACGCAACTTTTTCCTCAATACCTCGAGAATTCGAGAATCTATCCCCGACAAAGCATCAACACCGCCGTCTCTTTCGTGTAATCGAAATCCCCACGATCCTCGTCCCAAAAAAAACCAATTGAAACTCTCAACAAAAAAGCCGCTCCACACGAGGGAACTCCAACAATTTCCCAACTCGCGCTTCAATTTCGCACGAAAGCAGCACAGCTCGCAACCACAATTTCCCTCTCAACGCTCATACACCCGCGGAACCAAAACAAAACCCTATAACATACATAGATACAGGCGCTAGCTCCCGCTCGTCGTCGCATCCATTATTCCATTATACGCGAGGTCAGAAGCCACATGCATACAGTGATACATACTGCACATGCACACGCATACATCCACTCTCCATCCTGCACATAGAGCGATTGAATAAATAATCGAAAGTGCACCCCTTTCACAATCGTCTCGAAAGGAAAAACGTCCTTGTCTTATATTCGTCCTTTCGTCCCTGGGCGCGCGATGCGCATGCGCCCCCCGGATCTACGTGTATTATATGCACCAGTTGGCTGGTGCAGTGCAGCGCAGTGCAGCGTAGCGCAGCAGCCTCTCGTGCGATCGCTAAAGATACAACAAAAGCGTCGTATAGCCGGCGTTTGTTCTCTGCAGCAGCAGCAGCGGCGGCCCCGGCTATCCTTAACTTATTTATACGTATTACGGATGCATTATGCATCCTCGGCTGCACGCGCGGCGGCAGAAGGCAGGCAGAGACGATGCATCTCTCTTTATGTGTGTGTATGTATGTATGTATCTGGTGCATTTTTTAACGGAGTTGCTATAGGCTATGCATCGATGGCTCCTTTTTGAGAGGGTTATACAGCATGGGTGGAGTTGAAGGACAGTTTTGAATTTGGGATCGAAGTTGATGGAGTGCGAGGAGTATGAATTAGAAATTTGGAATTGAAGTTTTTCTTCATGATAGGGGTGTAAATGCTAAGCCGATTTTGGAATTGTATGCACTTCAAAGCTTGTCTATACTAAAATGTAAGGTTATGAATATTCATGCGACACTTTAGCTTCTTTAGTTTTTGATGTGATGCAGAAATTCGATATTCGATAATAGTTCAATTTATGATATTCAATTTTCAATGTATTTTTGTATTTACCTGTGCATTCAGTTTAAGTTACGTTTATCATCATTTTTATTCATAACATAAAACGTTTTTAATGCACCTATAGATTCAAATTCGCTTCCATTATGTTTGAATTTCACACTTATCATTTTTTTTTTTAAATTAACGTCGCCATGTTTGTGCTTCTATGTGGTGCTAATCGACGACGGGGGTCTGCGGTGTGTTTGTAAACAAAGCACATGTAATTTTTACAGAGGTGCTTGTATCAATCGGTAGAGACTAGGATTCGAACCCGGGTCACCGGCGTGGGAATTCGACACTCTACCGACTGAGCCGCCGCAGGCCCCTTGACACACTTATCATTGCATTTCCATAATGTCATCGATAAATAGGCTGTTTTATAGAATAAAAGTGTAGCATATTTATTTTGAAAACTTTGCAAACGCTCGTAATCAATCCAACATTTGCGAGATACAAAATAATAGTAATTTCAGTAATTTAAATTGAGCAATAGATTAATTTTATAATAAATTATCAACGAGCGTAATAAAATCAATCAAACTATTATGCGATATTTCGTGAAGTTGATAATGCTTTAAATTGAAATGTTAAGTATTTAATGTAAAACTTATTTCATGGTCTAATTTTCAGTAAGGTAAGTCTTCGAAATATAAAACGCTTTATCATCTTAAATTGAAAATAGTTTCTGATGGATGATCACACTAATATTCACTAGTACGATATTTTGGACATAGAGAAAATTAAATATATTATACTATCATAACTAAATGTTATCGTAACTAATGTTATTTGCCTATCAATGCATGGGATTAATGCTGTGTGCACAACAAATGGATCAACATCAAAATAATTGATTCCGCGTTTACAAAGTGCACAATGCACTGTATTGATCAAATATTGGTTTACAAATGTGTGTCTAATAATGTCTAACAACATCGGCTTCGTTAGCATTATACAATCCACACATACCCGGGTGCATTGTACCCAAAATTCGGTTATATTTCGCGGAAGCGCAAACTGCCGGCTGTACTATTGAAGCCCGCGCATTAGAAGTTCCGGAAATTGATGGCTTCGCTGTTGTCCGAAACCATTTAGAATCCAACTTTTTTAACTCTAACGCGCCAACAATAACCCGCATCATTCGTCCGGTGCTTCCAATCATATCACTCTTATCACCGCTAAAATTATCCTCCCGCACTCAGTTCTATTTAAACATCAAAAGAACGACCACCATCAACCGATCAGACATACGAGCCAGCGGAATGGACGTTCGTACACACAACCGTAGCGCGAATCAACGAAAAATATCTCTTCCCTCGTTCTCCCTTCTCGCTCGTTCTCGAGATGAATTCGACGAGATAAAATTTTCCGTCGTTAGCGGCTAATTACGCACTCTTGTAATAAACATTAACGACTCGCGAGCGATTGTATTCGAAAATTCGCCGCTTCCGTTAATTACGGAGTCAAGTTCGTTATACACATAGCGAAAATTAACCACTGCTACCTTCTTCGTTTTCGCCAAATTGCTTTAACGCTCATTAAAAGCCGATTGCGTCGTCGTCGTCTCTCTTCATATTTTCTTTTTGGGTGTAAGCTGCTGCAAGCCCTCTCTCGCATCCGGCTGGTAGCGGTTGATTTTCATTATCGTCGATTTCGCGGATTATCGCTTATCGATTAAGATGGGCCGGGAGTAGCGACGCGATGGCATTCCTGCACGACTTCGCACAGCGTCAAGGATTAAACGACCTAGTATGCATTTTCGGTGGGTGATGCCCGTATAGAGGCGGGATCTCTTAGCTCGCTTTGTGCGTGTCTCGTTTCGCGGAAAGTGGATAAGGATCTGCACTGGCCCGTAAAATTTTGTATTAATTCAGGGATTTGACAGAGTGCTATGCGCTGAAAGTAATTGACTTGTGCTTTGTGCTATCTTTTTGCGGATGGGGAGACAATGTAATTTTTCATTGGGATTGCTTTGATGATTGATGGCAAGATCATGCGTTATTTAGTATGGAGCTATACAAGAAATGCAAAAATATTAATTATTATATTATTATTATAAAAAATAATAATAACGGTTTATAATAATCACGAGCTTTAAGCAGATAAGCAAATTATATATCATTGTTTAAAATCTTCGTTTAAATATATAATTTATTATTTCATACAACATAAATATGCAATAAACCTAATAGTATGATGGTGTAATAGTACCAAAAACTGTGAAAGATAATTGAATAGATTTTTAATGAAAATTTATAACGCTTGTAGAAATAACAATATACCTAAAACTTAGGTTATATATTGATAAGGTGTTGAAGTAGCCATGAAGAATTAATTGATTCTTAATATATTTATGGTCTGAAGTTATATTCTTATATTTCATACTTTCATCACAATATTTAATGCCAATTAGCCATTTTATGAATTTATTGTCTTATACGAATAATTTATTTTCTTTTAATGCATTGCATCCTTTCATCATGTTTCATGCAAAAACTTTTATTTAGACAGCCATCCATTTTAAATATTACATGCAGTTCCACGCGACAAAATTAGAAATGCACCCAACTTCATCGTATAAAACATTAAGACGAGTCCAACTTTATTCAGCAAAAAGTTTATACATGCTCAACTACATATCACCAAAATTTTGAAAAATCGTTAAACAAAGAATAATTATTCCTAAGCTTTCATCTTCCTCAAAAAATTGCCATCCACGAACCGAAACCTCGTCACTGATTTATCCCCCACCTCTCTCCGTCC
This sequence comes from Gastracanthus pulcherrimus, assembly GCA_949152435.1. Classification (NCBI taxonomy): domain Eukaryota; kingdom Metazoa; phylum Arthropoda; class Insecta; order Hymenoptera; family Pteromalidae; genus Gastracanthus; species Gastracanthus pulcherrimus. The sequence goes on from OX424575.1 coordinate 31,259,518, forward strand.
CAAAAAGACCGAAAGAAAAAAAAAACAATCAGTCCCACGATTCCGTCTCGTCGCACTTCGGCCTCTCACAACGAAGCCTCATAAAAGCTACTAACGTTGCGTCGCGTCGCCGCCTTTGCGCGCGTCCGTCCGTGCTGTGCGCCAGGAAACGTAATTAAATCTAAGCAAGACTCTTTGCGCGCTCGGCTTCACTTTTGACCGGGCGTACGGCGTTAATTAGCGAGATAATTAGGGCTGCCGCAGAATCAACAGCCATCAACCCCTCCCCCTTCCCTGCGTGCTGCCTATCAAAGGGCTTCTTTGTGCACAGGCGCCGTAGTCTTCTTTGGCTTGGACTTTGAGCCCTGGACAAGGCTACGCTGTTTTCTATGTAGCGATGCAGTAAAATGATCTGGTTAAGGTTGCGGGGAATTTATGGTTGCTCGACTGAGTCTTAATTGATCGTGCTTTGTTTTTAGGGGAGGGCTTAATTGGAGAATTTTATTGAGTTATTGGGAGGGGCTAAAGTTGAGAACGGCCGAGTTTGAATAGCATGTATAATATAATGTTAATTTTTCGTAATCCTATGTAGCAATTTTGAGGCTCTTCATTGTAGATGGAGAGACTACATTACCCCATGGAAGAATTTACTCTCGGCAGAATACTGTTCGAGTATTAGTTGCCGACACTACCAGTACTTGCAAACGTTAGAGGTCCAGCACTGAGATGTAACGGGGATGATAAGAACGGGCCAGTGCAACACTTTTCTTTTTGATATATTCAAAATTGCACAATATAAATGTTTAGCACACGCGAGACACTTCAGTCAAAGTTTAGTGTAATAATCATAACTACAGATTACTATCGCGCGGCCGAAAATTTAACGTAAGCTTAGGAATCGTACATTAAATTAATATTTTGTTAATAACAAGCCTAAAAAGTAGGTTAATTTACGATTGACGATTTCGCGATGTTTTGTTTATTTTCAATATCGACAAAAAGTATTGTACCGATTCTGCGACGTTTTTCGGGTCAACGTTGATTCTTTTTACTGACCCATTCTTATCAAAACGGTATAATCCCTTTATTGGTTCAGCACCGAAAAATAATTTACTGGCATACAATATTCAGCCAGAATCGGCCCGAACTATCACTACTGGCAAATTCTTTCATGGGACTCTACTACTTATCTTTGTTAATTTAATTAAATATAAGATAAAACTTTGAACACTTATACTAATCAAAAATTTATTCCTCAGCCAAATTAATTGTATTGACAATTGAAATTTCAGCTCGTAGCGATCAACAGGTTCGCTTATTTATTGATGAACTCTTCATTAATTGACTATATATTGATTAAAAGTACGTTAGCTTTGAAATTATATTAATTGTTCCCCTATGCTGGAAGGAAACTGATGAACTCTGCAATGTCAATATCATTTGATTTTGAATTTAGAAGTAATAATTAATTACCAATATATCGTATTTCAAATTGCTTTAATTGTTTGCTTATGGTAAAATAAAACTAATGGAGTTTGAGATGTCAAATTTTCTTTAATTTGCGTTTATGTAATGTTAGCAGTGGTCTGTTGTAACTGCTTACAAAATAAATGACTTTCCCCATGGTCGAGCACTCTTTTATTATTTGACAAATTTGGCAGATTTTATATTTTGAAGAATCCAGTTAAATATGTTTTGAAGCATAATATGCGTCTGCTCAGAGGCGCCGTGCGAGCAATTACGTGAAAAATTTAACGGGACTAATTAAGAGTTAAGTGTTGCCGAGCTCAAAATTTTTAGTCACAAACGTGCATTTTAATGGTTTGTATTTTTCTGTACAGAAACCAAAGTCAAAGTCGCCATTAGGTAAATTTGAGTTCTGATTGTAATATTTATGAGCTTTTAATCTGCGATATACGACACGCCATTCACTCATTTGTGACACTACCGTATACTTTAGCTGCAGCCGTATATTTTTTTTGTAACTTTGAAAACTAAGGAAATATTGATATTGAGTATTTCAACTACCAGCTATACTCAACAAATATTCATAAATTATTTTGTAAATTATATGAAACCACAATAATTAATGACAGAAATATTGCAAGCATTTACATAGCATTTACATATACAGTGAAATATTGATAGATATTTTTACTTTTTTGACAAACATTCTGCGTTAAGTAACATTGCGCATTAGCACTCAATTAAATTAATTAAAAGTAAGTTTTAATGTTTATCACACCAAATAACAATTGGCCTGCAATCAAATCAATTTGGCAAAAACTCCAAAAAGCTCCAAAATAACTTCTCTTCAATCTCAACTCCTCCCTCCCAATCCCCATCAAAAAGCTTTTCTAAAATTACTCCGTAGCAATCCCGGCCCACTCGCAACTATTTATTTAGAAAATTACCTCGAAGAGAATCTTTCTCTCTGTCTTTCCCAGTCTCTTCATCAAAACCATTCAGACAAAATCGTCGTTGCAGTCTGCCTCCCACATACACACACACATACCCCGTGCGCGCGCCAAAGTATACAAAAGAAAGTCGGAAAAATCGCGAGTTTCCTTTAGCGGTAACGAACGAGCAACTTGTCTCTCCTCTCCGCTAAAACAGCTCCAGCTCCCGCAGAAGCTACGCGGCAGCTAAGAAAGAGAGAAGTGGCACTGTTCGACTGGCTGTTTTTCTTTCGCTCCTTCTTCTTTCTTTCTTTCCCCTCTTGTCTTTTTTCCCGTACCGCCCCCTCCTGCCTTCGCATACAGTCGCGAGTTACTCTTAACTTTCCCGGACGAGCGCGAGTTGTTCTTGTGCCCTTGCATCTTCGTCTGTGTATATATACTTCGCATCGCGTACAGTCGCCCAGCGTTTCTGGGGATAAGGGGAGAAAGAGAAAGAGAGAGTAATCCGCCGGCTGCAAAACGCCGACTTTTAGCCGCGTGCACTTTCGTGGGCTCTTTCCATCTCTGTCTTGCTTGCTTGCTTGCTTTCTCATATAACGCGGAATGGCGCGGTTATTTCCTTCGACGGAAAGTGCAGAGAAAAAGGAACTGCGGCTAACTGCTTTAGCAGATTGCTATCTCATAGAGCTCTCAAGAATTAAACTTAAATAATTTCTAACCGTATTCTTTTTGCTGTTCAATAATTGTTTTAAAGCATGTGTTTAACACATTGTAATATGTATTAAATGAAAACTACGTGTACTCTGAAAAGATACACAAAAAATGTGGTGAATGCAGGAATACGAGGAAGTCGCAGTAGAGCGCGTCAAATAGGGAAAATAAATTAACGAGGTTACTGGTACGTGGAGGTTTGATGAAAAGCGAGAGACTGATTAAATTATGAGTTATGCTGTTATTGTTATACCTAGACGAGATAACAATTGCGCATGAGTGTGTGCATAACGGTCGGAATTTTCATTTATTCTTGTTCCGCAAAGGTCAAGTGCTATACGTACAAGCTTTGTAAGTATTTCTACAAAAACGCCGCTTTTTCAGCGGTACGAACGATTTTCATATTTATTTCCGCTACACAGAAACGACAAGTTTTTATTACCATTTTCACATTGCAAGAGTCCTTAACAATTAATATTTTAGTTTTCAAAGTTGCACTAACGACGTATTTGGTCCACTGCAGTTGCATATTTTTCATTTCGCTAAATTGCACAGCATCAATTATAATAGAAAATTTTAATAAATAATATTATTTTGCAACTCATAATTTGTCTTTGAACATTATACAATATCATTACAATTTCCTACCTTTTGTTCTTCGAGCATTTAATAATTCACGGTATAGCTTTGAATATCCAATGACCTACATTTTTATATTAAATGTGAAGCATCATAAAGCGTGCAAAATACAAAAAGATTAAATTCCGCATGCCGTATAACGATAAAGCGCGAGCTGGGCTCGCGCGCGTGGCACAATATGCATTTACCGGGTAGTTTCGCGCGCCATTTACCAGCTGCAGCAGCAGAGCGGCAGCAGCGCATTCCCTTTTGCAGTTAAATTATTAATTCCTGCGCTCTCGAGTTTCTTACATAAGGGTGCAAAGTGCGGCGATTTCCTCTTCTCGCCTGCATCCCCTTCACTTTTCCGTCGCAAAAAACAGCAGCAGCCGAGCTACGCACCGGTTCTCCTCTCTCGCTCAGCTATTTTTTTCTATACATAAAACATCCGCGACGACGACAACGACGACAGCGGCGGACAGCGCGAGCGCGCGAGTTTAGCTGGGAAAAGGAAGGAAATGCATCGGAATTGGAAGCAACGTCGTAGCGACATAAATTCTCGAGAGCGAAAGAGAGAGACAGGAAAAAACGAGTGGAAAAAACATGCAGAGAGAGAAAGAGAAAGAGAAAGAGAGAGAGAGAGACAACGGCGACGTCAATCCTCGAATCCCCGTCGTTTTCCGTCCGAATTTGAAATGCAGATCCGAAAAACTTGGCGCGCTCGCGTCTAAATCTTGCTTGGCCGCGTGTTAGCGCTCTCGTTGCGGCGTTAGTATGCTGCGCAACACGCGTGCGCGTACCTCGGAAAAATACGGATTTTTCCCTTGACACTGTAAATTGTGGAAGCTATGTGGTGCTTGGCTTTGAGTAGTGTATTTTATAAAAGAATTATGCAGCTGCTTTCATAAAGCTTACTTTGCTCTTGGCTGCTTTTATTTTCAAGAGTACTACTTGTTTTTATCTTTTTAACACACAACATTTATGTTTATGAGAACTTTTCTCTATGTGCACCATTGACATTAAAAAGTAATTTAGTATCATAAGAAAACATTTTATTTAAATTGCAATCGTTTGATGATTATTTTCTGTTATTATAGTGTCAAGTGTGGCTTAAGATGAACGAAATGTAGAATTCGTTTAAATTTTTAAAGAGTGTAGGTATTTTTTATTATCGATGGCTTACGAAGACTTAGCACGTCTGTTGCATTTTCCACTGAGAGAAACACATTTGGATTTTCACCACGAAGACTAGCACTTTTCATAATTTTGCCACGAAGACTAGCACATTTGGCGATTTTCCACTGTTAGACTTTTTCGGGCTACTTTTATTTATTCGGGTAGCCTGATTTTCTCGGGTAAAACGATAGTTTTTTGATTATCAAAACAGTTTAGTACCCGACCCGAACCCAATATCATGCTAAAAAGTGTTTTTTTTTACATGCATGCACTGTTATGAAATCAGAGTTTTGATGATTTCGGGTAAATATGACACTATCTTAAAATTAGAGGGCGCTAGCAATGAGGTTACCGCGTCTCTCAGCAACTAGTGTCACAATACATATAACTGTTGTATAAAGGAGTTGTGGCGCCCCATGGCTACATTACCTGCACCCACCTTATATAATTTACATGGAAAAAAAAGTAAAATTCGTCTATAAAAAGTTGCATACAAAGTTATATGAGTAAACCTTATTTTGAGCTATAATTTTCACACAAATTAGTCTTGTCAATAATACAAGTAGTTATCACTGGCTTAATATTTGATAGTCGATAAATAAAACTGAATGCGGCTAAAAATCTATCAATCAATAACAGCACTTACAAACTCATAACAATACTCGACTAACGGATATTTTAAGAACATAAGTAGATTACCTTGAATAATTAGAAAAGTTTTGGTTCTATTCAAGGAATCCAAACAAAGTAGAACATATTCAATAAATGACAATACGCAAAGTACTTATATTTAAAGAAAAATATCTGTTACAAACAGTCGCGGCTTTTTACACAGGATCAACTTTAAATACGTTAACAAGTTTTTGTTCCATTTCGATATCTATTCATGTAATCCATTTAAACTAGAACTAAAATTAATTATTACCCAGCCACGAAGCACCCACCATTTTTCTAAAAAAAAAAGAACTTTTCACCCATCTCTCCAAGCCTAATAAAAAAGCGAAAAATTGCCTCAATAAAATATTCACGGGATTCCGTCACTACACGGACTCGCCAAAGTTAAACCGCGCACGTCAGCACTCTCGCACATCGGCCGCAAAATTGAAGTCGGAAAAAAAATGTCACGCTCGTAATCCCTCAGCCTATACTGCAGCCTCATCATATATAGATTCATGCGCGCCGGCGCGCTATACCTCCCGAAAAACCTGAACACACACAAAAATAGAGCGAGAGAGAGAGAGGGAGACAAAGCTGCCGGCTCTCCGGTCCAGAGACAAATGAAATAATTTTTCCTTAACTTTTGCGCCCCTGGAATTTCCCACTCGTCTCATCCATAACGCGCGCGCAGCTCGCGCGAGGGGCGCTTAAATAACGAGTCGTCCCCCGGGACGACTTTCAGCTTCGGCTATACAGTTTCAGCTTCTCGCAACCTGCAAAAACTTGCTCCTGTACGTGTGTGTGTGTGTGCGCGCTCGCATGTATGTGTGTTTGTGTTTGTGTGTGTGTGTTGTGTGTGTGTGTGCGTGTGTGTGCGCGCGCGCATGTGTGTGTATGTTTGTGTTTGTGTGTATGTGTGTGTGTGCTGCGTTTGTGTTTGTGTTTGTGCGAGCAAGTGCAACCCTGGGACGGATGCGCGCGCGACGAGTTTTTCGCTACTGGACGCTAGCTCACGGCGCGCCTTTTATTTTCGGGATGCTGCGCAATATTTATCAAGAAGGTGGCTTCTTACGCAAACTTTGCCTGCGCGAGAGAAAGGGAGAGAGAGAAAGAGAGAGACTTTACTTTCTTGTTGCATAGGTGTTCATGTATAGTCGCGGGATTCTGCTCTTCGTTTTTCGTGTAGGAGAGGAGGACGAAAATGATGGCGCGCGTAAATAATGCCGGGAGCTGCAGCATCGCAGGGCGAATAATTTTTTATGAATAATCAGTTTGCGTTTCTCATACGTAACGCTGCTACGCTACGTTGCGCTATTCAAGTTTTGGGATTCTTTAGGACTAGCGGGAATTTATCGGTATGCGTGGAAGAGTTTGGGATTTGGTAGAACGGTGGAACTGAAGTTTTATTTTATATGTGTGAAAAAATTTACCTGACTTTGATATTAGTTGTTATTTTTATGTTTATCAGTTTAGTTTATTATTAAGGAAACAATTATATTGACGACACATTTATTTGCTGTTGATGTTTCCACGACTGTTTCGTCGTCTCTTCGGAACCAATTGATTAATGATAGACATGAACAACACGTTATTAGAATACAATATTTTCTTTTATATTTACGTGAATGCTAATTAGCGTAATTTTATTTTGTATAAAAAACTGTAATATATAAAGATATGGTAGTAAGATACCGTTACCACCGTAAAATATTTTATATTTGTATGACCTCCAAATCAATTATTTTAAAAATCTTCTCTATGTAAGATCATTGTGTAAAAATATATATAAAAATCGTGTTTATATGTGTTAATAAATTAGCACTTATGAGGACAATAATAAAGCCATCGAAGCGTCAATAACAAATAAAGTAGACGGTTGTCTTTTTTTAATACTCCCATGAATTAACTGTAGCAATATCGATAAACGGATGACATTTAAAACCATGATTGAGTGACATTATAAACTGTTTTATGATTCAATTATCTCTTTTTTCATCTATAAATACAATACAATACAATCATTTTTATAATTTAATTCTGTTATGCGTGACACTTTATCGACGAGATAACATCTCCCTTCTACTGACGTAATTTTTAATATTGTGTATAAATGTATGCTAACCTATATTCTAAAAATAACTTAAGTTTATTTCCATTATGGTAAAAGTAAAACAAAAGTGCAAATGCTTTATACGATGTACTCCTGGAAAATGAATTCTATCATTTCTTTTATTTTAGCTTCTGAAATAAACTTAATGCATTATATACACTAAGGTTATAATTATGGCCAGCCTAAATTCAACGCATCAGCTGTTCGATGAAACATCATTAGGAATTCATAGCAATGTATATTATTCATGCTAATATCACATGACATTCATTGTGATAGTACGATTGTCCAACGCTAATAATAACAACAATAATCCGGCATTGAGCTACAATGCAGACGAATTAATATATCAACGATACACCCATGCATAAATCATCACAATCATTCATTAAACCTCCAAAGAAGCATTATACATTCAGTCAAATCAACGCCTCTGTAGCAGCCTATTTTACACTTTCATGAAAAACTACACACGAAAAACCGATTCTCGCTTCGCTGCTTCCTCAAAAAAGCTCTTCTCGCGCATTCTCACTCACCTACTCGCAACTAGAGTGCAATCAGGTGGTTGTCGCATTTGTACATGCACACGGGCGGTGCGCGCAATCCGCTAAGTAGTCATTAGTAAGTACCGCGTGCGCGGGGCTTAATTGAGCCCCGCGCATATACGCGCGTGCATAATTATTTCATGTAACGACCTTCAGCGCTTTCCATTAGCGACTTCGCGTCGCTCAAGTGGCCCGTCGCTCGGCTTTCAAACGTCTTTCTTCGCCTCTAACGCAGCAGCAGCAGCAGCAGCGCGAAAAGCGCACTGCTGAAAATAAAACGAGAGCTGCTGCTGCTGCACTGCAGTGCCAGAGCGCTTTAATCCGTTCTCGCGGAGACGAGGAGCAGTCGGTTCGAGTCAAAGGGAGTTGGAGACTGTAGCGGGTGACCCTTCTTTTGCGACGTTTTCATCTTGTTCGTCTTCTTCTGGTGGCGAGTTGCGCGGTGGGGTATTGTTTTATTGGGCCATTAGGGATTTTCTTTTGGGTGAGCGGTGAGGCGTTTGATGTCTGAGTGAACGAGTTGCTGATTCCCGTTTTGAGATGAAAGGAGGGATTTTTGATGGGAGAGTGTTACTTGGGAGATAAGTGAAGGTTGGGTGAGGAGTTGGATATGTAGTCTAAACAAATGCTTTGTTAAGTTTCTGTGTTGGTAGAGATAAGTTGTAAACTTGGTAAGGTTTTGCACCTATTGTTCGTTTATCTGCAATAAGAAAAAATACCATTTTTAAACTGATAGTGTTTTTTGATTCAATAATAGCATACATTCTTAATATGTTAAAGAAATTAAAGAAGGTATAGACATAACTTTGACATATTTATGGTGTTATTTTGGCCATTATCTTTTAATGTTTCAAACGTGCATCAATTTATTCATGTGCCATCAAGCAGTAGCTCATTTTTTATTAATTTTTTTTCGTTATTAGAAAGGTTTTGTCTGATTAATGCTATATACTACCTTACACGTCTATTTTTACTATAGTTACTTTACACGTCGTGTTTTTTTAATTACATATACGGGCAATACTACCGAAAAATTCGGCGGAGATCCAGACGGAGATTCGAACCTTAAGTTGTATTTGTCTTAAGAGGTACGCATTTACCAGTTGAGCCATCGACCACCCTTAATTAATTTATAATAGAAGAATATTTTTTTCTGTATTTCCTTTAATTCGACGGAATATCCTTCTAAAAGTGAATTTTTATATTAAAAAGGTTATTATATTGAACCGACTCTAATGAATTTTGATTTCTGGTATTTATAGATATTATTAACGAGCGATATTTATTTATTGAAAACAATATACTTTGATTTACTTCATATATGTTAGATATTTCAATTTTAGTAACCATATTTCGATAAACTTTATTGTATCATAAAATATGAAAATCTAGATTAAACAGAAATAATTTATTACAAATATACTATATAAATTTAAAACCTTTTAGATGTAAATATCAGTTATACGGTATGCAATAATATACTTGCCATTTTATTACTGCAGGATATGCAATAGGTTTATAAACATTTAAAAATAATATTAACATTAATAAATAGAAATGTGGTACGCTGAGAAATACATTGGATAGATCAAATTTCTCATGTTATACAATGAAAATATTCAAGTGAATATTAAATTTAATTATGAATACAGACAGAAAATAGTATATCTCGCTATACAATTTATCATTTTCGCTATATAATTTTTCTCTGCGTATTGGAACAATGCATACAATCACCAAGAACTGAAGATCTTCGTCTACTCTATTCAGCATCAAATCTGCTATAGCGCCTCCCAATCTTCAAACTTCATAGTACTTACCCATCGCGCACAAGCATCCTCATGACAAGCCAGTGCACTACCGTCTACATGTACACACAACTTCGTGCATTTCGAATGTAAGCTCGAATGCTACAAACTCGAACAGTCGAACCGTTGATTAAAGCAGATTAATGTAAGAGTACCTCAAGATTCCGAAGCTTCCAGTACTGCAAACTCATAGAACGCATTTCTACTTGTCCTTCTTCCTCTAAATACCTACATCTATATCAGCAGGTAAACACTATACCTAGGTGCTAGCCACTATTCTCTTCACTTACAACGCAACGCCTCTCGCGTTTAGAAGTATTAGAAAAATAGATAGATTATTTATTGAGACTTGCGGTGCGACCATATCTAATATTTTAGAATAACAGAGTTTTAACAAGAACAAGATAAACTAATGGTAAATTTTTCCAACAAGAGTACCCTTAAAAAGGAAAATAAAATTGAAATAAATGAATTATCTCTTAAAATATAAACACTAGAATAGCAAAATTGATCACAAGGACACCTTCGTGTACTGTCAAAGTTGAGTTATTGAACATTTTTAATATTATTGTGTCCAAAAGACCATTGTAAAACAAGTCCTTTTTCAAAATTTTGCAAACTATTTTGAATAATTTGATTGATTTAATTATAGCCAATTATATTTTACTACAACATTAGTCTATTAATTATTCTAGTTAAATTACTCCATTACTATTTGATATGATTCTCGACGGTCTATACATAAGGTGATTCACAATTAAAAAAAAAATGAATAATGTTAGTAATAATAAGTACATGAGTGCAAATCTCAAAAGTAATATCAAAAGAGAAAGTGTTAATGGGTACAGTACCTATAAGTATCTGCGAATTCTTATCATGTAAAAGCTATAGTGGAATCACGCAATAGTTCAAGAGACGCATAACAAAACGTATATAATTAGTACAAACGATTGCAATTGTCCATTCTTTACGATTTAGTGTCAGTAGCGAGAAAATTCGATAAATTTCTTCGCTCTCGACTCAAAGCTCCCATTACGTTCGTTATATGTTAACAAAGACAAAACGGTTGCATGAATTCAAAGTACGGTATCGAGTACCAGATATTGCGATGCATCTCAGTCATAATCTAGTTCTGGAAAAATGATTCACTTGATCAAATGCCTGCCAAGACTCCAAATGAATGCATGCCTATAGTGTTCAAAAGCGTAAAGCTAGCCACCTATAAATAAATACCTTCCCTCCCCCAACACCTATACCAGCTGGCAGGCATTACACACCAAGGTGCTAACCACCATCCACTCTTCTCACAACTACCAACGTCTCACACGTCAGAATTATTATAGAGAACCAAGGAGCGAGCGGACGAACGAACAACGCTAACCACATACCCCGGCAATTTAGAATCGGAAATATATCTCTCCGCGCGAGGAAAATCAAAGAGAGCTTCGGCGACTCATCTCCCGGGCCGCACACTTCCTCGCGGCAGACGTAAACGTCGGTTGCGGGGCTCGTCCACGTCGCGCAATAGTCGCAAGTCAGCTCTCTCTCGGTTCTCGCGGCCCTAAACCCCCGGCGAGTACATATATAGCTAGACTCGGCAGAACCTCGCTCGTCCAGTTCGCAAAATCAAAGAGAGATTTCCTCGGATATGACCGAGTCAGCAGCCGAGCGAACCAAGCCGTATCCTCGTCCTCCTCCGCCTCCTCCTACTCTCTTTTAACCGTATGTCTTGTCGTCGCTTCCGCCAGACGTGCGGAGTGCTCTGCGCACGTATCCCCGGCAGGACGCAAGCGCTCGCGTCCGTATAGCCAGAGCCGGAGAGAGGGAGCTGGACGTTAATTGGCGATTTCGTGGGAGAGAGCGCGAGCGAGGTGAAAAAAAGAAAGGAGGAAGGACGGAGAGAACTGTCTCTCTCGTCAGAGGTCTGACGGATAGTAAAGGCCGATTAGCGTCAGGACTCGCGTCGATATTAGTTCGTTAGCCCGCCGCGTGCGCGCTGCCGGAGACCATGCGGTTCGCCTTATATTCGAGAGAGAGAGAGAGTAGAGTAGCAGCGCAGGCTCCTAATTGACGTGGGGCCTATCAGCTGCTGCTGCTTCTTGAGCCTGGCTCACCTGAAATTTCCTTCCTTCCTTGCGAGGCGCTTTGCCGTATTGGTGAGGAGATCGGATTGGATACTCTCGTGTGTACGCGTCACGTCATCTTTTAACGACGAGGCTGAATCTGGCGCGGCGCGGTTGATGCTTTTCAGAGGTGGAGGACGACTGTCGCCTGTCGTCGGGGCTAATTGTTAGCGTGCATCCAAGAAGCGTTTCCATGCGCTTACGTGCACTTTCTGCGGAAGGCGGGGAAAGGATGAAAAAAGGAATGGCGGAGGATGACGATGATGATGATGGTGGTGGAGGCAGAGGACGTCTGTCGGGGAAATCGTCGATTTAATTGGCGTTGCGGTGAGTTTCTTGGTAGTGAAGGTAGAACGGTTATGGTGATATGGATCGTATGATATTTTTATGGATTGAACGGTGGATTTCTAACGTGTTTATGGGTTTATCTGGGCTTTGAATGATTTGTTGATATATATACAAACTCAGTTAATGTTTCTATCATTTTTCAAAAGTTATCATGATGATTAAAGCGTAGAAATCTTTATAATACGTTTTTTGTGGAGATTGGATTGCTTATATTTATTAACACATTTTGGAAAAGACAAAATAACATGATACTTTATATTTCTCTATAATAAAATACAGTACTGTTTTGATCGCTAATATCACATAGATAGTGATTAAAAAAAATTTAATTTATACACGAATTAATCTAATTTTTGATACCTAAAAATATGCAATCAATATCTTCTGACATAATTTTAAAGCAGTTAAGTAAAATAATTTTTTAGTAGATTTCAAAATCTGAATCGTTCAATTACATAGTATTTACATGATTTATTTCCCGTATGAAGAATTATGAAATTTTAGTAATGCTGTAATATTACAATGGTTTTTCCTAGAATTTGTTAATTAAGTATTAACAAATATCCACAATCTTATTAATTGACTATTGGATACATGCATGGCAGGATTCATACAAATTAAAACCGATATTTAATTCACATTTATTCAAAAATTGCTATTCTTGAAAGTAATATGTTTTATTATTGGAAAGTACAAATTAATTGATATTGATTCAAATGTCGGTATTATTAATAAAGCGTTTATATGGATTCATCTGGACATCAAGATTTATTAACATATTTTTAAAATATATAAGTATAATATAAGTTCATATTTATTTATTTATATTTTTAAGTATAATCATTTTACAGGCAGGCAGATTCTTTTAGCTAAATCTATTTTACTAACTTCGCAATAGATTCCTCTCTTTTTCTGTGAAATTAATTATTCAGCATAATATATGATAATAATATGTTGCCTCTACCTATTTTCATACACAAATGTTTATGTAAGTTACATAAGCCACCCCGCATCACAAAAAAGCGACGTTAACAAAAGGAAAATATTTAAACCACGAAGTAACGCAAGGTGTCTACGTCCGTTTCGCTCTTCACCGGATCCATTCTCCGTTTTATTTGTAGTCTCCACCACGGTGGCGCAGCTCGCTTGTATTCCTCTCTCACTCACTGCTGCTGCTGCTGCAGTCCAGCCTCAGGCCGCGGATCGTAAAATTTGTCGAGGTTCGTTTAACGGCTGACGATGCATAAGAGAGTATTTTTCTTGCTTGCGGAATTTTCGCGGGTAATTTTGTAATAGAGAAGATTTGTTTCACGTTTAAGGGGACGATTTATGTGTGTGGCTTAAACACTGACACGGTAAAAAGTGCAGTCGCGTGTTCTCTCTTTCTCTCTCTCTCTCTCTCTTTCGCTGCACACCGGCCTTTTTTTATAAAATCGTTTTCTCCACAGATTAATTTACAACTCCGAAGGGGATATTTTTTAGCGAGTGATATATTAGGTTATAAATATCGGTTTTTATTTTACGTCGGACATGCAGGCTACTTACGATTGGCTTTAACGTTATACATTGTTCGGCGTTTAGAGGTAAACGGTTGTTAGGAAAATTTTTACAGCACACATGTTTCATACGTTATATGGCTGAAGTTTGCTGTAAATTTTCTTTTTATTATTCTTCGGATTAATATTATCTGCAATTCCAAGTAGACTCGTTTAACCCTTTGTTAATTATATTGTCGTCTTAAAAATGCAATTAGAAAAATTTATAGCCACTTGAAGTTTTCAGATTATATTAAATAGGAAAATTTGCATTTCAACGATGAAGTCATTAATAACGTTTACTATAAATTACTGCTACCAGTTATAAATGCAGTATATTTTTTTCAATTTTTTGAATTATAATAAGAATTATTAAGTATAATTTAACATATTAGCACATTCTAGAAATAAATTTAATAACCTTCTTTAAACATATACAAATTTGAACTGTCAAACTTACGATACACTTCAGTCTAACAAATTTCATCCAGCCACCGAGTAAGACCACTCTAAAAGTAAATACACCCGTAGATCCTCTCTGCACACACCCTCCAAGAAAAACGACGGCACGTGCCCTTAGCTAAATGCGTCTTGGAAAAGTGCAATAATTTTCCTCGCCACATTTTTCTCCCCCCTACACACACAAACACACACCCATCTCCCAGACTCTATACATCTCAGTCAAACTTACACACACCGCAAACAATCTGCAGTAACAATATCCAACAGGGTGTATCCCGTGGATTTTCTCCCGGCACTATATAGATACCCTCCAAGAACTGGCAGAAGAAGAAACTTTCCCGCGAGAGAGAGAGAGAGAGAGAGAGCTCGCGGCAAAACTCGAAATTCCGCAGAGCGCGAGAGGCTATGGTTTCGCGCGCGTGCTCCACACACACATATATACACACTGCAGAATAGTAGTAGCTACTGCTGCTGCAGTGCTGCACGTGTTCGCCGAAAGCAATTCGAGAGCAATCGACTGAACAACACGCCGCAAATCAAACCAGCAGCCGAGCGCCGCCGTGCTGCCACCCAAAACTCCCTCTCGACTCCCTCTCTCTCTCCACTCCATCGACATTTCCCTTTCTGCTCATGCACTCCGTGACTGTGGATTGAATGTACGTATAGTCGCTAGGTGCTTTCGCTGTTTTTGGCTCGTTTCGTCGCGGGTTTTTTTCTCTTCTTTTTTTCATTTTGATTTACTCGGGATGTGTCGAGAGAAATGTTTCTTGGTTGTTGAATGTTTTTTATTTTGATATTTTGATAAACAGTAGTAAATATGGTACTTATGTTTTTACGTGTTGAGTGATCGTTTTAAATGTTTAAATTCTGCATGCGTGTTTGTTGATTTAATTAAGATTTTCCCTTGCTAGCCAAATTCAGAGTTTGTAATTTTGATTGCTTTATCTGATTTTGGTTCATATATCGTGACGTTACGTTTTCTAATTTTGATGTATTCTGCATAATCATTATTGAGAGGAATGTTTTCGTGAATTTTCTGGTCATTTGATTGAATTATTTTTGGGTAGTTTGATATTTCGATAATTGACTTAATTTCCGTTGTGTATAAGAACATGAGTAATAAGATCAAATATTTGTTTTTTTTGTACAACTTTTGTGTAATGTAACGCAATTAATTTCACTTAATCTGTTTTGAGGCACTGTGACCTAGTTTATCGATTTATAGTACAAAAAGAAATAATTTTTTGCAGATTTATTGGAAAAGAATAAATCAATTTAATCTACAACGCACATTGTAATGTAGTTTAGATGCATACGTGAAGAATATGCTATAGTATATCATGCACCTAAGGACTAAAGTGAGCCATTAAATGCCTGCGTGTGGTTCGGCGCCCGAGCGGAGCGGTCACACACGCTGACAAACGCTGGCTCACTTTATTCACATGTGCAATATACGATTTTTTAACGTACCTACCAAAAAGTTTGTATTCCTTCACTGCCGAAGAGGGAAAATAGTGCTACATATTAATTTCCTAACCTCACGCTAGTTCTCGACGCTAAGCGCTGTTTGTCCCCGAGCCGAAGGCGAGAGCATGAGCACATCGCGGCGGGGACTAGAGTGGTGGTAGGGATTTAATGTAGCGCTTTTTTCCCGGCTCGAAAGGGAAAAGTATGCACTTTATGGCGGGGTGTGTTAAAACATATATTATCTCTAGTAAAAACGTAACTGATCTATCAATAACATAATATGAAGTGATTGTTGTAATTAATGAATCAGTTATTAAATTAGAATTGCGTCTTAGATTTTGTAAGGTTATATAATTATAATGAAAAAAATGTAATTAAATTTTGAACGTACTAAATGTACAGAATGAATAAATCAAATAAAAACACAATAGATCCAACCTTTGAAACGTGCATTCATATGCATTCGAATGAGTTTGAAGAATCCACTTTCGTATAAAATGAAATTATTAAATTTTCGTATTGCGGAAATTCTCAATTCCTTTCTCAGAATTATTCAATTAATTTTAATAAATATCACAATATCAAATGAATTGCATATCAATTTCATGAATATCAAAATTCATAAACATTAAATTGTATGCTTAATTGTATATTCAATTTAACAGATGTAATCCTTGGAAATATTGTTTCATTATTTAAAAGTATTTATCATAAAAAAGTATAATCATTTGATAATATAATATTCAATATGGGTATTTTTTTTCAATTATTTAAATCTGAACCGAATATTTTCCATAAATAAACAATATTTATATGTCTACGACATGTTATTATAGAAATGTCGAAACAAAAATCATCTTACAAAGGAGGATGCCCAACTGATGCGTAGTAAGTAGAAAAATGCAGGCAAACGTATAAACTAGTTTTATTGTTCAGAGTTTATCAAATTTTGAACAATAAAAGAACATTAAATCCGGATAAGTGAAGGGAAACTTTAAAAAATGAGGGTCAAATTCGATAAAATAAGTGAAAAAATCAAGATTTTATCAGACATTTATAAATAGTACAAATTAAGATAGTTAACTCTTTTCATGTTTTACACTTTTCATAGAAAGAAAATCTTAGAAAAACGATCGTAAACGATTAAAAAGTTTAAATACTTAACATTAACAATTGTATAATAAAATTTACTGTCGTATGCGTACAACAGTATTTTATTCGATTCTATTTTCTATTTTTATTCAAGTCAATACTGGGCCAATACTACCAATACTGGTCAATTAAACAGTTTCTGCCATCAATGTTTCCGTCATTGTTTCGTGAATTTAAATACTGAACTTATATCCTGATGTACCAATTTCGATAATTCTATTTTATATCCGTTAGCGTATCTTCCACTGGTGGTCTTATACAAATTTTGAGTTGGTGTTGAGCCAATACTACCAGTACTGGGCAAATAAAAATGATTTTTTATTATTCTTTCCAATTTATTCTAATCGTTTTGGACCAAATATGTATATATATGTTATATTGAGAACACTAAAAAGAGTTAAATACAAATTTTTAACAAAAGTAAAAATAGAACCGACTTCAAAAAATATAACGTACTAAAAGGTAAAAAATAATATTTTCTATAATAACGGGATTGAGAAAATAATAGGCTCGATCAAATGTTTATTATCTAATTTTAATACAAAATCAACATTTATTCAAACTATAACTTTTTGGAGTTAGTGCCAAAATTTTCAGCAATTTACTATACCAGACTATTCTATCTCCGACTCGAAAAAGTTGGACTTTAAATAAATGTTGACTTTGTATTAAATAAACGGAAAATACGTTAATTTCCGTGTCAAAATTATTTCTCGAGGGTTAAGTACATGCTCAGTATATAAGCTAATTAAATACTAATTATTTCATATATGATATGATTTAAATTAAAATAGACATTTGAAGCGAAAATAATCTTCTATAAAAGTTAGGTTCTTTTCGTTATTAATTAATACTTAATTCAGATTATTAACTTTGGCCAAAACTAATTTACTACGTCAAAAAGGTCCATTGATACAACTAATTCCATTTTGAAATCTTCATTTTCACCTTGGTACAAAAAAGTTACAGCTAAAATAGCCATGAGTAGTCATACTGGGCTACTCTCCCTTAATAAACAATTGATCGAACCTATCATTTTGTCAATCCAGTTATTACACAAAGTATTATTTTTCATTTTAAAGCATTATATTTTTTAAAGTCGGTTTAATTTTTTATATTCTTTAACTTTATCATAGCTGAAGCTTTGCACTTTTACGTTCCATACAACTCACTACATTGATAGTAAAAATTGTCATATCCATAGTAAAACTTAACATTCCACAATTTGTACCGCAATCTATAAATATGTTACTTTGAATAAAAAATCAGTTACGATCCCAATACACAAACCCAATACAACATCTCTAATCTTAACAAACTTCAAAAAAAGAAGTCTCCTCGAACAGCAGCCAAACATCAAACCCATCAGTGCAGCTCTCACTTACAAAACTCCTCCATCTACACGCTATCCACAGCGACAGCTCTTCACCTCGGCGCGACGCTCCGCTCGCCACCACTACACCATAAAACCGTCCTGTGCATTGCCGGCACCAGCGGCGGCGCTTTGCTCAGCGATCCTCTCATCCGCGATGTGTGCGGCCGGCATCTCCCTCTCTCTCTCGTACCAGGGGTGACGCGCGACAGCTGCTGATGCATCGCGAGCCCCTGCACGCACACACGTGCATGCACTGCACACAGGCTGTAGCTGTAGCTGGTAATTGAATCGATCGCGGAGCAGCTATATATATGCTCTCTCTCTCTCTCTCTCTCTCTCGACGTATGGACGCGATTCGCTGGTACAGCGGCGGCATGATCGTGAAACGTGCGCGGAGAGCGGATGTTGAACTCGACGCGGGTATAGGTATCTCTTCCGTGTTTGCGATTTTGAGAGGGGTGCTTTTTTGATTGGGGGCGAGAGTGAGTGGATGAAGTGCGAGGTGCGCCGGTGCATGCGGGTTTTTGGTTGTTGGAGGCTTGTGTTGCGGAAATAGTAGACGGATGCAGGGAAAGAGAGCGAAGGAGTTTTAAATTGTATAGCTTTGTTTAATATATAGGAGTCGTGTTAGGTGTTCTACATGTGTGAACTGATATATCAATATATTGTAAAACGATTGATAGGAATTCTTCGAAATATTGTTATTTCAATGGAATTATTGCATAGTTCAATGTAGTAGTTGTACGAGGTGTGCAACATATGTGAACAGATTTTAATGAATAGAACAATTTATTTTATTTTAACATGGGCTAAGTCCCTTTTCAATTTATCTTTACAGAGAATTGATTTGTACAAATATGTAAAAATACCGTTTTTATACAGAATTATTTTGTAATACACGTGCATATGTGAACAAAGCCATTGTAATCGGATTTCTGTTATGGTATCTTTCACGTCAAAATGAGTTATTTCTAAATTAAGTTATTTAAAAGTATTCTTCTTGCTAATGTAAGAGTTCGATTGCATCGGAAAATGCATGATTTTGATAAGTGTATCAATTATTCATTGACGTAAAGATTTTATTTTTTCTATGCAGAATTTTATGTATTGCAATTTTTATGGCTAAACCAAGACTGAATGATGTATACGTTTACATTATTGTTATAAAATTCCATAAGTAAAAGAAGATCGTACGTATTACAGAAATTCATTTATCCAATATTTTCTCGAAATAATTACATCATTATGTGTTAAAAGTTGCTTATTTTATTTGAACATAGAATATAAAAGGGAAGTAAAAAATTTCCATTTTCAACAAATATTTACAGTTATCAAGAATTCCACTTCCCAATACCTCCAACAAACACGGCACTTCACACCTCTATAACGCTCCACTCACTCTCTCATCCGTCCGATTTCGAAAATCTCTCCCGGCAATTACCTATTCCAGCGCCCAACAATCAAAACAAAGAGACCCAAAGAAACCATCCGCATATAACCCACCGCGCTCCGAAGATATTATAAAAGTAAAAAGAAGGAACCGGTTTTATATATCTATGCGTCTCTCAGCCGTAGGTATAACGAACGACGAGCCGCCGCGCCGCTGCATAGCGAGAGTCGAAATTTATGAGCGCGGCCGAGGGGTCCACACAGGTCCACGCGGGCCTCGACTTTGGCCTTACGAGCGATTTTGCCGTCAGGGGCCGCCACCGCCTGGCACCGAAAACGACCGCTGCTCTTTTCTGTACCA
Organism: Gastracanthus pulcherrimus; assembly: GCA_949152435.1. Taxonomy (NCBI): domain Eukaryota; kingdom Metazoa; phylum Arthropoda; class Insecta; order Hymenoptera; family Pteromalidae; genus Gastracanthus; species Gastracanthus pulcherrimus. The sequence goes on from OX424575.1 coordinate 31,279,733, forward strand.
GAGAGGGGCATCGAGTTTGGGATGACTGCATGGTATAGAGTGAGAAAGAGAAAGAGAGAGTGGAGGGATGAGGCTGTGTGTCGTCCGGCGCTGAGATTTTTTGACTGGAGATATTCTTTCGTAGCGTGTGGGAACGCGTTGAGAATCTAATATTGCGATTGTTCGTATGATTTTTAATGTAGAATCTATTTTCATTATCTTGTAGTGTAATTATGAATGATAATATTCATGAGACTGTTATATTTTCGTTCATAATAATCTAAAAGTTACATCGTGCTCTTTTGAATTTATCAAAAATGACAGTATCTCGCATTGCCTATGCATTTAGTTGCTTAAAACAAAATATTTCACTTTCATTTCTGTGCAAAAACCAACGTATTTCGTTCAAAATATGATGTCACTAGTGACATTTTAACAAAAGAATTTATTGCAAGTCCATCTATTGTATGAAATATGATTCATCTACTCTAACACTTAAAATTGAAATTAATTAATGCAATTAAATATATTTACTTATAAACTGTAGAAAATGATGATGTAAACATATTTCCGATGTGAAATTCCTTACCACGATCAGCACCGATTATTGTAATACTGCAATAAATGCCTACCATGTTAAAAAATATGTAGATTTATAACGTAAATGTTAAGTGCATACTAATGGCACGACTTGAAATTGTCCTGTCAAAGTAAACTAGATGTTTTGACGTGTTTTATGAATTTTCTAGACCGCAATTACAATTTTACGATCTTTCAAAAGCGTTACAAATTAATACGCCTCGATACTTTTCTATAGAAAGTCAGATCAGCTGTGCTATGCTCGGCCGTGCCACATAAATCTCAATGAAACCGCCATGAGTGACGTGTGCTTAGTGCGGCAATGCCGTGACGAAAGTAATTTTTCAAATTAAAAATGCACGGTATTCTGTATTTATATGCAACCTGTTTTTTCCGATTTTGGGCTAGAGAGGGTCTCCTCTATGCTACCCACAACCTTTTATATGCAACCTGTAACTACAACTAGTGATTTAGTGACATGCAAAATTCAAATTATACGTATTGACTCTCCCTTTATTAATTATCTACGTAAATATTGCTTTAAAAAAGTAAATTTATCTTCATTTTGGGTATTTAATAGTTAAAGCACTTTTCACGCCAGAGTGAGACAATTTTTACTGCAGCATTTTTTGTTTTCCGCTAATGCGAAAAATCCAATGTTGGAGCATAAAATTCCCTCTGAAATGTCTCTGTAAAAAAAAATCATTTTCACACTCGACCAGACTATCGCCTCTCTACTTCATCATACGTGATCCATAGCCTCTCTAGAATTCTCTTTCTCTCTCTTTCTCTCTACTCTATCCTGTATTAGACTATACTTATACAGGCTTCAAAATAAAACACCTAGGCTCCACGAATTACTTCAGATTGTAGAACATGAAATCAACGAATGTGTAAATTATTCGAAGTAAGTAGTACAGTTGTCCTGTAAATCATCATTTTGTTCAGTAAAAAGTTTGTAAGTCTCGTTTATGCTAACAAAATTAACGCCAAAATTTCCTTCATCCAAACTTCTCAGCTCTAACTCTTACGAAAACTATTCCAAATCATAAAACTTCAAGTTAACAAAATTTCAAAATCACAAATTATTTAAAAAATAATTACATTCTAATTCACCATTTCATTAACCAGAAATTCTGCAATAAATATAATCTCGCCCTATCAAAACTCATCTTCACCATCCACATCGTCTCTCTCTATCTCTCTCTTTCCTTCTCTCTCCTAAGACTACATCCTCATGCTCCTGCAGGCTCCAGCTCCAGCTCGCGATTAACCGCTCGGCTCTCCAGCCGCCGTCGCCGCCGCTCTCGTCCTCGTGGGCACACTCACCAACACACCAGCCAGCACCACGAAGAGTGGGGCACATGCGCGCGCAGCCCAGCGTGCGCCGCCGCCGCTGTGTACACGCTCCGTAATACCCCCGGCAGCGGCCGCGACTTCAGTTCAGTGCCATCCTCCCGGACGGTAGGACGCAGACGGTGTGTGGTTCTGCTCCGCACGGCTATCGAGAATACGAGGGACACGCGCGCGCGCCTTCGAAAACGATAAAATAACTCGGCGCGACTTCGTTCGCGGTGCGCGAGAGGTATACACCGGTCTACTTGCTCGACACGGGGGTTTGCCATGATCTCGGTGAATTAAGAGAGAGAGAGATAGTACAGTGGAAGAGAGAAATATAACGGTGGTGTTGATACTCTTTTTTGGAGAATTCAAAAGTGTTGAGAGAATGAACGGAGAGAGGTGGAGAAAAATTGAGTGGTGATTTTTGACGGGTGGAGGTGGTTTTAGTTGTGATTCTTTTTTTTTTGTTTCTCGCGTTGGTGACTTGGAGCGAGATCGCTCGCGCTGTGCAGTGCTTGTTCGGTGGATGAGCGAAGAGAACTGTGTTGACGAAAAAGGTTAGCAGTGATAGGGAGAAAAGTGCTTTTGAGAGTGGGGTTGCTTCCTTTGGGGGAGGTTTGGAAGGTGTTAGGGCGTTGGGAGGATCTTTGAATATTTTGCTTTACTACTGGTCCTTATGGTGTCGATGACACGGTGGATTGTGAAACGTGCGATTTTGAAGTTTCTTTGGATTTAGGGATGATTTGGATGCTTGAGCAATGGACTTTGGTGCTTTTTTGTGAATTATTTTTGAGATTTTTGGTAGTTGCTCCGAATCGGATTACGGAGGTTCCACACGTGCGAAGATACAAAATTTTCGGATCGATGAAAAATTCTTGCTTTCTTTGTTTAAAAGACTTTGCTTGAGAAATATTTCTAAATGAAATAAGCTGAAATTGATTTTACATTAATTTTGTGTATTTTTTGTAGTTGCTCCGAAATGTATTACGGAGTCGCTACATGTGCCAAGATACAAAATTTTCAATTTGATGAACAATCATTACTTTTTTCATTTAAAAGAAACTTTGCTTGAGAAGTAATTTGTGAATAAAAATGCCAGAATTTAATTTTACAATGTTTTTAGAGGATAGCACTTTACTCGTGTCTAAAATAATCTTGTTATTCAAGCAACATAGCATGACTCATTCTATATAAACGATGAAAACGAACACTTAAACTCGATATGACTCCGGTCGGAAGTAATTTATTAACAACAAATTTAATATTTAAAAAAAGTTTTTTTCTGTAAAAAATTGCTCGGTGTCGTGACCATGTTTAATAAACTATATGGAGATTAGTTTACTATCTACAAACATGCAATAAAAGTTTTAATGCAGCGTGTCTTTGAGTAATTTTTGCTTTGCGGTGATTTAGATATGGAAAGTTAAAACTTATGTTATTACTTTGCAAAGAAATGACTTTTAAGTCTGATGACATTTTTAAAAATTCTCAAAGGCAAGATATATAACATCTTAAGAAATCTAGATAAATTAGAAGATTAAAGGAAACTAAACGTTATCTTGTAAACATTGGTCATAATTAATGTTCCTACTAGAAGCCAATCTGTCAGGTCACATGCAGCACTTCGAGTTTCTTAAAAGCCTCGTGTATCCAATTTTTCATTATCAAACGCACATTACACTATAATCGTGCATCGTATTTCACCTCTACTCAATTTATTATACAGTATTTTTAAAACTTTTATTACCTTAGCATCTAGTTTTTCTTTTGTAAGATTATTGTTAAAGCACATTGTTGCTTTAATATTTCCAAGTATTAGCAATGTTTATATTATTTTATAATAAGTTTTTAAATAAATTTTGTTTGAAACTAATTTTTGTATTTTGGTAAAAGTTTGGACATGTTCCGATAAAGAGTGTCCTATTTCGAGTATTATTAGAGAGTCATCAATATACCTATATATAAGTGCTAAATTTCACTTCATAGTTTTCCTGATATAAAAATAATGCTAAATAAATTTTATAATCCGCTAATGGTAAGAACATTAAATAACTTTGAAATTACTTTAAAATAGCTCTCAGTTAGCAGTAAAGAATTTCATTACATTGAACATTAAAAGTTGGTTATGCTAGCATGATATATCTTCTTTTAAACAATTTTCTATATAAGCTAAAATCAATTTCAACGCTATTGAAACACGGACAATACACGTTTATGTAAAAGTGATGTGACTATTTGTTTGACAGAATTTATACTTTTATAAATACAATGCTTTATATGTGAGAATAAAAAGAGCATTTGAACAATGTAAAAACATATTTCGAAAGTGAATTTCAGTTACGTTTTCTGTTATTTTAATATTTTTAACCTTTCTATTTTGAATGCTTTTAAAAAACTGAGTTTGTACGTCCAGTATATTTCTATTATTCTTTTGTGAAATTGGACGTTTTCCATTTATAACATATTTATTAAAAAATATTTTACTTGATACTGTTATTTTCGTTGAAGATCAGTAAATGGTGTCTTCTTAGTGACCATTCAATTTTGATAAATCTTCGAATGAATTGATCAAATATTATTGTATTAATGTTTACAACGCATTAAATCAATTGTCAATTGTTTTTAAATTTATTAACATTGTTTTTGAAAAGCAAATATGATTAGCAATTACCAGATCTTATCGCGCAGTAATAATATTTGTTATACTTATAACAAAATTTATAAAGTCATTATATAGCGAATGCCATTTTTTATTGTAAAATGATTTAAATATGAATCGTAATAGTACTTCGATATTTTTGACTGCGTGGAAAAAGTATAAACATATAGTTATATTTCCAAAACGATTGACAGTTTCATTCCGTGTAGCGACGGTCACCGTAAACTGTCTACTGCAGTAGTTTTCTTCGAACCTCAATAAGCATTTTAAAAAATACTATTGAAATTGTCTAGTATTACCAAAAATTTTATTAAAGCGAGTCCATTGCTTGAAAATCAGAGAACAAAATTTACATTTAAAGAAAAGTGTACTGCAAAAATATTGACATATAGTGAATGAAACCAAGATCTATAATGCTTGGTTATCGATTACATAGTTAATTTTAGAAGAATTTCTGATTTTCGTATCTACAGTTAGAAACAAAATATAAAAGTAACGAAGTACTCGATAGTTTGCATGAAATAAATTAATTTGAATATAACGGATAATTGGACAATGATTTGAAAACTAATAGTCTTAGCAACAACTTCGATGCAGGTCTTTACTAAGAAATATTGGTCATAATATTAGCTTCTTTAGACAGTTACAAAAATCATTTTAAGTACATAACGTCAATTTACATAATTTAGAAAATACATTTGATTTTCCGACATTGCGATTCTATTCACATAATATATTAAGACCTTTCTCAATTAACTATACATCACTCAAATCTCTGATAACTCACATATTACTAGCCCTGCGTATAAAACAAAAAAATAAAATCATTATTTTAGCCCAGAAGCCAAATCATTCAAACAACTTTCGAAACCAGACTAAACGCCACACTTTCCAAAACCACACAAAAAGAAAATAAATCCAAAAACCCAATCCAAGTAAAGCAACTCACGCTCACCCCGATAATTTCTCCTTGCAGATGCTGTGAGTCGCAGCAGCTCGAGCTCTAAAAAAATCCCTTCTTCAAATCCGAAGAACCAACCAACCCAAGAAAAAGCATCAGAAAACTGTGCTGAACCGTCAAGATGCAGGGACTCGCAGCGTGCCTTACCTTCGCACTCGTGTTGCTGAGCGTGCGTTGCACGCACGGCATCGAGTGGAAGCACAGCGCGATCCTGGACAACAACTTCCTGGTGCTGTGGACGCCCGGCGAGACCGACGTGACGTTCGAGGTGCAGGTGAAGACGCCCGGTTATGTGGGCTTCGGCTTCACGCGCGACGATGGACGCGAGGGCGTCGACATGGTCATCGGCTGGGTCGACAACAACGGCCAAGTTCATCTTCAGGTTAGTGATCGAATTTACGTAGTGTAGGATGAAGTGTGCGTCGATAGTAGACATACGCTTTGAACGGAGTCTCGCGTTCAGTTGTTAAGTTTTGAAGAAGTGTGCAGTGCAGACATTTTGACAGATGGTGAATATTATCACGATTTACAGTGCTTGATTACCAGTTAGACAGTTATAGTTTGAAAAGATTCTTGAATTTTGTATATAATTATAGAAGCAATATATAAACGAAATTAAGTGCTAGATTTTTTCGTAAAATAAATTAAAATAAATGTAAGCGAATATGTTGGATAATGATTTAGAAATCAAGTGTCTTAACGACAGTTTTGCAGCAGGTCTGTGCTCCGAAAAATCAAACGCAATATTAGCTTTTTATTGAACAGGTACAGTTTGTCATAAAAAATACTGATCTTATCTTAAGCGAATAAATATCGTTCAGCATTTATCTGACTCTGATTGTATTAAATTTATTCCACTTTCAAAGTTCAATAGATAGAGACTCTATTAAAGTGTAGGACTATACGAAAAAAATCTTTAGTAAAATTTACATAAGTTGATTGAGCAAACTTTACCGAATTGTAGTATATTAAAATGTGTCTGATCTGACTAAGCAGAATTTTCTTAATATTTTAACAGAATCAGCCAACTTTCAAAAAGCTATTTTGAAGTGTCAAAAAAAGTCGTACTATAATTTTTTGATACATCTAATACCAATTAAATTATATACGTGTACGGAAGTGCTTCGACGTCAAATTATGCCAGTAACAGGCAAACTGAGTCAAACTGAGTTAATTTAATCGTCCTTATTAATGAATACATATTAATCAACAAACAAACAAATACACACAAAAAACAAACTTTACTAAATTTAACCGAATACTGCTTATTCAATTTCACATTTTTTTAAGCGCGCATCCACTCCTCCGTCAAGTAACATTTACCAAGGATTTTTTTTCCCTCTATAGGACACGTCACAAGACACATTCCTTTTACATTAGTTTTTCGGCTTTTCCCTCCACCGAGATTTTCCTCGCCGCGTGACCTTCGGCGATTGTTGCGCCGCGCGGTAGCATTCGTTGCGGCTCCTTTTGGCAAACCGCGTTGTTGTCCCCACAGTGTCTGGCCGTATACTACCGGCGTTGCGCAAACTACGGGGGCGATTTATGGCCAGCTCCGACTCCTCCGGCTTCTTCTTCCATTCTCCGGCGACGCGTTTCGGGTTTCGAAGACGGCCGCGCTTCACACTGTGCGACGTTTTTGGGTAATTGAGAACGGTTTTGAGCGATACACGGGTCGACCTTTAAAAGTGCGTGTCCCAGTTCGTGCGTCCGACGCTGGCTGTCAGTGTGTAGTGGGCGCTTTTTTTTGCGGCAGCGGCTATGTGGGAAAGTGCGGACACGCGGGATTTCGTTCCGAGTGTTTGGGGATTTATGAGGTGGGAAACACGGAGTAGAGCGAATTTTTTTGGCTGGAATTGCGGTGTGGCCGTAAAAAAAGTGATTTAAAATTTTTCAGAGAGTTATCTGAGTGATATTTAGAAGAGTGGTAAATCATGTCTGACTCGATTGAATAGTATCACTGATGAAAATGGTTATAATAATGAGTAATTTTGACGAAACCTGTCAAATTCTGAACGAATCCTGTTAAATTCTGTTAAACTTTAACAAAATTTCTAAGGATAAACTAATAGCATTATGTCATAATACAAAATTTGTTCAAATTACCCCAGGACAATTATAATACAAAGATTATTTTTACTCCAAGATTTACTATTTCTGTATGTACAATGTACACGAATTCCTATGAAAAATGTCACATTTATAGTAAAAATGAGCACGTTCATAGTAAAATGTTAATCGCTTAGCAATTTCTACTGTACATATGATCAATTTATAGAAAATCGCATGCATTCGTAGTAGACAAATAAAAATAATATTTACCACACTAAAATTTCTGAATTCGTACCCCTGACAAAATCTACATAATGCAGTCAAATCATTTTCACAACGTCAAATAATTCGTTACTCTATATCACCTAAAAAATATTCATTCCCTACCTCGCAGCAATACTAACTCATCTAACCACCATAACGACAAAACGATCGCGCACTCCAAAAGTCCAGCAAAAAAGAGCCTCCTCGGCCTCCTCGAACTACAACCAGGCGCTCTCGAGCGGCCTCCCAAAAAAGCGCAAAAAGAAAGCCCTCGCACCGGCAAAGTCTCAGAAGTCGAGCGGAGCGGATGATCCCGAGCGGCTCGGCAAGAAAATTATTATATGGGTCAGCCACTCGAAAACACATATAGGCCGGCGTGCAGCTCGTCAGCCGGGCGCTCGCGCCGTCGCATAAATCACGCGACGGGCGCCCGTGTACGTGTATGTATGTATATACGCGGAATATCGCGGCAGCGGCACCCGCGCAGAAAAAAGAAGAGCCAGAGAGAGAGAGAGAGAGAGAGAGAGAGAAGAAGCCGTATAGCTGTAATTTCGCGCTGGGATGCAGCGTCGGAGAGATCTCGTGGATCGATGCGCCTCGCGCGCGTGGCTTCCCCTTTTTTCGATTGGATAACTATAGGGCGCTCGCTTATTCGTGTTCTCGTGATCTTCGCTTCTTTTAGAATAGACGAGAGGTTTTGGATTTTGGGCTGTGTGTGTGTGTTTTTTTGGAGGGATTTTAATTAATTGGCGGTGATTTGCACGCTAATTGGAGGAAACGTGGTTTTTGGGGGAAATGTCTGGTATTATAGGGTTTGGTTCGGTTGATTTATGGCAATCAATCGTATTTGTAGGATTTAGTGTAGGGATAACAGGGAGTAGAATTAATTTTGAAATTGATTTTTAAAATATCGATTTATGGTGGGTAATTTTATTCTTCCGTGGGATTATTGATATTAGATTAAAAAAGAATAGAAAACTATTCATTAAACATCGAACATGTTCTTTTTGACTATTTATATAATTCTTTTAAAGGTTTTACAATGTATTTATAATTTAAAAGTCACTAATAGCTTGTAATATAGGTGATGCCAAAAATAAGACTAATACAAGAGTTTCCTGCGTACTTTTGAACAGTATTTTCTTCATTTTTTATCTAGAACAATCTATGCAGAAAATATATTTTTAGCATGGCTATATAAAACTCATTTCATTATAATAAATTTCCTTAGAGTTCTGTAAAAAAGGGTTTTAAATTTCCGAATTATATTTTATCAACTTATGATACATTTGTAAACATCTAACGAACCAAATAATCCGTAATAAACATATTTTCGATAAATCTTCAAATCAAAAATTGATACAACCACATAATTAAAACTGCATTTCCTAAGAAAAAACGACTGCCCGAGTATAGCCACAGCTAACGCAAAATAAAAACACCATCATAATCCATCGGCAGCGGCACGCACACACACACACACTCTCTCTCTTATCTCACTCGGCTACCGCAGTTTCCAGTCCGCCTTGCAAACCTTGCCACACAGCGTCTTCCACGTTTCTCCTTGGCGTTGCACCCTCGCCCCCTGTCTCGCACTGCAGAGATCTACACACTGCAGCAGACGCTCAGTGCTGAGAGAGAGAGAGAGAGAGAGAGAGAGAGAGAGAACAGACCGCGAAGGAGGTGGAGCGCCTAATGATAGTCGTTGGGAGCGCGGGGCCCCTGCGCCGGGGCCGATAAGTAACGGGTGTCCCGTTTCGATCGGCCCATCTGATAGTTATCAATCCCGGCGCGGCGCAGCGCCCTGCCATTAACTCGCCCCCGCCCTCCTCCGCCTCTCTCTCTCTCTCTCTCTCCCTCTGTCTATCTCTATAACTATATATATATTTCTCTTACTCCCTCTCTCTCTCTCTTCTGGAGAGACATATTTCGCGTCGACCTCCTTTTTAGTCTTCCCCGCTGTGTTCTCGTTTCTTTTTGTCAGTGGGGGCTTAACCCCTTGCTAGGAGTCTGTAGGGTATGATTTTTCTTTTGCTTCGTTTTTTGTGTAAGAGAGTGTGTGTGTGTGTGTGTGTTTTGTACCTCCCTCGGCGATTTCTCTGCCGTGAAGACGAAGCGTCAGTTCTGCTCGACGACGACGATGGGCTTTTGAGAGAGGCGCGACGACGACGTGCTCGAGGACTTTATTACGTTGTGCTGCCCAGGAGAGAGAAAGAGCGAGGGACGTGTAGTCCGAGGTGGCCAATTCGTTTCTATTGCTTTTTGTGTCGTACTTTTTCATTTTATTACGAGGAGTATGACATTTTGTATTGGGTTGTGCACTGGAGGCTTTTCGGATGTGGTAGGTAATACTGTGATGTTTGAGAACAATTTAAATTTAGTTGCTATGTCGGAGTAAATTCATTTATGGAACGATTATTGATTATTTATGCAATAATAAATCATGAATCAGGATTCAGGATCATGTTCGGGTGTTCGCACTGAAACAAATAAAAACGCTCGATACAAAGTAATCAAGTTCTTTTCGCAGAAGCACGTATTGCAGATTTACGTAAATAATATTATTTATATATTATTATTTATTATTTGGTATTTAACGTTATAAACTGGTAATAAAATTAATTTTTGAAAATAAAGTACATTGAATAAAATATTCTTATCCGTTACATGCGATAACGAAGAATAATTACCAATGCGATCAATGCTAATTTATTATTACACCGAAGCGTATTTTTTTTCAGCGATATGATTATGTATATTCATATTAACATCATTGTTTTCCGTTATAATCTTATCTAATATACTTATTTTTATATACGTAATATATTCTCATTCAAATCAAACATAGCAATTCATCACATTAATTAAAGGCGAACATACGATATAATATTAATTAAAACTAAGTTTGTACAAAATGCAATTTGCATTGCACAAAGCTTCAACCGTAAAAATTCCTCAAAATTAATTGCACCCTGATAATATTTTTGCGTACCAATAAATTCAAGCGTCGCTCTTCGCAATGCGAGTACTTTACGACTGCTTGTGTGCTGGCGCGCGTCTCGACTCGACGATTTAATTACACTCGCCTAATCCCATATAATTACACGTTCCGCACGAAAGTGTCCATAATAATCGCGCCTAGAAAAATTATACGCGCGCGCACAGTTACGCGCACCTCCGTGAAATAGCCCTCTGGGAAAGTTATACATTTTTGAATTATAAGTGCGCGCGCGCAGAGAATGTTGGATTAAAAATGACTGTAGTAAAGTCTTCTAATTATACCCTGTAATATACAAATGATAGTCGATTTTTCTCCTTGACTGCGACAAAGTATTTCATACCTTCAGAGCAGAACTATGATAACTCAACCATTATTTTAATATCGCACAAATAATTTAATTTATACAAAAAAAGAACTTATAAAAGAAAATAAAAATTATACTAATGCGTTCAAATGAAAATCATTAATAGTAGGTTGAAGCCAACGAATGATAATAATAGAACACAAGCGAAATAGTAAGTCTGTATTCCAATAATGTACAGAAGTCTACTATGATTTATAAAACTTTACGAATGATTTGGTATATTTTTCCACACAAGCCAAAAGTACACACTCGCTTTGCACAACCAACAAAATCCTCCTCCACGAGCGACATCCTCCTTCCCTCCACCCCTCCCCTCTCATTTAATTACACCCGCCTAATAATTCTCCCCGCAATTACGCTCTATCCTTTCCTCTCCTCGCTGCGTGCAATAATAACAATAATAACCGCGCTCTCCCATAAAAAAAAGGTAACGCGTACCTAGCAAGGTATAGAAGTAATACGTAAACGGCGTATCGCCGCCGCGTACACACCCGAGGCACTCCGCGCACTCGCACACTCGCGCGCACGCATATTCTACAGTCGAGTCTTGGGAAAGTCGTCGCCGGCCGCCCGCGGGGCTCCCTCTCTCTCTGTCTCTCTATATATATACACATCCCCGCAACGAATAATCACGAGGATATGACTGGTATATACGCGCGAGGCAAGACGATGAGGCGAGACGAAGGCGCCGCGTATACCTATACACACGAGCAAACAGAATCCGCGAGCAGCAGCTAGATACAGCTACAAGAAAAGTGCCTCGCGGCTCGCTGTAGCAGGGTCTGGTTTTGCCGAGAGATTGCGATCGTGTGTAACGACGCGGCTGCGGCGACGAAGACGACGAGCTGGATATCTGGAAAAAATCGCGCGTACGGGATTACGAGGAGGGAAGAGGGGACTGGTTAGTTGTGATTCTTAGTTCTTGGTAGGTGAGGTTGGGAGAGGAAGTTTTTTCGAGGAGGAGGAGTGCCTTGGTTTGTTGTTGCGAGGATGTGAAAAGAAAGGGTGGTGAGAAGTTTGGCTGGAGAGGTGGTCGGTGAGATTGTTGGGTGGATCTGTGAATTGGAAATGGAAAAGTTCTTTTTACTTTCTTGTGTGTTAGTTGCTCGCTTGTTGTTTCTTGAAAGAATAATTCAATTTTAATAGATTATTGGTTCTTATGATACAGCTGATACTTTTAGTTATTTTATTCTAACAATTTTGTTTACCTATTTACGGAAGAATTCTGTTTTGATAAATATGGAGAAATGGCAAATACTTGTATATTTTTCACCTTCATGATGTATACTTTTATTTAACTTATTTCAAAAAGGGTGTCTTAAACTTAAATTGTGTATTCTTGTTCTTACTAAAATAGTTATTAAAATAATTCGTTATATGCTATTTGTCTACTGTAATAAGTAAATGCAGTTAACGGGTTAATTAATACTTAATTATCCGCATATATAAATATGAAATTTTGTCGTGAGGTAAAAGTCAGGACAATGTGTCGTTGCTCAACGTTATTGTGCGCAAAAAATGGCAGTATAGTTGTATTTATTATTACCGGTGACTTAGCGAATTCTTTCACATGACAAACAAGATTTAGACTGTACGTTATGTCCATTAATTAGCTTGGTAGTATTTGCTATGACAGCCAATTCTATTTTTATACGTGAAATGAATTCCTAAAATTCCACTTTCAAGGGTTTACCGATAATTGCAAGCAATAATTTCCACATTTAAAATCCGCTGAGAATGATATCCATCACTGTGAAACACTCTTTGAAAATGCAACGTTCATTAAAGCTACAGTCCCTGAAACATAGAAAAGAATTACCACAGAATTAACAGAATAATCGCATTTTATGTTACTCGACCGCGCCACATCCAATGCATCAGAGCTCAGGGCTCACGCAGCACGACTGAAACACCAACAACATCCATTAGAACAAATTCGCCGAAGAATTAAATCGTCAGCACGAAGCTTTAGAAGTCTCCCTCTGTCGCGTAATCCACTTAACCCCTCGACTACTAAAACGCACATATACATCCGAGATCGGCCGCTTGCATATACATACGTCGCGTGCACTCATCTCCTCGAGCTTCCGCGCTCGCGCTCCGCTGACCGCCCCCTACCCACGTTTCATTAACAAAATTTCGCTTAAAAGCTGTTGTTTAATACATTTTACTCCCGGCGCTGCTCCTCCGCTGCTCCGCGCGCATTTACATTCCGCCTGCTGCAGCCGATCCATCCCCTAATACCGAGTGTCCAGCGGCGTCCGCTGCATTAGATTACGAAAGCTGGAAGCTGGAAGCGGGATAAGAGACGGGAAACATCGTTTCCTCCCGGTATGCGCCCTCGCCTGCGATGTAAACTGCTGTCTGTACACGGCGATGTAAAGCTGTTTCCCACACGTATAGGCAAGAGGACGCATTTTTGCGGATTCCCGGATTCGGTCGCCCGAGAGACTGTTGGAATTCCGAAGGAGGTTAGAGGGAATAGGGAATTTCTCGCGGTGTCCGTCCTTCTTTTTATTATGCCTTTGCGAATGTTGGCACACGAGAGAGGAAAGAGATGGACAGCGCGGAGGCGACACTTGACGTTTTGATCCAAGCGGGTTGACCCTTGATTATGCGCATACTGAGGGGGGAGATTTCGCTGCGGCGTTCCCTGGAATTGCATCGCGAGCCTTTTGCTCTGGTTCTTGAAATATTTATAAACTGTATAATCAGTGGTGTTTCTTGAGTCTCGGTTAAATTGTCGATACAGGATGAATACAGGATTGTCGATACAGGATGAAATATTGAGGGAGTGAAATGCTCATACTCTTTTTAAGCGAATGCTCATATTTATTTCGGAGAATAGTAGATAAATTTTGAGCGATTTCGAGTGTATTTTTCATTTAATTTATGCAAAAAATCTTAGTGATTACTCACTCGAATAAAGATTTTTGCAATTTTATCTTAAAAATATTCAACATTCTACTGACCGAAATTCATGTATATCTTTTCATATTCTATCAAATTTGTACTATAAAATGTAGAACAGAATTTCCGAATATGATGAATACATTGTCACTCTAAAACTAACGAAATCGAAAAATTCAAATTTCGCGACACGTCGTACACGACCGAATTAAAATACCGCCGCGCAATTTCCAAAAAACAAGCACAGTCCTCCCAAAAAAAAGAAAATCGACCATATTTTTACACGACGTCTAAAAAAACATTGCGCAGCCACTGTGCACCCACCACACAGCCACGGATTTTAAAAAGGATCACCGGCCGATTTCCCCTCTCTCTCTCGCTATATATATCCGACGGACTTTTGCGAATCCGACGCGGCGCGCGTTAATCCCTTTCGACGCCGCAGCGCGCCGCGCTCGACCGTCAAGTTAACACCACGGCACGCGGGCGCGCAAAATCAAACTACCGTCGCGCTGCTGCAGCAGCAGCCATCGAATGAAAAAAAAAAGACAGAGAGGAGCGAAAAAATCGCTGCACAGTCGCTCCGCCAATTTACTCGGTAAACAGTTAAGCCGTCCCCCCGACGGTGAGGATTTGAGGGGGATTTTTTTTTTCTGCTAGCGTTGAGCGAGAGCGAAGTTCGGTTCCCGATAAAATAAATAATAGCTGCTGCTGCTGCAGCGCGTGCCCACGCGGATCCTCGAAAGCTACCAGACGCGAAGCGGGAGAGCTTTTTTTCTCCCGAGTCTCGTTAAGGCGGATTCACACTATTAAATCTGCGTGAAAACTCACGCGCGAATTCGCGCTTGGTTTATTCGCTGCGTTCGTGTTTTCCGACGTTTTCTGTCATGCGGGTGCGCACTTTTATATGCATATTTGGTTTGGGATTTTTTTTAGTTTTACACTTTTTGGGAGAATGTTTTTGTCGAAAAGCTTAGTTCTGGTGTGAAAACTTATCTTAGAAAGGCAAAACTTTATGAATAAAAGATGTACGTGTAAATATAATATTGCGAAATGATTATAACGAAGAATTCTCAAAATACCTAATGAAAAGAGTTTATTAAATATATAATTAATGGAATGGATAACTTTATATTTATTAAATTATGAAGTTATCTGTGCAGAAAGTTAAAAATATGAATAAAACTGTTAAAAATACCGACATTTTATTAGGTTAACCTTATTTTTAATTTAAAAATGGTACTATATTATTGTAAAACTCTATAATATTCGATATTTTATTTTTTACTTTGCCCTCATCTTCATAATAGCATTAAAAAATTAAATATATCTTTATTTTTATACCTTACAATCTTTTCTTTTAAAAATAATAATTCCCTACAATCGACCAAAATACGAAATAACATGAATCAATCAACATCCTAAATTAACCTTATCTAATGAAGCACCCCCTCTCATTCGGCATAATGTGAAGTCTCCTTGGTACTCGCTAAGCGCCGCGAGGATCCTCGGCGCTCGCGGCGCAGACAATAAGGACAAAGTGAAATGCGAATACACAGAGAGAAAGAGAGAGAGTTGGCAAGAGACCGACAGCGTACCGGTTTTATCCGTACACATCCAGGGCGGGCGGGAGGGTACACACAATTCTTTTATCGCGCATTGTGTCGCGCGCGCGTCGAACGAAATGCGAAATGGGAATTTTATTCCGCGCTCGCGCGCAAAGTGCGCCGAGCACTTTCGCCCCGCAGTGTCTCGTCGCCCGTGAAGCTACTCTCCGGAACCGTGATTTCGTCGCCGGGAAGTCGCTTTTATTTATCGGTCGAGACGCGACGCGCATAGCCCGCGGTCGATTTGCCTGCTCGGAGGGTTAATTGTTTTAGGGCTTGCGGGAGTTTCTTTTTTAAGGTAGAGAATTCTTTTGAGCGAGAGAGTCGTTGTTCGAGTGGAAGATGAGATTAAGGAATTAATACCGAAAAAAAGCTAGTTGAATTGTTTTACTATTTCTCTGCTTACCAGGATAGGCTCATTTACGGTTTATTTTTATCTGAAGATAAAGGAGAAACGTAAAGTAAATTAGAGAAATGCTGCAGTGAAAAGAGAGACATTCGTAAATTTGTCGATAATGTAGCTTGAAGTGAACAAGGATAATTAAAGATGCTGTACGAGGCACAATCGCGTTTTACATTTGCACGATTAGGACTTAAGTACTGCACTATATATTAAGTGCAGCGCTGGGTGCTTTGTGCGGAGCGCTGTGATTGAAAAGGGACAACTTTACGAACTTCGCCGCCGGTACTACTCGGCTGGTCGCGTCGCGTCGCCCGCTTTTATCTCGAGAGCTAGCTTTAACGGTGCTGAATTAACTTTGCTCCGCGCGGCTTATTACCGCGTTTATTATATTGCGACTGTTTCGCACTTTATTACGGAAACTCGTGTCAAATCTTACGCTTTCAATTCTATCCCCCTTCCATTCTACAAATTTCTTAAGAATATGAACAGTAAAATATATATTTAATAATTTTATAATTTACTAATGACAATTTATTCTTTATGTTACAGGTGAGTTTCAAAAACAATCACTCTATACTGATTCCTGGGTATCACGTAAGTTAAAGTCCACCATGCCTACAATACTCGCGCGCGCATCATCTTTCATAAAAAGATCTCTCTCCCCATCAATTTACATCTCCCCGACACGTTAAAACCAACGCTCTCAAACAAAGATCGATAGCCCGCAATTTTTAACCTACCCATCAATCCAGACACACACACTTGCGAACCTGATCCACCACGAAAGGCAAACTTCCTAATTACCGTCGATAATAAGGTAGTATCGCGCATCTCGCATCTCGCATATACAAATTGAAAGCACATCTAAGAATCACCTGCGCTTAATCTCCGCAAATTGACGGACGAGCAATGCGAGAACCTCTGCTCGCGCTCGACTAATGGCCTTCAAAAAAAGCAAATAATGGAAACCAAACGCGATGAAAAATGGCTGGACAAATAAGAGCGGAACGATGCCCTTACACGCGTACACGCGTGTAACAACTACAACAACGCACATCCACCCACGACACGCGGCAATTCGCTCTTCCTCTCGTTAGGCTCGCGTTATATGTTAATGCGCTCTCCTCAGCTTCGCCTTCATATACCTACCATCGCACTGTACATACCTACATAACGCGCGCGAGCTCGTCCGCATAAATGCGTGGTTCGTGTCGCTACAACGGCTCGAGAGATGCGTTATATGGACGAGTATACGTACGTGTAAGTGTGTGTGTGTGTGTATACGTCCCTAGAGGCTTGACTTGTAAGAAAGAGCGAAGGAAAAATGTTTTATATTGTTGCCTTGCGTTCGTCGGTGAGAGAAACAATTTTTGGGCTCGTCGTGTCCACCTCCAGCTTCGCGGCAGCACACGTGTCTATGGTAATTTTATGCGCGTTCCTATACGCGCGGACAAGTTTAATGCCTTTCCTATGTTAATTGTTTGAACGTGAATATGTGTGTCTCGCTGTTGAGTGGATTGGAAGGACGCGAGAGTTATTGCTAGTGCGAGGATTTTTGTCGATATTCGCGCGAAGGTGTGAAGTTTGCGGGTGGTATCGCGATTCTAAGATTGACTGTGCTGAGTCAGTGACTTATTTATGTAGACATTTATATGTATTTTATTCAATTTATCGCCAAAGAAAAAATAATCCTCATTGAGATACCGAAATTTGCAAAAGAAGACACTTGGAAAGTATACTAACAAGCGTAGAACATTAACATATTACCGTTATACCAAGCACAATCTTTAATACTCTCTCGGAGTCAATTTTTGAGACCGTTTTTCGTTCTGCGCAATTGCGCAATTCTCGCGAGGCCGTTCTGCGGGCGTCCGCCATTTCCGTTCCGCGCCAGCTTTCTTGCAGCTGTGCGCCCCCTTCCTGTCATCAGCGCGAACGAGGAAATTAAGAATTAGCGCGTATTATACGCGCAGCCCAGTGGGACACGAGAGAAAAGTCGCGAGTTTCGAGTCATTTGCGCTCTCGCGCGATGCAATAATGGATCCGGTGGCTGCTTGGGTTGTTAAAATGCGCAGAAGCTATGGCTCTAAATTGTTATTATTAGGGGCTTACGTGATTGGGTGTGCTTATTTTGTTAAATATAATAGGTACAGAGAAAAATCAGAGCCAAGGATGGTTTGTGGCTATCGTTAAGAGTTCGTTGATCCACGTCGTGCAATATTGTTTGAAACATTATATTTTGTCATTATGATTCATCAGGCATCAATTCTGGTAAATAACTTAGTCACAACCACATTTCAAAGAAATTAATCATTTTCTCGGTTCTCCAACGACGACTATACTCCCACTCTAAAAATTACAACTCAATCCCACAAGTGTCATTACACGCTGTTCGCTATCCATTTTGGCACGGACTAATTATCTCTCACCAGTCTCGCAAAAAATCACCGCAATTGAATCCCCCCCGCACAAAAGGCAGCTCGCCGCCGCTGCCCTCGAAAAAACCGGCGATCAACGCACTTTTTATCAAGCGTGACACGACATAGACCAAAATCGCTGTTAAGTTGTCATCTCCTCCTCGTCACGGATGACTCGTCCGCAGAGAGTCATAGAGAGTCTCCCTGGAAGTCGTTATTCGTCTCGCTCGAAAACTCGCAAGAAGCTTCTCGCGCGAGGGAGTGAAAATCGAGTGGAAAGGAGGGTATTATCCTTGTTTTTTCTCTGCTCCGGGGTCTTTTTTGCCGGTGTACAGAGGAGAAAACAGTAATTTTGCGGAGCAAAAACAAACAGGCGAGGGGCGGGGGAGGGGGAAGATTGAAAGGGACGGACGGGAATGTCTCTTCCAGGACTGCAGAGATGAAAGTTTTCTGGTTTTGGATTGTAGCTTAGCCGCGCGCGCGCGCGCGAGAGAGAGAAAGAGGTATAAGGAAAGAGAGGCATAAGGATTTTATGGGTTTAACTGTGAAGATTAAGGGATATTCGCTGCTAATGGATATCGAAGATCTGCTGGCTGCGGTTATCAAAAGAACGCGCGATGGGAAAAATGACGGATACGGGGAAAATGACGCCAATGCTTTTCGAGCGAATCCGTTGAGCATTTCGCTGCACAGTAGTGTGGAGGGATTTTGTAATTATTGTATTATTTCGAACGGAACGAAATATAACGTTAATTAACAAGTTCTTTCAATGATAAAACGTATCGTTATTCATTTATTTTATTTTATTTTATTATTTAATGAAATTGATTAATATATGCATCATGTAAATATATTTTATTATTAAGCATACGGCCTTTAATATCACCGCTTTTTCCATACCGTTAAATCAATAAACGTAAAATAAAATTTATGCTCTACGTCAGTAGGATTTCGTTCAAAATAAATGCATATGATCAAAAACTACCTCGATTAATCAGATTGTCCGAAGGCTCACTCGCTTCAAAATCGTTTTTTCTCATCGATCAAAAGTTTTCTTCTCAGAAAAGTCAAACCAAAAGACTTGCAAGTGTAAGAATGAGTTAAGGCTGTACTGGTTATACAATCAATGTAAAAAATTTATTTTCCAGTTATTAATATATAATTATACGAAGTATATCTTAATTTTTTTGTCCGGTAGAAATATAGAGAATTACAAATCATACGTATCGAAGTACATTTAAGAGATTTGCTTTGTATTAAAAATCATAATAACTCTGAATATTACTTTAACATTCAAAATTTAGAGCTGACATCATTCATACTGCACAATTATCTATAAAAAAATGATTTCGCATAATTAATTATTGCAAGTTCACTAACTCTTGACACGGATGGTACATCCAATACGACCTCAATATCGTTAACCCCATCCCATAATAATCCAAAATCACTAACAGCAAAACAACATCCGTCCACTACCTAAAAAAATAAGAAAACCCTGAATCCAAAAATCCTCACCCCACGCGACTAATCAGATCGTCTTCCTTAATTCTCACTCCCTCCCATCGATTTTTCTCCATCGATCAAAACTCCCTTCCACCTCGGCTTAAAAAGCCTCGTGCGGCAAGTCCATCCGGAGCAGGTGATCGTCAACGACAAAACGCGCAGTCCTCCTCCAAAAAAAGAAAGGGGTTACACACTCTCTCGGGTTCTCTCGGCAGCAGAAGCAGCAGCAGCAGCCGCGGCGTCAAAGGAAAAGTCTGCGCGATCGTTCCCGCGGAGCATAAGTTGATGGATCGTGCGAGCGCCCGCATATGTGCGCGGAGCTCGCCGTAACATCCAGATGCGGCCGAGTCGATAGCGTCAAAACTGCGCCGGCCGGGGCGTGAACGTATGTGTCTGGACGACTGTGGGGCGTTCTGTTGTTGAGACGCGCCGCGACGGTCTGACTATTTTGTCTTTTTTCTTTGGGGTGGAGGAGTGCGCGGAGCGAGGTTTATTGAAATGTTTCTGGAGAATGGCGTTTTGTTTAATTGAGTAGGTTTATGGAGCGGGGTTATACCCGTTAGTGGTATGAAGTTCGATTGAAATTATACGAGATCTTGTTGATTAGTTTCAAGTAAATTATGGCTTCGGTTTAATTAATTATTATACTTCGAAATTAATATTTTCTCATTTTAATGGTTTCACAGTTTACAGAGTAAACAGTTATTCGCTCCTAAAGAGCAATATTTCATCGTTTATTTTTATCAAAGTTTATTTTCGCCGATTAATTTGAAGTAAATTATGACTTCGGTGTAATTAATTATTATATTTCGAAATTAATATTTTCTCACTTGAATGATTTCATTTATGTAGAGTAAACCATTATTCGCTCCTAAAGAGCAATATTTCATCATTTATATTCATCAAATTATCATAGATTCACACTCAAATATTCATACAAACAACAGCTGTACAAAGTTTGAATTTTATAGCACAGCAGTTCACCCCGCCGCGATTTTTATCACGAAAGCAAAAAAATTCCAAACGAATCACTTATACTCGCTCAAAAAATAACAGATCTCGGAGTTATGCATACGTATACACAAGACGGAGCATCGCCATGCAAAAAAGTGTCCGTATATATAACGCAGCGGCCGAGTCCAGCAGCCCGTAAAAATAAATCTTTGATCTCGCGCATCTCGCGCAGTCAATCTCGCGCCTCCCTCTCTGTTTTTTTTCTCCGCGGCAAGACGGACGAGGGCCCGCATGTGGCGCAGCCACGTCGTACGTATAAGTATATACCTACATATGCACGCGGCAGCGGTCGACTTTTCGCTGTGGTTCTGGCTCTTTATTATATATCTTTTGGGCAGACGTGCGTCGAGATGGAGAGAGATTTTTGCTCGAGATGTAGATGTATAAGCGCAGCGGGTGATTCGATTTTTGTCGCGGGCGCGCGCGCGCGCACGAGCCGTTTCGGGGCTTTTTCGAGGTTGAGATGTGTGTGAGGTCGGGGAGAGAGAAATTAATGCGAACGCGAGAGGTGTTGGAGTTATTATCTACCAAGGATGCGGGGAGTGTGAGACGGATGTGTGTTTTATATATATGGTGAAGTAAGAGGTTTGCGTTTCTTTCGTGACGTTGGTTTCAATTTTGTTATGGAGATCTTTGTTTTGATTGAGGATTGGTGATGGGGGTGATTGGATTGAAATTTACTGGAATATTCCTTATACAGAATATCAATTTCAATTTTACAAACAAAAAAATATTTTCTTATTTAAAGCAACTTTTTCTTACATAAAAGATAAATAGATTTGTTAAAAAATGAAATTTGATACATTTTGCATGGAGGATTTAAATAATATAATATTTAATAATAATAATTAATTAATTTAATTAAAATTATCGAACGATTGGGAGAATGATGCAGGAGCCACAAAAAATGTAAAGTGACGTCTCGAAACTGTATACTTGGCCCATCTGTTGGCAGATGGCAGCACTTCCTTACAACGTGAAGTAGAATGTCCTCATGTCCGGACTACCTTAAACTGTTCTATACTCCTACGTTTGTTATATTTATAATATTTCTATATTCCAATTATTAATATTTATTATTTTGCAATAACTAAAAAAAAATTTATTTGTATTATAATATTATATCCAAATAAATCTTTTATATAACATACTGATTAGACATATCACAACAATAATGTCAAAACAATACAAAAAAAACAAGCTATAAATAACAATTGTGACCAAAGACACAAAAACGACATTGACCGATCGAACAATCAATTAAAGCTCCGCAATCGCCTAACTCTCGGGTGATAATAGAAATCTCTCTCACCTCTAACTCGAGCAGCCGCTTGTTTCGCGACCATTCGCGCAATTATACCATAACACACACGTACACATACGTATACACGCCTCAGCGTGCAACAATCCACGTGTGAAATCCGAGCAGCGCGGCCGCGTTAACTGCCGAGAGAAAGACGCTATCGCTCGCGCGAATTTCACTGTTCGCGCGCGAATATATACGGCCGATGATTTCGCGGGCATATACAGGCGTATGCGCAGTGTTCGCGCGAGCCGCGACGTTATATAACGTATAATGTGTGCGCATAGAGCGAGCGCTTCGCGTAATTAGACGGGATTAGTTCTATCTCGTGTGCGAGCGCAAGGCATTGTTGCATGCGCGCGTTTCGACGATGGATATCGCGCGGGTTCGGGGGATATTGCGCTCCCTAATGCGCGGAGAGTCTTGGTTGTATTGTGCGTGCATAGTGTCCTGTTTAGGATAATTTGGGGAAGGGTTGATTACGTGATGCTGTAGTGTCACGGATTGTCGGATAATTAGGAGTAAACTCGTGTCTTATGTGTTTTGTGGAGAACTGAATTCAAGTAGAAAAACTTATTTTTCATAAAAATTTGTAAATTTGTATTAAAAAATTTGATTAATTTTTGTCAAAACTTTGAATCAAGTTATTGATGTTTAAAAACGTTCATGAAAGAAGACTTAATTTTCGCTCATTGTATTTTTCAGAATATAATAATTAATTCAGTTCGCTCTGGGATTCCAGAGAGAGTAGACGTGTTTACCTGTACTCTTGTCAACAAACGAGCGTACTACTATCGCGAAAACTCATAGTGACGGGCTGAAGCCCGTAAAATTCCACTCGTTCTATCACGAGTGCAAAATCGCTTAAGTGATTTAAAATGTCGTCACTAAGTGAGGGCAGTCAACCCAATAGTGCAAATGCAAATCAAAAAAGTGCTTCACATAATACTAGAAGAAATGCCAGTTATTCAGCGATCACTCAGAAGGACCAATTCCCCAAGCAAGACCAGGGTCTACTCCTAGACTGCGTAGATGACTTGAATCTTACCGACTATACCGTCGCCATTGGAGACATCGTCCAGCCCCACAACATTATTGCTGCATCAAGAATTTCCAACAAACGCATCCGCATATTCTTGTCATCAAATGAACTAGTTAAAGAACTAACAGATAAGTACGAATCAATCTCTATCGAATCAAGAAAAGTCAACATAAGACCACTTATTTCGAAACAACAACGCGTCATTATATCTAATGTATCCCCCACTATTCCACACTATATTCTAGAAGAACTTATGGACAGTTTAAACATTAAGCGTACTTCACCCATTTCCTTCTTAAAAGCTACCATAAATAAAACAGGCTACAATCACGTAATTAGCGATAGAAGACAATTATATATAAGTCCAAACGACATACAAAAACTTCCACAATTGATTAAAGTAAATTACGACAACACTACCTACTATGTCTACCCAAGTACCGACGCTTACAAATGTTATATCTGTAAACTCGAAGGACACATAGCAAAACAATGCCCAAATTCCACAGCTTTATCGCAAGAATTCCCCGCATTAGCAAATTCGACTATAAGCTCAGTTCCCTCTCAAAATCAAAACACCTCTAGCACTTTGAATAACAATATCCTACCTACGTCCAACCTACCTCTAAACCCAAACTCCGAATCACCACAACAAGTTTCACGTTCCAGTTCGTATGAATCCATTAACTCGCAAATGGAGACCGAAAATATTTCTCCTTGTCTATCGACACCGACTACGCAAATTATAGATAAAGAGTGTTTTAAGCGCCCACTCTCATTATCATCCGAAAATAGCTCGCATCTTCCTCTCTCAAAAACTCTCTCTGACTCAGACTCAAGCTTGGAATCCATCAACATCCAAAACGACACAAACAAAACTATACAAGACACGAAATCCAAAATAAAACCTGCAAAAAAAAAAGCTAAGACATCGCCTAAACAAATCGACCTCGATGAATGGTTAAATCCAGTGAAAAATCTAATAGAAGATCCCTCTCAAGCCTTTCCACTAGACTATCTCAGTTTTAAGAGCTTTCTAGACAAATCTTCAGCCAACCCCTTAATATTAGAAGTCACAAGCGAATATACGGACGATACCTCTAAAATCATAAAAATGATGCGAGAACTTTATCCAAATTTAACATCAAGCAAGGCTAAATCTAAATTCACGCGAATCATAAACAGAATCGATTCCTTATCCGCTTCGAAACCCACTTCTGAAACAGATAAACAAATTCTCGAATAATTAATACCATTCAGATCCAAAATGGAACACACGATTATCCAGTGGAACCTTAACGGCTTTTACAAGCGTCTAGAAAACTTACAACGACTAATTTTTGAAAAAAAACCGGATATTATATGTCTTCAAGAAACGCACTTTAAACTCGACCTATGCGGGCACGTAAAGGGATATAAATGTTTTCACAAAAACCGCACTTCTTCACAAGCAAGTGGAGGAGTAGCTACCTACATAAAGAGCGACATTCATTGTACTAACATTAAAATTAACTCTACTTTTGAAGTTATAGCAACAGAGTGTTTCATACCGAATAAAATTACAATTTGCAATATTTATCTACCAAACAGCACAAACTTCAATATTGCCGACCTCGAAAACATAAAAGCCCAACTCCCGAAACCATTTATAATATTAGGAGACTTCAACTCGCACAATTTGATTTGGGGCTCAACAAAAACTGACAATCGAGGTACAAAAATCGAACGTTTCTTAGATGACCCCGAATTAATTCTACTAAACGAAAACTTGCCGACCCATTTTAACATCAGCAACGGAACAGAAAGTGCAATCGACTTGAGTTTATCCTCAGCATCTATATCAGAAACCATCAAATGGGAAGTCTCCGATGACCTTCATGATAGTGACCACTATCCGATTACTTTACGCGCGACATATCCAACCTCTAATAGCTCCGAGGCCCCCAGAATAGAAAGAAAAATTTTCAACTTTAAAAAAGCCGACTGGCCTGCATATCAATCCGAAATATACAAACTTATCAAATCCCTAGATACCCCGACTTTAACCAGCAAACATCAGATCGATCAATTAGTTGAAAATTTCAATAAAATTATTCATTCTGCAGCCATACTAACTATCCCCCTAGTAAAAATAAAAGAGAACAAACGTCATGTCCCTTGGTGGAACGAGCAGTGTACGACAGCAACTAAAGAAGCAAAACACGCATTCAACCGATACAAGAAACACAGAACGCGCGAAAACAAAATCGAACACAACAAAAAGAAAGCTGTCTGCAAACGCATATATAAGGAATCTAAACTTAACTACTGGCTTAGATTTGTATCCACCTTAAATGTAAACACTCCCCCCGCTCTAATATGGAAGAAAATTCAACGAATCCAAGGAAAATTTAAAGCAACAAATATCAAGACTCTAATCAATCAAAACAACGAAATCTTATCAGATCCGCAAGAAATTGCAAATGAATTAGTTGAAACTTTTTCCAAGAATTCTAGCGATGAAAACTACTCCAAAGAATTCTTAGAGTTCAAAGAAAAATCCGCACCCTTCTCTGACAGTGATACTATAGAAGATAACTCTATTCAAAATGTCCACCTTAATGGAAAAATCCAACTAGAAGAAATAGTACTCACACTCGAGAACTGCAAAAACTCAAGTCCTGGACCCGATCAGATTCCCAACGCATTACTAAAGAACTTACCTCAAAGCGGAATCGAATATATCGAAAAGCTTTTCAATGTAATATGGATAGGACAAACTTTTCCGGAAGAATGGAAACTTGCCACTGTGATTCCGATTAGCAAACCCGGTAAAGACTCATCGTCAGCTAAAAACTACCGACCGATCTCGCTAACCAACAATCTATGCAAATTACTTGAAAAGATCTTAAATAAACGACTAAAATCATTCTTAGAGACTAAAAAATTCTTCACTCCATACCAAAGCGGATTTAGGGAAAACCGATCAACCTATGACCACCTAATCAAACTAGAAGCATCTATCTGTGACGCGTTTCTAAAAGATCTACACTTAGTTGCAATTGCCCTCGACTTAGAAAAAGCCTTCGAAATGATCTGGCGCGATAGAGTTTTGAAAATACTACAAAAAATTCCCGTTAACGGTCCTATGCTAGCCTTCATAAAAAATTTTCTTAAAGAGAGACTTATTCAAGTCAAAACCAATGACGTATTTTCAAAACAAACAAGCCAAAAAAACGGAGTACCTCAAGGCTCTGTACTCAGCGTTACCCTATTTCTCATCGCAATAAACGACATTGTAAACAACATTGACTCCCCAGTCCAGTGCTGTCTATTTGCAGACGATTTAACTATCTACGCCACTGGAAAAACCTCCAAAATAACAGAAGAACTACTTCAGAACACTCTAAATAAATTACTAAATTGGACATTCTTATCAGGTTTCAAGTTTTCAGTAGATAAAACGAATTACACTATATTCACGAACTCGAATAAAATCCCGGAAATCCAATTGAATATGTGCAACAAGTTAATCAAGAAAATCGATGAAATAAAAATCTTAGGCCTCATTTTCGATAGAAGATTATCATGGAAAAGCCACCTCAATTATCTGAAATCCGCCACAACTCAAAGATTAAATATTATAAAAACACTTGCCGCCAAAAATTGGGGAGCAGATAATCAAACCCTGTTAAATACTTATAAAGCTCTTGTTCTGTCCAAATTAGATTACGCGAGTTTCATTTATGGAGGAGCTAAATCGGTTACATCTTTAAACTCAGTCCACAATAAAGGTATCAAAATCTCCCTAGGAGCCTACCACACCAGTCCAACAAATAGCATTTTAGCAGAGTCAAACATGATCCCCCTATCATACCGTCGAATGATCCTGATGTGTAAATATGCGTGCAAAATTGCATCCACACCAAATAACCCTACTTTTAATTTCATTTTCAAAAATGAACCCATTTCATACCTTGAATTTAAGAAATCTCCAGAACCGTATGGTTCAAGACTACAAAATATGCTCATAAATTTCGAGCTAACTCTACCTGAAGTGATTATTCAAGACTCCCTTACACCTCCGACAGCCGTTATCAACCTAAACACAACTGTATCGTGCTTACCACCTGACTCATTAGATTACTCAGATTACACCCAAATTTACACATCCTCCTATCACACTCAAAATGGCGCTGGTCTTGCCGTTATATCCTCCTCCAACAAATTAAGCATCCACCTACCCAGCTCATACCCTCCAACCATAACTCAACTCTTAGCCATAGATGAAGCCCTAAAGATAATAGAATCAGCATCCGAAAATAAATTCTTAATTTACACCGACTCCGAAATCCTCCAAAAAATCAACAATCCATACACCAAAAATATTATCATAAAAACCGTACAAAACAGATTATATAAACTACGTACCAAACAGATCAAGTTGGTTCACCCTCCCCCTAATTCAAATTTCAATATAATATCAGAAACTAAAAAGTTAGCCAAAGAAGCTGCTACTGAAAACAAGCAAAGTGAATTCCCCCTAACACCCTCGGACGCAGCACAAACACTGTCCAAATCAATAAGAAAAATCTGGAACCAGACGTGGACCTCAAGTACATCTTCCCACCTCAAACTCATACGACACGACGTCTATTCTAAAAATCCAGCCCTCAAATTTTCGCGGAAGGAACAAGTAATTATTAACAGATTAAGAATTGGTCATACTGCACTAACCCACTCACATCTACTGAGCAAAGAGAAGCCGAAAATGTGTTCCACATGCAGCAAACTATGGTCTATAAATCACTTATTAGCAGAATGTCCAAATTACACAGCAGAGATAAATAAATTCGAACTCAATAAAGATATAAAGACGATTCTAAATTCACACAACTGTCTAAAAAATATCCTAAAGTTCCTCACTGAAATTAAATTCATCAACCTACTGTAATAGCTTTATTTATACATTTATCCTTATAAAAGACTGTATTTTCGTAATGTATTCTAACTATGTACCATAAAACACAAACTGTACTGTATTATAATCAATTATAATTGTATGTAAAGCGTCTACCACAATATACTCATCGTATCATATCATAACACAATGTTCTATATATTGTACTTCAACCATGTACTATATACCTCAAACGGTACTATATTATACTGTAAAATTATATTGTATTCTAACCATTCACTTCTAAACACATTGTATAATTATGTAAAAATTTATGTTATATGATATTGTATTCTAATTATTTATTTCTAAACACATTGTATAATAATGTAAAAATTTATGGTAGTCGCTAATAACCTCGTTGTTGATGCGACAATAAATAAATAAATGAAAAAAAAAAAAAATAAATAATTAATTATAGTAAAACGGTTTATACACAATGCAGAAACATCAAGTATTCAATTAGTATATTACAAAGTTATTTTTTATCCAATTTTTAATCATAGTACTATATTATCATTATTAATAGAATTATATAATTCATTAGTCAGGATGCAGAGATTCGCATTAAAATAAGTAATAATTCTCAATGAAGTACCTACTTATGCACTGATTAAAACATTACACAAAAGTATTAATTAAATATTATTAATTAGTTCACGTGGCATAAATCCGGTCATAAAGCTACTTTACATAATTATTTAATCCGAGCCGCTAACGATAGCTTGGGATAACTAATTTTTCATTTTTATTTTTGACATCCTTATCATATAAACCTTGAAAAAAATCCAAAAAATAAATCCTTCATACAAATAAAGAACGCAAGCAAAGCAACACATCAAAGTAACAAGCGCCTTCGAATCGCGCCAATAAATACCCAGAGCCTGCGGAACACCGCGCGCTGCAGCGAGACAAACTGGCGCGTGACGGCTCTCCATCTCTCCCGACTCTTTGCAAAACCTCCGCACATACACACGTACAAAGCGCGAATTTGCAACAAGTCGCGATCGCCCTCGAAAGGTGGCCCCCAATAAACAATCTGTGCCTGTGTACTGTGCAGTGTATCCCAGCCGCGCAGGAACGCGACGTCGCGCGCGCGCAAAAGGTTTCTCGTCGCGTGTTTTCTCTCTCTCTCTCCCCCGTGTGACCGACATGCGGGCACAGGCATCTCTTGTACGGATTCCCCGTGCCGCAGCGCGAGCTCGGTATTTAAAGTGCCTCTTCGCGGTCGTCGTCTTTTGTGGAGAGAAAGAGCGGAGGAGAGAGAGAGAGGCTGTTTTGTATAGGTATATACGTAAGCGAGAGTTGCTGTTTCTTGCAGGCCGGCGATGCGAGCAGCGATATCGGTGGGATATTGTTTATTTTTAGGGTGGCGTAATAAGGGTTTGCGAAAGGGGATCGTTGTAATTCGAGGACGTGAGGTAGATTGATGCGGTCAATTTGGACTTATATTTTTGACTAGTGTATGTATAAATGTTTTCGTATAATACGATGCTTTTATTAGTCGTTTAGATTTGTTAATTGCGTTACAATTTGATTAAAATTATATATTAAATGTTGATATTACATTTCTATTTTTACACGAAGTAAAGAACTATAAATCAGGTAATGATTCTATCGGTTCAACTAATGGAAAAAATACATCTTTCAGAAAAAATAGAATCATCACCTGATTATTATTCAAGAAATAAGAATAGATTTATATCGAGTATATAAATAGAAATCAAAATCACAATAAAAGCATCAGTCTTAAGCTCCATTCAATCACCGAATATTGGAACCAGCTTCTCATATTCGAGCCATCATCGCACGCACCAAGAATCTGTCGATAAAGCAGGAAGTGCCCAAAACATTCCTGATCTCCACTCATCGCACAGTTTGTTCCCATATACACCGAATATTCTCCCATCACCTCCCGTATCCACACACACACACGCGCACACTATCTAAATGTCCGCGCGAATAATACACCACGCAGGGGGGACTCTCTGCGAAACCCTTTCTTCCCATCCCCTGGACTGGACACGACAGGAAATCTCACGAGGAGCAGACTATATGCGTCGCACGCACGTATATATTCTCTCACGAGTGTCTCGGCGTGCCGGCTTTCTCCCGTCGCTCTCGCGCACTCGCTCGTATGGTAATTTCATATTTTTATACACGTAATGCTCATCCGCGTCGATCATATTCTTTCTCTCGCTTGCGCTATGGGTAACAGGCTGCCGGCTTTTTGACTTCGACAGCGTGTAATTAAAGCAGCCCGGGCTTTTTTGGCTGGATGATGGCGGTGGTGGTAAGGAGCGCTTTTTGAGTGTTGATGGGACTTTTGATGTTTCTTTTAGAAGCGAAACATTGTTGCGAAATTATGGCTGAGAGGTTAATTGGAGCAATTTTGCTTCAGAGTTTGGTGCACGAAGTTATGCCTGGAATTGCTTTTATTGGTGATTTTATGTCAGGGGCTTCTTGTGTCGCTGATCGCTAATTGTAAGTCGGTTGTCAGATTTTCGAAATACGAAATGGCATATCTAATGTGACAGGAGGGAGATACAAAATGTGTTGCTTTTTCGTAAATAGCAGAATATATGGGTTGAATTTCGAAAAGCTGACAGCAGATTTGTAATCGGTGACCCAGAAAGTCTCCTAGAGCGAACTGTTACATAAATATGAGTTTATCTTTTTTATGACTTTTATAGTTTATTTATTACCGTTAGACACATGTTTTTTTTAACTATTTCGAAAAATTACATTTTCTTTCCATGCTTATGAATAATCAGGGAAGTAAAACAAAAAATCAAATATTTATTAATTTATTGATTAAAAACATTAGAATTTCTCTCTTCTTTAAATACTTAAAAGACTTGAGACATTTTTTCGCATAACTTCACTATATCTCTTTCATCAAAGTCAGAATTAAGCAATCCGTACAGAGTACAGCATCATAATAGACAATACTCATCGTCTGAAATACTTCGCTAATAGACGCAGAAAGACCTTTAATTTTCAAAGAGCATCCGCGAGCGCGTTAGGAGCGACGTCGACGTCGACGTCTAGCAGTGCATATAGAGCGCGGAGAATCAGGACGACAAAGGATCAAATCAGCTTCTAACGAGAGCTTAGGATGCAATTTCCTTTTTCATCGTCCACGTCCTAGGCAGCGCGGTTTTAGCCATCAAACATTATTATTATTTTCTTGTTTAAAAATTGAATTCCAGCTTCATTTCCCTTTTGCTCATTAAAACTACTTTCGCAATCATCGCTCGCTCGCGCGCTCTTTGTGGATTAACATAAATAAAGTACGAACTTTGAGTTCGGCATCCCGGATTTCACGGCAAATTGAAAGCCTCGCGCTACACATTTGATTCCGAGAAATGTCATTTGCCGGGCTTAACCTACATTCGCCAGTTCTCCGCTGAATCGTCTGTATTCTACGCTCGAAACTATTTAAACAAAGCCAGTGAAAATTGCGATACCTCGTTTCTAACTACGCTGAGCAAACGATCGAAACATATACATATATATATATATATATAGATCGTACAGATCGCGACGAATCGGCGGATATATATCTCTCGCGATGATCGAGATTTTCCAATAAATTAGATTGGTACAAGGAGCGCGACAAATTTCCGACGATTTCGCGAACGAGAAATCCCCTCCGAATTTCATATCCCCTTCTCTGTCTCTGTTTCCCTCTTTCTCGCTTGCTTCTCCCCGTAACCCAATGCCGCTCGTAACAAGCGTCGGTGTAAAGTCGTCGTTGCCGAGTCAGCATTACTCGACTGGATTTCAACTCTACTTTTTCGCGAGGACGAGACCCAGCTTCAGCTCCGGATCCTAACCTCGGCCAAGTTGTAGTCAACCACCTATATACAGCCAGTGTCTCACTCCATTTACTTCATTTGCTCCTAATCGCGTTAGCGCATGATTCTTTTATCTCTCTATCCTCTATACGTCCCCGGCTATTAAAGCCTTCCTTTATCAGTCCATCTTTTCATTATCCGACGCTCCAGAGCTGCTGCAGCCTTTCTTATAATACCCTCTTCGTATGAGGTTCGAGCTTCAATTTTCTCTGGATATGGAGTTCTTTTTTTGCCTGCTCCTTGCTTTATTTACTTTCTTGGGCGGAGAGGTCGATGCAAGTTGCACACTTGCTTTCGTAATGATGATAATTCAGGGTGTTTTGGGGTCTATTTGAACGAGGTACGTACCGTACATTACTGCGCAAAACCTGCTTTTATATCGCAATCAATTATCCGCTGCTTCCCTGCACAAAACAAATTCGCTACCCGCAAAAACGCTCAACTACGACCAACCGTACAACATAGTACTCCTGATACACACTCTTCCAGATTACCTCTCTTTTTCCCTATACCCCAATATATCCCTATTATATCCCTCTCTCACGACACATGCGCGAAGCCGGGCTCCCATTTCGTTAACTAAAATCGACCGCTCTCGCGCATACACATCCTCTCTCTATTACCGCCTTTTTCCCAGCGCAAAAAAGCGCGCGGAGCCCCCCGGGAAAAGCGATCCGCTCGCTCGCAGCCCTAATTGTTCCAGCCGGAGGCGGCAAAAAGGCGCGCGGTATGGAAATTTCGAATTTTTAGCGGTTTCCCCTGCTTGCACGGCGCGTCGGAGACAAAAAAAGTGGCGACTCGCTTCTTCTCTGCGGCGAGATCGCTCTGCTCGTCGATGCTAAAGGGAAAGAAGAAGAGGAGGAGACGAGGCATCTACATCATCGTCTCACCGCATCGCCTTGCACCGCTGCGGGGTATAAGTGCTTTCTTTTTCTGCTGCTGCTGCTGATCCTTCCTCATTTTCTCTCGCTTCGCGAATGGACGAAGTGTACGAGGCGGGTTTAGCTGCCTTCTTGCGAGGCTTCGGTAAATTTGGATTTTTTTGAGGAGCTGGATTGCGTTTGTTTTGCGAGACATGAGAAAAAGCGGTTAATTTGGTTGTGATGAATTTTAGTTGGTTCCGGGGGGATGTTATGGAGGAAGCGATAATCATAGACTGAGTTTATAGAAGAAAAGCGTTATGGGGTGTATTGATGTATAGGCAATGGAGTATGAATCCGCGTAAAACGTTAGGTAGTCTGTTACTAAAAATCGATGATAATTCAACGGACAAAGATACTTTTTCGATTTTTGCTTAGCGAATCGACAGAGTAAAACTTAACGAAATAGGTTGTGAATGTATTATAGTCACCAAAACAACTAAACTTGTTTACTATTGATTCAATTTAACTTTAACATGGCATGTATTGTTTAGTTAAACCTTTTCCATTAATTAACAAAGTCAAAAAGCAAAAAGTCAATAACCCAACCTCAAAGAAAAGAATGAAACAATTTTAACTTGAAGACGTTGTTTAGGCGTGCGCTGCACATTAAAACTACAATAAAAAAGCACCACGCATACCTTCCATTAATCATACCGACCCCACTTACAAAGAAAAAACGAGAATCCGGTAGTCAAGTCACACTATTAAGTGACACATGTAACTGACAAACCATTTCCCCGCGTGAAAAATGACGATCTTGCACAGAGCCTCTTTTTGCAAAATCATCGTCCCGCGTGTCTTCTCCTCACTCCCCTCAAATTTTCCGACCCCTGCCCAGCGTGCACAACGTCGGTTTTCCCCTTCTGCTTGTAACACTTGAGCCGGTGCAGCAGCTCGGATCGATCGAGAAGGAAGCTGCAGCACCGCGTGCAATTACCCTCCTCGGCTCCCGATTACAAAAAGTAAAAACAACAAGGCGGAAGAACGCCCTAAAGAGCGAGAGCGGCCCTTTTATACGCGCGCAAAGGGTATATACGTATATACACGTTGTTTCGTTCCTTCGGTCGTCGTGGTATAGGAAGGTGCACTCTTGACGAGATCCGCGCGCGCGCGCGCACTCACGTCCGAGAAGAGACCACCGCAGTCGTCGTCCTCGTGAATTTCGGACTCGATCGCGCGCGCGCGGTCTCCGGTTGTATTATATATATATATGTATGCTTTCTCCTTTTCTCTCTCTCGCTCTTGAATGTACTCATTACTGTTTTATTATTTCTTTGTCTTGTTTCCTGTCTCTTGGGCTTGCATTATGCTTTATTATCGCGATTTATCTTTGATATATCCTTGGCGTGGCCTTTCGATGTGGCATTATTATATAGTTTTTGCAGTGTACATGTTATTACGATTGATTGTTGTGTTTTCCTTGCGGATCTTTTGGGTTATTGCATTTTATAATTCGCAAGCTTTAAAATTGAATTCATATTATTTCCAAAGTTTTAAGAAATAATTGATTAACATTTAATCTTTTCTTAATATTTTATTAATTTAATTTAATTTTTTAACCATATTTTATTGGAAAGTAAATAACTTACATCATTTATTTAACTGTAGATATTACACTGAAATAATTTTCAACTCTATATTTGTTTTAAATTAACTCATACTAGGTATATATTACTTTTTTAATTAAAATTTTAATGCAATGATAAAACGCTTATTAAAATATAATATCTGCAAAGAGTAAAATTTCAATTTACTTTTAAATGAAATTAAATTACGTTTTCGAATTTCATGGAAAGAGAATTTAAATAAAAAAAGTTTTTACAATATATTTCATAATAATAATCCACTCCTCACCACACAAAACGCGCAACAAATGGAATAATCGAGACAACCCCATTACCCATTAACTTTCACTCCTCGACTCTCCATACAATTCATTCAACAAATCGTCACGACACATCTCCCCCTCATCCATCCCGCACGAAATAAACAAATTCCCCGTACACTCGCGCGCAACTCTCACCGCATCCTCCGCCTCGCTCTCAAGACACAACCCCAGCCTCGGGATCGGCTCATCAAGATTTGAGGGAGTATAGTACCTATAGTACACACTCGAGAGAGAGAGAGAGGAGCAAACCGGCTACCTTACGGCGCGGCGTGCGCGCGCCGCGCGTGATGCATAAAAGCCGAGACGGAGCTGCTGCATCACGTTTTTGCGAGGCGACTGCTACCGCGCGTCGTCGTCGTCGTCTCCCGCTCTCCTTTTTCTCGGGAGCGGAGAGGAGGAGGAGAGTGATTTCGAGTGGCACGAAAACGAGAGAAAGAGAGATAGAGAGGGAGGAGACGCGCTTCATTTCACGAGATTCATGATTGCGATCCTTGCTCGGCTGGGTTTGTCTCTTTCTCTCCTTTGAGGTTCGCTTCTTTCTTTCTTTCTTTCTTTATTTCTTGGTGCGGCCGAGAGGAGATAATAGACCGAGATATAGCATGATTTATTGCGCGGAATTTAGCGCTAAAGACAAATAGCGAGGGGCCACGTCGTGGGTTTGTCTTTAGCGATGCGCTTTTGAGGATGTATGCAGGTTTTGGGATTGAGGTTTGATCAAATTTGTAGATGACATTTGGAATTAATTCTAAGTGCTTGCGCAAATTCAGTAGGTCCAACTAGACAAATAAAAATGAATAGTATCTAGATTTTTTAATGCAAACTTATTAATTTTCCGTGTTTAATTAACAGTTGTTTCTATTTAACTTTGCAATAAAATCGTAAATTTTTACTAGAATATTTATAGCGTACTATCACTAATCGATTTTTCCATACGAAATTTTTTTAAGGAAAACATATTATGAACGAGCGCGAAAACCCATGCATTAAACGACCGCCTAAATCACCCTTGCAATCATCGTCCTTTCCACTTTTCCTCTGCACTCCACCGCTGCTGCAGTAGCTCTAAAAAGCCAGGCGCGCGCAAAAAATCCCATTCTCCAAAAAAATGACGCATGGCCCTTAAATCCCGCGAATATCCGGCGTGCGAATTTAATTAAAGCTCGAATGTCCCATTACATACATCACGACTCTACTCCATATTTCACCGCGGCCAATGGCCGTGCGGCGCTCCTTCTCTCTCTCTCTCCATTTTTTTCTTCCTCACAGCGCAAAAACGAGAGAAAATAAGGAGAAAAAAGAAGAAGCGCTCGCGAGCGTTATAAAAAGAAGTGTCGTATCGCCCCGCTCAGTTTTCTGCGCAACCCTCTCTCGCTCTTCGCATTATAAGCTAAGAGAGAAAGACCATGCAGAGAGAGAAGGAGAGAGCGCGGGCGTCCTCTATAAGGCCAAGCGGCGGCGGCGGCGACGTATTTCTGCTCCAGCTGTTGCCGCCTGCATCTTTCTGCTCGCGCGCGAGTTTTTGCTTTATATGGTAGCGCGAGCGAGCGGCTCATATACTTTTGTCCCTCCGCGCGGCGTTCCTTCCGCTCGCGTTTCTTCTCCCCTTCTATTTTTTTGGCTTTTTTATTCTTCTGTTTTTCGAGGTGCTGCTCGCCGCTTTTTTTTTTCGCCCGTTTCGAGGATGGAAGTAAAAGTGATTTTTAGCTTCGACGATTTATCGCTCGGGGGTGCGAGAAATTGCCCGGGCTGTTTGTTAGCTGTTACGTTGGGAATTAATGATGAGTGCCGCGTCGCTACCGCTGCTACTGTGTTTGTCTCTTTTTAGATTTCTTTTTTTTCGTATAGAGTGAAGAGAGCTTTTCTTGGATCATACGAATTTAAAAAGGTGGAAGCTCATAGCGCGTGTCTTTTTTTCAGTTATACGCTTCTCATACTATTTCAATTTAAAATTGGCACTATAACCCTATTGACCATTCAAAAGACATTTGTCGCGTTTACAAAATGGTACAAGCTCATTTTTAAGATAACACTAGAAGTTCATAGTGCGACTCTTTTTCAGTTACACATTTCGTACTACTTAAAT
Organism: Gastracanthus pulcherrimus; assembly: GCA_949152435.1. NCBI lineage: Eukaryota > Metazoa > Arthropoda > Insecta > Hymenoptera > Pteromalidae > Gastracanthus > Gastracanthus pulcherrimus. The sequence continues at coordinate 31,316,828 of OX424575.1, forward strand.
TTGAATTCGATTTTAAATCCTACCGATCAAACGAAGTTTATCGTGCTGACTAAAAGGCGTTGGCTTTTTTTGGAAAATAATCTTAATTAAAATGATATATTTATTGAAATACAGTATAAAAGTACTCATAAACTAAGATAACAAACACGGATGCTTGTTTATTCATAAATACATGGAGTGCACCGAATAGCATTTCTAAACAATTATATCTTCTCCTCCTCATAACAGTCCTCAAAACAATGGCCACGCAGTGCATTCCAGCGTCGTTTGTTTCTCGAAGCGCTACCATACCCGACCAAAATAAAACAAAAAAAAAAACAACCATTGCCGCGCAGAAAACTCAGTCAACATGGTAGCAACAGCAACTGCTCCCTTCCTTATTCTGCAGCGCAAAGGGCAGTCGCATATTTTCGCCCTCTCTTTCTCTCTCTCTTTCTTCTCAACGAGAGCGAGCGCGGAACCGGGGGCCTCGAGAGTAAAAAGGGGAGCACGTATACAGAGAAAGAGAGAGATAGTGTGAGTGCATGAAGGAGGCGGAGGAGGAAGAAGAAGAAGAAGAAGAAGAAGAAGAAGAAGAAGAAGACCAGGGGCGAGGAACTAGTTATGGTAATGAGGAGATGCAATGATAGCTCCGGCTTTTGCTCTCCCCTTGACTTCTCTCTCTCTCTCTCTCTCTCTCTCTCTCTCTCTCTCTCTCCCTCGGTTCTCTTTGCCACGGCAATGATCTTCGCGGCCTTCTTACTCTCTCTCTTTATTCTCTTCTCTTTTTTATTCTCCGCCTTATTTTCTCGCTCACCGTCTTTCTTGCTCTCGGTTAGTTTTTTGTTTATTAAAAATGATCGGGACCCCCCTATACTTTTTATCGGAATTTTGGGCGGACGATTCAATTTTCTCGGGGAATTTTCTCGCACGGGGTTGCATCGAAGCTGAATCATGCAAAGATGCGGCCCTTTTTGCGTCAAAAAAGTGCGTGTTCCTGTTCCTTTTTTTTACGTCTGCGTTGGTCGCGCATATAATAGAGAATTTAATGTATGATAATAACATTATAGACGTCATTAAGCTCTCGACGTCGTACGGGGGGATTAATCATCGTTCTTGCAGTATCATCTTGGTGCACGCCGATTATAAGATAATACCGTATATGCAGCATGAAAAGGGTTAAATAAAACATCACGCGCGCGATAGGTATATAAGTAAATTGTGCATGCACTTCTCCGCTGTGTGCACTCGATCGCATATGCAATATACATACGCAGTCATTTACATGGCAGCTCGTACGTACACACTTTTTTTCTTGCTCACGTAGCGCTCGTATTGTTGCATTGCACACGCACACATACACACACCCACACAGTTTATACGCGGTTCTACATATTTAAATCCATGATTACGAGGTTCTACAAATTGTTGTGGACAGAGCAAAAAATAAACAAATTTAACGGCAGGCAAAAAGTAATTAATATTCATGAGAGTTACACCAGAATGTTATTTATTTATTTATACTATGCAGCGTTATTCTTGTAACACACAGGTACCCTCCACTCTCAAATCTTATACGAGTTCCTGCCTTGCAGCGCCTCCCGCCATTTCGCTCTAATTAGAGAAAAACGAAATAGGAGCGAGACGAGAGAACAGCTGACGGAAGAGAGAAAATCCCTGTATACCGCGCGACTACTGTTTACCGCGCGTAGCTGCCGCCGCTGCTCACTTTAACGGGGATAAATAACTCGCGCGCGGCTCGTTTAAAGCTGCTGTGCCTGCAGCGGCGGCGGCGGCGGCGGCGGCGGCAGCTCGCACGCAGGAGCTTTAATTGCGATATTTCGAGACCTGCGCACACGGCTGCGTGAGTTGCCAGCGCGCTTTCGCGGTCCGCCCCCGAGTGGACGACGCGAGTTTCCTTTTTGCCGAGGATATGTAGGTTGCCGGGACTGCAGGAGGTCGCGATGCTGGTGGACGAGGTTTCTGTTTTCTCTTTCTCGTTTTCGGATTAAAAGTTTAGGTGAGATTATGCGCAAAGTGTTTTCAGGTCAATGATATTTTGTTGAATGCGTAGGATTTTTTCTACAAGCACACAATTTTTAAGCTATGATTTCATTCTAATGATTAAAAAATACATATTTATTATGTATGTTAAGACTATTTTACGGTATAAAAAGGAAATTAATTTATTTGCGACACCGTGTTTCTGCTCTATTTTACGCTTGGAATCTTTATTCGCTTAAGTTCGCGTTTATAACGTTCATTAATCTAGGAATCACTGACCTTTTGTTCGTAACTAACAAAACGGCAAAAGTTAATTGACTTCTTCAGCAAAAAGCATTATTCTGCACTCAAGCATTCTGTTCCGTCGTGAAACATGTGCACATCTAGCCAAAGTCCTCTCCACAACACAAAAAACCCTCTCTCAGGCTCAAAAAACACATCCTCCGCACAATTCCGCCTTTGATATTCGACTAGATTAAATTATACTCCGCACAGCAAACATCCCCCCTCCACCTCCCTAAAAAAAGCCAACAACCAACACTCCTCGTCTCCTCTGTTCCTCTACAAATTGAAAAAGGCAATCCTTCAGAGCCTCTGTCTCGCACAAGAGAGCGAGAGAGAGAGAGAGAGAGCGCACGAGAGCTTCAAAATCGCATTTGTAAAACGCGCGCCCGACTATTCAGCCTTGCAAATTCAAAGATCTCCGCTGCCGCTGCTGGACGCCGCGCGCGCGCGTGCAAGCGAGCGGCGCGACGACAGCCTGCAGCGACTGCGACGACCACGACGACTGCGACGTGCCCGCGCAAAAAATTCTCTTTTTAGAGTTGGAGTCTTCTCCCCGGTCCGCGCCGGCTCGCGTGTTACCCTTTTGCCGGCGCGCCGCGCGGCACGGTTCGCAAGCCTTCTAGGCGGAGAGAGGATAAAGAGAGGAGAGAGGAGTTATGAAAATATCGTAATTAGTCCGTTGTGTGTCTGGGAGGCTTTTTTTGTGGAGAGGATAATTTTTTTTAGATGGTTTGGGGGGAATGTATAAGGATAAAGGGATTTTTTTTGAGAATTAGTTTTTGGTTAAATTTGATGGAAGAAAGTGAATAAACATTTGTTCTTGTGATTAAATAATCTGAAAATGTTTTAATTCAATTGAATAACTGTAGTAAATTATACTGTATTCAGATGCTTTTATGTATAATAAAAAAATATGTTTGTTAAATTTGTTGCATTTTACTTTAATCAAAATTTGTTAAAAAATTTTCAATATAATAAATATTTTGCTTATTATGAGGAATTTCGTATTTTTACATGTATTTCTTATATCCAGTAAACTGTTTCTTAAACTATGTACCATATTCATTTTCTTATTACAGGTAATATATTTAAAATACGTAAAAATTTTGTTTTCATCACTTGCTTTACAAAAAACGCAAAACTAAGTAATACTTTTTTGCTATATTAAATGGAATAATACATTATTACTACAATTTAAAGAATGTATATGTACAGAATTTCGATTACATTACTGAGTGTTGTAGAAAACAACAATGAGAACAGTTATAAATGATGTGCATAATAAAAACTCTAAAGGATAAAGCACAAAATTATTACCCACGTATCTTCAAAGTACGTTTTTATAGCTACACCATACTAAAAAAATATCCCAACACGAGCGCTCAAACGCAGCGCGTTACATATTTTCACTTTACACCCCACTAAATTATCCCTTTCTTTCACTCTCGTTTTCCTTACCCTTCTCCTGGCATTCTCATTCGGAAGCGCCGCTCAGATCCGAAGAACTCGCAAGATTTGTCGTACTCTCTCCGCCTCATATTTATTCCCGCTCGTTAAATACAATACTCGCATATGTATATGATATCGAGGGCTACTGCCACTGCCTTTTTCGGTCCGCCTCAAAAGCCGAGCTCGCAAAAAATGAAGACGACGACGACGCCCGGCAAAAAGAAGAACTTCGTGCCGCCTTGCGCACGCGAAACAAGAGGAAGGACAAAAAAAGGAAACTCGCTTAAGATTCACGCGCATGCGCTTTAACGGCAGTATTTCAATCAGTCGGCTTTATTGTTTTGACGGTGATAAAATGTTTCGCCATTCAATGCATGCGCGATCGGCGCCCGCCGCCGTTCCCATTGATATTATATTGTGTTATTAATTTTTCTTTGTGCCGCTGCAGTCGTTGGCCTCTGCTTTTATTGCTCGGGCGTATATTACGTTTTCGACGTTATCATTTACGGTGCCGCTGGCGGTTTATGTAAATCGATTCTTCACACGGCACGGATAACATTTAAATTGCAAAATTGCGCGTACTCTTTATTATTTTTATTTCGTCCAATGTATATGTGTGTATATATTTAACAAAGCTCTTATTAATATATTAAATATACCCTTAATATAAGTGACAAAATCGACTATTTTATTAAGGATAGATAAAATGATTTTTAGACCAGACATTTCTTACCAGTTAATTTTCGTAAAAATACCCCATAAACTGTCTCATTTCTGTACATGCTATCATTTACAAAATTACTTTGTATACTTTTTTATTTCTGGTCTTTTCCATCATTATAAAGCGAACTTTTTACTTTTTAGCCAGTCCCATAAAATTGTCCACCTGCTCGCGAATATTCTGGATTAATGGAGCACGCGCGTGCGGTGTTTTAACCGGAGACAGGAAGAGCGTCGGTGCTTTTTTTCGCGCGTTGATGACCCGAAGTTTCAGCGGCAAATGATATTTTAATGGAACTTTATACACTTCTTTACGATTCACGCAGGCTCGGGGCTATCCGCACTTTTGCAGGCTCGGTACGTCCATTTGCTATCGATAAATAAACAACGTACATGGAAAAATAATAAACATTCATATATATATATATATATATATATATATATATATATATATATATATATATATATATATATATATATATATATAGATAACTGCTATTGTATTTAGAAACAACTACTTTTAGCATTCCATCAAAATATTATTTGTTTTGATATTCTAGAAACAAATAATTGTTTAAAATACGGATATGTCGTACAATATCGAGCTTATACTACTTGAATTATGAATAAACTTTTACCATATCAACCCAATATAGACTAAGTGATTACAAATGTATCGATTGGTTTCTTCTGCAAATAGGAAGACTGCTTAAGAAGTACGTTCCGTTAAAAGAAAATTCATTAATTTTTTACTGTATATGAAATTGATATACCAATCGATAAAATCCAATCGGAATGAATTATTTTTAACTTTCATTATTCGCAAACATTAAGATATAAAAATTCATCAAGTATGAATATTCCCAACATTTATAATTTCACGAATATGTCACTATCTTATCACCAACACACACACATCATCGCCCCACACCCAGCCGCTGTTCCTAATCTGTCTTCCTCGTTTTAAAATTCCACGAACGTAAAATCTCTCTCCATACACTTCCTCGCACCGAGATATACGTCCTAAACAAAGCCTACCACAGTCCGTACTCCGTGCACTGGACATTATTTCACCATTGCGGGCATATCAGCAGGCCGCCCCGCCACCGGCGATATTTCGTGGTATCACCGCTGCCGCGCGGCTTCGACGACTTTGTCGCGTAAAAAAAGAGCCTCCGAAGGCGGCCCGCGTGATATTGGCTCGAAATAGACGCGAGGGATTTATAGTGACCATCGTCTGCGTGTATACGGAATAATATCAACGGCTCTGCGTCTCTGTCGTGCGCGCGCGACTTTCTATGTACTGTATATACGTTAGCCGAGTCTTTGCGTTGACACTGGCGGTGTTTATCCCGTCGCGGCCTGCATTCGTCACTTTTTATCTGTGCGCGCGAGCTTTTGTCTCTGCTGCTTACTTTTCTGGGTCGTGCTGGCTGATGTGTGTGCGTTACGCGCTGTGCTTTGGCTAGATAATATAGTTGTTTCGTGTTTGTATTTAAGTAGGTAGTGCAGTGTAGTGTCCTTATCAGAGGTGATTTAATGGGAATTTAACTGTAACAATGACATCGCTTGGGAATTTAGAGTGTTCGATGTTTAAAGTATATACATAAATTGTGATTCTTAAGCTTGAAAATCTTAAATATCTCTCATTGACTTGAAATGTTATATTTGATGCAAGAGAATCCTTTATCTATAAATATAGCGCTTACTTTTAAATTTAATTTCGAAGAAATATATTTAAAAATGTACAATATATTACACAGCAATAAATATAATCTCTGCTGCAAACTGTAATTAAGAGAAAAAAGCATATCGCCGCAAACAAGGGATCGTGAACACAACCACTTCAAATCACCTCGGCATTATGAACAAAAACTCCCATATTTTCCCTCGAGCTCGCGATTTATCATTGTTTCTTGCCTCGAATTTCATTGTAATTCAAAGTGATCTCATCGTTATCCCCTCGCGAATCGATGTATCCTCCACCGCGTGTCAGGTATAGTTTCAAGAATCAGACGGCGGTGTCTTCGGTCTTCGCGTTTTTCCGTGCCGCGAAATATCAAAGTGCCGCAATAACGAATTTATATATCGTCGTCTCCCTATCTCTCTCTCTCTCTCTTTCTCCTTCATTAACGCGTGGAATTCAGCTAGAGACTCAGGATGTCTGACTTCCGATCATTATTTCAATCAAAATCGAACATCGTCGTTTTCTTTGGGATGAGTCGGAGCGCTGCTGCTGTGTCATTGTCTCTCTCTTTCTCCCTCTCTCGCTCTCGTGGTTGTGCGGGGCTTTTTGCGAGCGGTGTGTGACGCACGCGCGGACGCGACTTTGGACGGGTTTGATGGATTTATTATACGATAATGATTCGATTTTTAAGCAACTGGTGAATTTTATGTACGTTATCTCTAATCGTTTTGTAATTTTATTATTGCTCGTTATATGTAAAACGTATGTGCGTACTTGTAGTTGAAGTATTAATTTATTCGAATTGTTGTATAAAATATGCTTTGTAAAAATGAAACAGTAAAAGGAATATCGTTACTACTGAATTCAGCGGTGAATATTCAGTAATTAGCAGTGAAAAATTTAACATCAACTGCTGAATTAGTAAATTTGACATTCTTTTCACTGTTTTATTTTAGAGAGTAAGATTTTTTACATATATTCATTGTTTCTTAATTAATGTGATTGGATTCATTATTTAGAATAACGGATTAAAACGTATTATAATTAATGACCACTAATAGTTGTTTTTAAGAACCTTACAACAATTTTAAAACGAATACTGAGAAAGTAAAGATAAATTCTTACATATTTATTTACTTATTTATTTATTTATTTAAAAACAGTTGTTTCTACTCAAAGAATAATTAAATAAAAACATTAGGTCACATTACATTTCCACCTCACACGCACTCTCCAGCTAAACTTATCTATCCCAGCTCGCCAAAGAACCTATCCAACTTCATCGAAAAGCTATTTCCCCAAATTACCCATACAGTATACAACGTGCACTCTCCACTCCCCTCCTTCTATCTGCAGCACAAAAAAGGCCCGACCCTCCGACCTTATCATAACTAAGCCCGGCGCGCAGCCCCTCGCTCGGAGCGCGATTTCGCAACAGCTGCGGGGACAACAGTCAAGTTCCTCCTCCGGGGTGTATATATAAGAGACAATCGTCCGCGGGCAGCCGGCTGCCACCGCCTCACGCATATCCTGCTGCGACGCGTCGCAGTAATGAGCCGCGATAAAGGACTGACGCGAGCCGCAAAAACCGGGGGAATGCGTCACGAGGTCGAGTGTGTCTTGCGTATACGGGAAGCTTCGTCCGTCCTAATGCAGCCCATTAAGGGTATATATAGTTATTAATCGTGGACGCAGTTGGGAGTATCGTTTGTTACTGGAGTGAGAGATGGAGTGCGTGCGAGGGTGATTCGTGTAATTAGTTGATTGCCGTTGCTTGGTGTTGAGACAATTTGAAATTCTAATTCCCCGCTAAGAATCTTTATCGACCGAGGAGGAAATTGATGATTTAAATTTAAGGTTTAGACTAAATTAGGGAAATTTAAGGTACCATTGTCGTTTTTCTTTGTGTATTTAATCATTCGACCTACGATTAGACACAGTTCTAAGTAAATGTTTCAATATCTTGAAGAATGCCATTGGGACAAAGTCTCTAGATTCCACCCAGGAGAGTTTATTTAAAAGTTAGTCTGTGCGCAATTAATCATTATTATTATCCGATCGGTGAGATAAAACGCGGGAAATGTAATTTTTCACTGAACCTCAATACTTTCTAGAAAAGTCTAAGACAGCCCATGTTTACTTTTATTCCAATCTTTCAAGAAACATCCAGCACCAGCCGTCAAAGAGATACATCATAACTCCGCATCCTCAGAAACGAGCTCCACGCTCTAAATCCGCATCGAAGCACACACGTCACACATACACACACACACACACACACATACACACACACACACACACACACATACACACACACACACACACACACACACACACACACACACGAAATAAAAGCTCCTCTCGCAAAATCTCGACTGCGAGATCATGAAAGTGCGAGAGAGAAAGAGAGAGAGATAGAGAGTGAGCGCGCGAGTCGCATAGGAAACGTGGCGTGCTACCGCTCGTCTGTTTATTTCTGCCGCGCATGCGATGAACTGTACTATAATACTCGTGCCCCGGTTTTCGCCTGGATGCAAAACGAAAGCCGCGCGCGGCTCGGACCGCTGCCAAGGCGGCGCGCGGACACGCTTTTTTACTTCAACGAGTGTCGGCGCGGCGTGCGGCTTCTTTTGGTCTATTTTTTTGTGCGCCCGCGTGCTTTATTGCGCTGTCATAGGCCCGGAGTGACGGGAGGAAGGAGCAGGGGAGTTTATGGTGATAGATTAGAGATAGCTCGTTGATTTGAGGGGGGGGGGGGGGGGAGACGAGCTTTTATGGACGTCTAGTTGGTTATGCTCGTGTATAAGGAATGAGCGGTTTTCGGTGTTTCAAGGGGAGTATAATATTGAAATTAAAACGTCTTTATTTTATAGCCTTAATTTTGCTGGATGTATTTGTAACATGATTTAGAATAGGCTTTTCTTAAATTAACGTATACTCTTCTCTCAACAAAATTAATGCTTTGATGCATGATATTCTTGTGTTTATATTTAGAGAAAAATATTGTTTATCTTGAGGACAGCTGCAGGAGCGCAAAGCATTCTCAAAGCAAACAAACAATTCTATTTTCGAAACCGCTATCTCGCGCGCAAATCCATAAAAACTTCAAACTTTCAAGCATCACTTAAAAATATTCCCGAGCGCGCGGGCGCTCGTATATATACCATAAAATCCCCAAGCGCAAATGAATCTTGCGCGCTCGGCAGTCGCGACGCAAAGACCATATAATACTTTTTACAGCTCTCCTAAAGCGACGACGACGACGACGACGACGAGCTTCCCCATATTCTCACACGCGCGCTCCTTCCGTCATAATCCTCCTATCGTTATTTCCTCCTTTTTAAAAATTCTCTCCACGTGTTGTGTTGTGTTGTATATACTGTCCCCGCCTCGAAATCCAACAGCGCGGCACCTCTGAAGCTTCATTTAAGCTCGTTTCTAATGCGCTCGAGTCTCGCTGCAGCAGCAGCAGCCAACCCTTTCAATTAAGCCGTAATTTGTGGAAATTACTTCCGCAGCGGCGGCGCGAAGACACGGAAAAGGCATCATCGACGAATGCCGCGCGGCTGCTCGTTGCTCGTTGTCTTCCTGTCGGCTTTTTTATACGTCGTTTAGCGCGGAGCGCGTGGAATATTCAAGGCGTCGCAGCAGCGTGCCGCAGTACGTTTAATTTGACGCGATTGTTTTACTCCGGCGTGCTGTATTCTGGCTTTTTCTACTGCGCGTTTTGATTGAGGAGTTTTTCCGGTATATAGAGGTGTAATTATTTGTTACACTGGATTAAGTGATTTGTGCATCGCTGCGTAAGTGATGAATGGATTTTCGAAGTGAGAAACGAGCTTTATATCATTTGAGAAGTTTTGGAACAAATTAGGTTGATTCTAAATTTGATGAACGTTAAAATTTATTAACTTTTATTAAATTTTGATATCATCTTATATATAAACTCAAAATTAAGCTAGTAAAAATATCGTTAACGTTATATAATCTGATGAAATCCGTATAATTTCATAATAAAAGTGACAATCATCATAGAGAGCATTAAATATTTCTAAATAACACAAAATATATCGAAAGTATAAGCTTTGTTCCAAAATCAAAAAGAAAGTGGAATTATTCAGTTGCTTTAGAACTATTTTTGTAAAGTCGAAGTCATATTTTTAACGGTATACAACTCAAACAAAAATCAATTTCCATATCATCGTTCCATGCACGATTTCGATCAGTGCTATCAAAATTTGATCCACCATACCCCACACATATCAAAGTATTGTCATCGTCAGAAGAAAAATTACCGCGGCAGTCGCCGAACCAGTTACAACACTCCGGACAACTGCCACTTATCCAGACGATCTAAAATAGTTCCTCCCGTCTAACAAGCAGCGCGCGATCGTAATTATTCAAAACAGCGTATATATACAACGCATTCCATTCGCAGATCCTATCGATCCGCCCAACGACCCGCGATACGCGCGTACTTTTGACGAAAAAAAAAAAGAAACGATCTAAACTTACAAAAAAAAAACACGGAAATTTTGACGCACGTGTCTCTCACCCCGTCATTCCTAAAATGCTAATACCACTCGTCACCGTAAAAAAAGCGTGGAAGTGTGTGCGTATATATACCCTACCGTTGCTCGGCGAATCGTGTAAACGAGTCCACCACGTGTACAGTAGTACGCTATATCTCTCCCCTTCCTCCCCGGTGCTCCATTAACTTTAAAGACAGAGAAACGCAGAAAGAGCCCCGGCTTTATCTTTACGAGGCTTCGCATCCTTTATGTAAAGCGCTATTCACTTCCACGCGCCGCCGCCGCCACTGATGCTCTCTTTTTTTCTCGCAGCGGGTCGCGCGTAACGACACGCCGAGTCTCTTCGGTTTTTCTCGAAGATACGCATCGCATCCTGCGGCCGCGGCGAAATTCAAATGTGCATTTTTTGATTTCCTACGCGTGCACGCGCCAGCGGGAATAAGCCTTTTTCATTTAGACTCTACTTCCCCGTCTCTTTTTTTTTCTCTTATCGCCGGAAGCGCTGCCGAAGTGTATGTAGTAGTTGCGAGGGAAAAATACGAGTGAATTAGCATAGACACTTTCGCGGATGTGGCAGTGTTTTCGCAATGCAGTTTTCTTGGGGGAAGGGGGGGCGAGTGCGGAGCAAAAACTTTGTGAATTTTCGCACCGGGAATGGATGTGCGTGTGGGTGCAATTTCCGCGGGAGCTTTTTTTGCGGGAGTATACGGTTAATTGAAGGTGCGAGCGGAATGTCCGCCGTATTTTTGTTGCGCCGAGGTGGTTAGGTGTTAATTATATTGTGGAAATTTTATGCGCGGGTGCTGTCCACTCGTGGTTTTGCAACTGAACGCTTTTGTGTAGCATTAAATTTTGCATTTCATTATTCGATGAATTCTCACGGTTTATACTTTTACAAGATATACTGTTTAGTGCTTCGTATATTATAAGAATTTTAATAATGTTTTATTATTTTGTAACAAAATAGTGTATAATACATGAAAAACGTTTATTATTGTATTTGTATATAAAAAATAATTAAATATCGAATTTCATAAATTTTTAATTTATTTCTACTGTCTAGACATATACTTTAAAGAGGTAACTTTTTATAGCATTTATTTACTATTCACCTGTAATGGTATTATATTTTACATTACTCGATGCCAAGTAAATCATTAATCTTCTGACGTATTACATTATAAATAAAAAAAAGACACTTTCTTATATAAGACTACGATCGCAGTTTCATGACACACGCACAGTAAGAGCACTGGGGAATCTCCGCGAGCTAATTTTATCCGGTCGTTCGCTCCCAAGAAACCTCGCTCGCCACTATAAACCGTCCGTTACTACTTAACGCCGCTTTTGCGTTCCGCGACAGTGAAAATCTCCCTCGCGACAAACTCTCACGACTATGCCTACAGCCCAAATCCTCGAGTGCCGCGGAAGCTTACTCGGACCCTCGGCCGAAAATTCACCGTCGATGTTTGCACTGAAAACAAGAATCTCTATCTCTCTCTTTCTCTTTTTTCTCCTTGCCCCTCCGTATGTATATGCGGTGGATTTGAATTTATAAATTCTCGGACGGAAATAACACTTTCGGAGCGCGAGATCCACTCGAGCGCGGCGTGCTGAGCAAACAAAGAGCCCCACTGATAAGATGCACGCGCGGGAGAATGTGTGTTTTTCGGACGGAGCCGCGGCGCACTTCACGCATCGCCGAGTGAGTTGTTTTCCTTGAGATTCTAATTCCGAGAGGGAAAGGCATAAAGACGTCCTTTTTATTGCACTTGAGTATCGAAATCGAGATTGTGTGATTGGATTTCGAAAGGAGTTCTAGTGTTCCTCGTAGGATCGGATTTTAGGCATTTGCATATGAAAGTGTTTTATGAAGGTTTTGTAATACAATCTACTCTTTTAAGATTCTATTAAAAATATATAATGAGATAATAGATCTAGTGGAGTTTTTAAAAAATGTTAATAATAGTATTATCATTCAAAAACGATACAAAAACTAGTATTTATAAAATTTGTATTTAAATACATTTGACTGTCTAATAGCTGTCACTTTTGTGCCTTTATTTAACAGTCAATCGTAACGAATTTTAATCATAAAATAAATCTATCGTAATAATTATCAGTTGAAAATCTAAGGCACAAATTTCAATCAACAAAAGAAAAAAGCCAAATCTCCCAAAAGACTTATCACGAAATAATATAAAACACAAGCAACAGATACATTCACAATAGAATGCTTTCCCAGTCCTTCAATAGAGTCATTTCAGTCGTAAAAGAAAGAGCCATCGCATCCATCCAAGTGTGAACTTCCGTCCACCGTAACACAAACTCGACAGAAATACATAAGCGAGCCGAGCGGGCGGAGTATCCGTGATTGATCAGAGATTTCATTCTTCCCGCGTAGCTCGCATCTCGCATCGCGCTTATCGGACCGACCGCGATAAAAATTCCTCTCGGTTATATCGGAGAGATAGGCATACGTGTATGTACCCCGGCATCCCGGCGTTTATATTATACGAAAAAGGGACGCGCGCAGGAATTCAGCTTCGGACCCCGAGCGCGCAGCGTGATACCCGCTATACAATATCGATGCGGTCAGCTTCTCGGCCTCTCTATTTGTCTTTAAGCCCTTCGCCCTCGGATCCCTTTCTTTTCTTTTTTAATTTCGTGCTTGGCTATTTGAGGGGCTCGGAGTTTTTCTTTGTCTTTGTGCGGGTGGCTCGGGGTAGGAAACTTTTTCCGAAGAAGGATTCCTGAGTGAGTTTTCCTTTTTTTTATGGGCTGGTTATCTATCTTATTTCCTGCGTGATTGGTCGAGGCGTGATCTTCTTTCTTGGAATATCGTTGACGTGCGTTTCGGGATGCTATTTGTCAAAATCTATCATCCAAAACAATGAAATATGCATATTCATGAGCAAATATATAGTTTATTATTTTGATTTATGTTTATATCCATTATTGTACATAAAACTTGTAATATATGCATTTATCTAATGTTTATTTCTTTTTGTATGTTCTAGGTAAGTCACAGAAACCACAGCGTTGCGATTATCTATTGTATAAGTGAGTACTTTCTAAAAACAAATCACTTCTTTGCATCGTAATCAGTACAAACGTCCAACCACCAATCGCACCATAACATTAGAAACCCATAAAATTGTTCTCTCACAAAACAATCGGCAATCATTCGCAATCATCAACAAAGAAAAAAAAAAGTATCAACTCTCGCACGCAATGGAAACACCTCCAGCACTCCCTTATACAACACGTCGAACCATAAAAAATAAAAGACCGCGCGAAAAAAGCCAATCCGAGAAACTAGAGGCAGGTATATAGCAGCATTAGCTCCCGTTCTCTCTTCGCCGCGTAATTTCGTTCTCCGCCCCCTCTCTCTCTCTGATCCATCGGCTTTCCATCCACGTGTTATTTTCATTCGGTCTCCCCCCGCGGCTCCGCAGCTCTCGCCTCCCTCCTTATTATTCCGCCGGCGGTTCCATCCCGCACTCACGGAGTCCACGCATCGGAGCGCCGCGCGGCTCTCGCGAGACCGAGAGAGATTGCATTATTTACGTTATTGCGACGTCGGAAATGCCATTTATTAGGCCGCCGCGAGTCGAAAATAAAAGTGTCGATTCCTCCGACAAGCCGATCGTTAAAGCTCCCGTGCCGCGTTGCTCTGTGTACAATGCGGTGTATATACTGGCCTTTTACGAGCGTCAGCGGCTGTTGCGGAGGCATATGTATATATAGCACGTTTCGCGGCCGAAATTGCTTTTCGATAATTGTGGACGCAAGCACCGAGCGATGCTAATGATGGCCAGTGAATATTTCAGGCGGAAGCGCGCAGTTTTATTCTGGATTTGAGACCTTTATGACCCATGGATCGACGAGAATGTACCGAGGCTCAGTGACGTGATTGCAGTTGTTGTTTTATTCGGTTGATTTGGGATGCTATTTTAAGGCGATAAAGATCTTTAGGAGATGAAAAAAAAATTATTATCGCGGCTTTTATGATTATATTTGTATATTTATATTCTATTACTTTTTTATTATGTAATTTTTATTACAATTATTACTTTATTACATTACAAACATTGAACGGATATTTCATATTATTATTGTTGCTAAAATGATATTTTTCTCTTTATACTTCAGTGTAGCTTTATGCTATATAATATACGGAAAATAAAAATTCTCTTGAAACGTAACGATTGTAAAGTACATTCGACAGTATACGGTTTATAAATATCGAACTGTCCCTTTATTATAAAGTGACAAGCAATAATTTCTCGGTTTTATTCGAAAGGACAAGATTTCTCTCAGCCGTATTGGAAACTGACATATTTATGCTGCCGCTTTAAACGAAGCTCCGCCCACGTGTCACTTCCCAGTAGCTTAAAATCTTTTTTTACTGCCTACCGACGACAAAAACATAAAATTATCTGGTTTGCTCTGCACGTATACCTATAGGCCTGCAGACAATCAGTTTCACTTCAATTGTACATTTTGTATTTCATTTTCAATTATGATTATTAAAATTGTAATAAAGTACATCTCTGAGAAGAAACAATAATTATTAAACACTGTATAGAACATTATTGACACTGGGTAACTAAATTTTAAAGTAAGTTTTTCATTTTATTCTAATGTTAAATAAATGTACTTAGTAAAAACGAATTATTTTAATGTAAACTTAATTTTCGTGTTCCAATAAACAGATACTTTTTGTGTTTATAATTGATAAACTGCATAGGTTACCTTTTAAACTCTCTATTCAATCTTCCACTCAAAACTCAATTTCTCGCTCGCTCTACAAACTTCTTAATACAAACACATTCGTCAAAATAACTCATCAACGGAACATCACATCCTGACACGCGACATCCTCTCGCGATACAGTCACCGCGCACTCTGCAATGCGTTCGCAATACATCAGCGCCGACGGTACACACTACCCTCGTTCCCCGAAATTCGACATTCTGCCCCCCTCCCACAAAAAGAAACAACAAAGCCAACTCGGAATCTCGGTGCATCTCGTTTTCTCGGTACAACCGCGCGACTCTCGCTTCATTTCCGCGCTGCAAAGAGCGAGACAGAGACCCTATATTACACACTGCAAGCTCGCGCTGAGCGCGTGGGCGTACGCGCTGGAAATATGTCGTGAGTGCTTGTAAATTTGTCGCGTTTAATGGAGGATCCGCTTCTCTCTCTCTCTCTCTCTCGTGCACAAGAGCTTGTGTGTGTGTAGTTTTATATAAGTGAGCTCTCGGGCTTCAGGGCGCTCTCGGTCTTTTAAAATAACCGCGCCGAGTGGAGCGAGGCTTTTCTCGTCGTCGTCAACTCTGCTGTGCGCCTTTTAAAGATGGCTCTTTTATATGTAGCGGGTATGAAATGGAATTTCGTAGGGATGTATTATACGAGCGGCGACGGCCGCGCTCTCGCGAGTATAATGGAAATTTATGGCTTTCTATTTTGAAAAATATTTTTCGGTGGCTTCCAGCCCGGCTTTTTATTTTGTATATTTTATTGCGGCTTCCTTTTTGTTCGGTGGAGCGTGTCTCTGCGGGATTGTGGATTTAGTGGCTGTTATTGCCTTGGTGGGTTGCCTTTGAGGACGATATTGAAAGTTGGGAGGACTTGTGCAGTCAAATTTGAAGTTTGGAGTCGCTCAAAGGAAGTTGACTTTTATACTAATTTAAGAATCTGTTGCGGTGTAAAGTATTGCGAAATGTAAAAATACATAATCTTCCCACATTTCATTTACATAACGCTTCGTCTATTCTCAACTTCTATACGCGAAAGCGTAAAAATTAAGTGAAAGAACCGATCGGCTATAGCCAAGAATAACAAACTGACGTGTCCAAGTATCTTTATCTTCATCGAACGACTTCGCGCCTGTCACGAACAATCCTCGGCTTGTAACGAACGCCCATGTTTCCTAATTTTCACGGGCAATCGCTGTCAAACGTCGTTTGTCATCGCGTAGGTGGGCCGCTTGAAATTAATATCTCCGCGTTGTAATAGTCGTTCGAGTGGTGCAGATTTTGCGCCATCCTTTTCATTTATCTGACAAGAGCCACGGAGAAAAGATAAATAATAAAAGGAAGA
Source organism: Gastracanthus pulcherrimus (assembly GCA_949152435.1). Classification (NCBI taxonomy): domain Eukaryota; kingdom Metazoa; phylum Arthropoda; class Insecta; order Hymenoptera; family Pteromalidae; genus Gastracanthus; species Gastracanthus pulcherrimus. The sequence continues at coordinate 31,333,592 of OX424575.1, forward strand.
GAGGAAGAATAGGAGAGATAAGGACAGTGCAATCTCCCCCTTTTCGCGAGAGCAGTTGCAGCGCAGTGCAGCACTGGTATACACTCGTATAATACTTTGCACGGCTGCTCGATTTTTCTTTTGTAATCTGGCCCTTCAGTCTGAGCCTCTTCACTCTCTTTCCTGCTTCTTTTTCCCTTTCATTTCTCTTTATTTTGCCATGAATGTCGTACTTTTTACGATTTTTAGGTGTTTTTGCTTTTCAAGTTTTATTATTTAACTTTATTGTTAACTAAAATTTTTACGTACAAATCAGTCATTAGCAATAATAAATAACTGCAGGAAAGTGTACAATGTCCATTTCTTCTAAATAAAATTTTTCTCATAATATCATATATTTACAGAATATACTTCAGAACAAAATAATGTTATGTGTACAATGATACGTACATATTCTTATCAATTTTATCAATATCCATGAAAGAAACAATGCTTTATTATCTTTCTACAATAGTTTAGATATTTATTAAAAGTCCTTCCAATTTGCTATGGTAACTTCATGTTCTGAATAAGTTTGCCTACGAAATCGCACATCCGACAAAAAATTGATACGTGCACAACTTCGCAGCGCCAAAATTTGAAAAATTCATGAAAGAATCCACTGCAGCACGGTGCACCATAAACGATTGCACTGTCCAATCCTGCACCTAACAACCCATTCAAATCCTCTCCCCCATCCCTGCACCTCTGTTTGTCTCCCATCCCCCGTAGGCCACACTCTTTGTCGCCGTCGCTCCTTCGAGCCAACCCCACCAGCAGCGCTGCAGCGCGAGTAATTAGAAATCGCCGCGTATATCCTCTTCGTGCGGAGATCCCCGCTCCCCTGCAGCAGCAGCAGCAGCTCTCGCAAGGCGGTCCAAGCCTAATTAACGTCTCGCGCGCGCCTCTCGGCGGTATTGTAATTTATTAATAAAGTGCAATCTCGGCCGGTGCAGCGGGGCGGCAGCTAGGCTGCGACGTTGCCCACGGGATCTGGCCTGTGGTATAGCGCTCTCGGGCTCGTTAGCGCGCGACCAAGACGCGCGTAGCTGCATCAGCTCCTGTAGGTTGATTATTATTTCGGAGCTGTTACACGTCGATGCGCCATTGTTGCCTGAGCTATACCGGGGCTGAGGATGAAGCTTCGGCTCGTCTGGGCTTTCGTGGCTCTCGCGGTGTTATGCGTCGTGTCGGCCTGTACTGGGTAAATTTGAAAGGGTGGCTTTGCTTTCTTCGGAGGGGAGAGATGAGTTCTTTTCTTCTGGTGGGTGGTGCAGTTGTGGTTTTTTGGAGGTTAGGTTGGAGACCGAGGGAATGAAGAAGTAGTTTAGTTTAGTTTGGAGCGAATATTTGGTACTTGAAGGTGTGTTTGTTAATCTAGTACCAACGAAGCATATATTTACAAAAACTGATATAAAAATTTGTACCTTTGATCACTATTTTCAACCCTTAGAAGAACGTAAACTTTGGAGATGGCTGGAAATTTTTAAAGATAATCATTAATAACCTCATAGAGTCTACTTTCAGATGATAATAATAAGATGGGATTGAATCTAACGATTGTACAATCTAATTTTTGCATATTATTATACAAAAATAATATTTTAAAATTAGACGACAGTGTCTGTAAATGTACGGTGATCGATGGTAATTGGTTATGCTTTTTGCAAAATATTTGATACATAAATATTTTATGTCAAATATACAGTTCTTATTATGGTAAGGATACGTTAAAGCTCCTGCAGTTACAATTTGACCGCCTTCAAGCATCCAAGCTACTCCATAAATTCACTTGGTAAATAACGTAAGATTCGAAACGGGCATTGATTGATATACACTCGAGAGCCGCAAGATAAATATGAATTCGAACAATTTTACTACCAGTTATGCAAAAGACACGTACTGGGCGAAACACCGTAGACACGCGGCCGCCCGCGCCCAACGTTGATGTATGTATTTACTATTGATAAAGCGCTATATATACAGAGCAGGAGCGCAGCGCCGGAGGATCTGGTTCGAAGAGCTCGGGGATTTTTGCGAGATTGCACAATGTCAATGTTTGATAAAGCGCGCGTATAGTAGTTTCCTTTAGCGGGAGATAACGTGAATAATTGGGCATGAATATTGCGCCGCTTTTAACCTACTTAGCGGGCTTAATCTCCCGGCGCGTTACATAATTCATCGTAAGCTAGAAAATTTACGCTCACCGCCCGTAATTCACGGCGGAAAATGCACGCGCGCGCGAGAATCTCGATACTCGTGCGCGCGCGATCGTTGCGTGCGCCGTGGAAAATTTTTTCCTGGCCGATGAACTCTTCCTACACGAAGTTGGAGGAAAAAAAATAACCCGTTTCTCTATTCTATTATATGGGTGCTAGAGGCGGAAAAAAGGAATTCGAGATGCGCGTCGAATTACGAACAATGACATATCGATTACGAGAAATGTATAGACGCTAGAGGAGCGTCGAGGCGTGAAGCACGTTTCTCTAATTCGAATGTCTGACTGGCTTCTCGAGCTGCCGTTTTTTTGCGCACCGTCGAACGTGAAATTCCGAGAAAAAAAGAGTTAGCGAACGGTGGACGTTCTTCTTTAATTCTTGGGAAGTAACTAGACGCTCATAATGTACGTGATAAGAAAATAAGTGTTATATATGTATAGCAGTGTATATGGGTGATTCTACAAAAAATTTAATTTTTTGTCTCCACTCAGACATTTTTTTTTAAAAGTAGACTGGAATGCAGGTTAGACTAGGTTTATTTAAATGTAAATATAATTTATTTTCTATATGCAATATAGTGAAAGCCTTCTAATACTCGAAGTGTTTCATGCTTTAATTAGTACCAAATCATCTCATAAAAAATCATAATAGTAATTTTTACTCTTAGGTATTAAATTACCGAGTAAAATGCACTAAGTTAATTTTATTTATTAATTTATGTTCCTTATCTCTTTAGTAAACTCCGTAGCATTGAATACTTCTCTATTAACGATCTCAAATTTTTAATATATGTCAAAACTTTTCGTAAAACGATTCAAAATTCAAAATTAGTAATTAATAATTTTAATCATTATAATTCTATTGTATTCGTAAATGATTAATATTGTTCTGATGATACAAATAAGGTCTATACATCCATACATTCTGTGAAAAAAAAAGTATACTCCAAAATGTCAACATTCCCACGGAGTGTACATACAAAATTCACGCATTTCCAGAGAATCTTCCATCTATATATGTATACATGCACTCTATATACACATACACAGGCGCGTGTCCGCTCGTCGCTTCTCGTTTTCACGGCTAGCCGCATCTCGCGCGCGGCATCGCATGGAAACCTGCTACTAATGTTTACACCGAAGATGACAGTGCACGGTTCTCGTGCTTCTCTCCTCTCCTCCTTCTTCTTCTTCTCTTCGGCTACATATCCTTGGAGCGCCTTTAACACACATTCTCTCTCTCTCTCTTCCTTTCCTTTTTGCACTTCATGCTCTTATACACGCTCTTTGCGATATTTCCTCTTTGTATATATACCTCGGCCGCTCTCGATTCTCTCTGGACCCTGGAGTCTGCGTATATAGCGTATATATGGTACATGTTACGTGTGTTGCGGGGAGCTTCTTTCTTTTATTTCTGGTACGTCGGGGAGGAGGCGCGCGCGCAAGTACGGCGTTTGAGTCGAACACGCGCACGCATAATATTGTAGAGGAGAATTTATAATTACTTGGGCTGCAATGTCGGCATTTATGGGTGGTACTTTTCGAGATTGAAATTAATTGTTGTGAATGATTATTGTATGGTTGTGTTATAGTTGATTAATGTTGGTTGATTAGATATTGCTCAAAATTATTTAAAATTGTGTTTATTAATTAGTTTTATAATTGAATGATCTAATGAGATATATCCACATTAAAATTTGAGAGTTGTCTTTAAAATAAGATATAAGTATTTAACCGATTTCATTTATAAATACTTGTAAAGCAACGTAATTATTTGAGATCTAATAAAATAAAAGTGAAATTTGTTTCCTAATTTTTGGAGCAATTATTAAATTTAAAGGTTTACAGTTTTTATTATATCATTCTTCAATTATCTACTTGGCGAAACATTAAGATTTAGTTTATGCATACTAATAAAAACTACTTTTAAACATGTATTGCATAGTTAGAATAATCTTAAAAACATCATTTGGATTATACGTAGTGAATTTCAATTACAGTCAAACAGATTTATACTTTCCACTCCGAAAAGTCCACTAATTATTTCACAGACATTAAGTAAGCCTACATATCCTTAAAACCGATTCAATCTTATTTCCTCCCAGCCACCATTAGTATTCGATACAACCTCCTTCATCTTGCAAAACTAATCCCTATAAATCGCTCTCGTTCTCCCGTACACGCGTATCGCTTACGACAAACAGCACGCACGCTCTTTAATTCTCCTTTCTCTCCTGCTCACTACACACCAATACCACGACTCCGTACTCCGGACTCCATTCCATTTCCTTCCCCTCTCGCTCCGAATCCCGTGGGCGACGCGAGACACGTCAACTATACAACGCTAGTTTCTCCCTTTCTTTTTCCTCCGCTGTATAACAGAACGCGAAATCATTTCGCGGCGGCTCGCTTTTTGCGACACTGCGTTTTTCCGAACTGGTCGGCGCGACTATGGGTTTTAGTTGCATATACCGCACGCGCGCGGCCTTTTGTGCGCAGTTGTTGTTCTGCTTCGCTTCTCGCGGAGGAAGAGAGTAAAAGAGAGAGAGAGAGAGAGACATACGAGGTTTTCCGTCCGCGTGTCGCGTGTGGGCTTACGATAGAAAATCCGCTGTAGCTTGCCCGCACGGATTTACGAGCGATGAAATTCACTCCGTTTCTATTTGAATGCGTGTACGTGGGTTTCCGCGCGTGTGCGAGTGTTGACGAGGCGTGAGGTCGGAGAGTTCAGGGCATAGGTGCACCGAGCGGAGTCGTTGGCTTTTTGCGCGGAATAGAAATTGAAACGTTCTTTGTTGCGCGTTTTGTGCGCTTCTCTTTTAAGTATGATCGGTGTATGTGTATATTCATGGAAATTGCGGTATTGATGGCGAATGATGAATCTAGCGTTTGAGGATTTAGATTATATATTATTCATTGCATTTATGCATAATATAACATCGTATAGCCCAGAAACAAGTGTGCTTCATAATTTATCAGCGTTTAATATATATTTAGCTTCACCACGAAATTATGGAAGTTGCAACTAATTCTATGAACTCATTGATAAGTTTGATAAATAATATAATAATTGTTAATAATGCTCGTGTACGAGTACATATTATACACAGTAATTTTACACGAATATTTCGTGAAAGGCATCCAAACAATGATTATAACACAGCTTAATTTACAACGCTTTCGAATAACCCCCAAAAGTTGTATAATTAAAATAGTTTCCAAGTAACATCAACTCCCCCCATTCCCTACATATAATAAACTCCAAAGAAGTACCACAAAACTTTCCTAAGTTGCGTATTCTCTCTCTCTCTCGCGATCAGACCTTAATAAGTAAACAAGCCCCAAACTCCATAATAACGCACGCGTATCGTAGCCATATATACTCGTTCTCGCTAACAAAGCCATAATACCACCACGCACGCGTCTTCATTAATTTTACGACCTCACCGAACCCCAAAAAACGTGAGGCGACATTTTTAAATTTCTCCATTCTCGAGTGTGCCTCTCTCTGAAGTGTACGTGTGTGTAATATCTCTGCCGTGAAATCTCTCGAAAAGTGAGTCGTTCCCGGCGTAAAACAGCGCATGTAAAAGGAATCGACTTTGATCGCCGCGCGATGCACCTTTTATCTCGTATATAAGCAGTCCGAGAGCGACGCGCGCGCGTGTATATATATATATATATATATCTCGCACGAGATCTCACATCTCTCGGAGAGAAAGAGACAAGATATATACCTAGAAGCAGCAGACTGTGCACCGTTAATCCGCGGGACTCGGATTTCCACCTTCTCTCTCTCTCCCTCTCTCGGTCCTTTTTTTACGGCTCGCGTGCTCTTTTGACACCCGCGGTGCTGCAGCACCGCTACAGTCGTCGTCGTCCCACACGAAGGAACGTCACGACGATTATACGGACTTTCGTGTGTGCATTATAAACCCGTCTCTCGGCGCTGCTCCGCTCCAGAGCGAGAGAGCGGTTTTTCTTCTTTTTTTATCGCGAGAGAGCTCGTGATATCGCCGAGGTGCCGAGTAAATTAATGCGTTTTGGGAGGATTCGGGATTCCTCCGAGAGATTTTCTTATATACAGCTTTTGTGTGAGCGCTGATATCCTGGTAACGTTGGTTTTTGTCGAGGTAGGATATATGGCGTGATTTAGTGTTTTGGCGCTGTGAGCGGTGTAATAAAATTTTAACTCTTTTATGTTTATTTATTTTTTCCATTTTAGAGCGAGATATTAATAAAGCTTTTATATCCCCTTACTTATAATGCAGTGTGTATCGGTTATTCAAATGTTTGACGTTAGGAAAGTATTCCGTGAAATTCTAGTAATACTAAATAGTCCACTCAACCGTTTATACATATTTGAATAATAAGCCTCCTTAGTCTCCTGTCAATTAAAGAAATTAATAATCCGTATGAATACACCAACATTCCATTCACTTCTCGGAACGAAACAAGAGTACAAAAAAACATTATGTACAAGCATCATCTATATAGAAGCTGTTTACAGATCGCGCGATATTCAAAGCAATTTTTTTCCACGCCAAAAACTCCGACAACACCCGAAGCCCGATACATCCAGCCACCGACGACAGCCATATACCGAGCACACAACGGCATTTCCCCGACACTGGCGCTGTAACTCCTGTCCGCGCGCGTCATCCCCATTGATCATATCTCCGCGCGTCGCGTTTATGCCAAAAATTAAAAAGCGTGAAACAAATAAAAAAAATGTGGAGCGAGAGAAGAAGTCTATTCACCTCGGACGCGCCGACAGCTCTCCGCGCTCGCTCGATACGATCGATATCGGCCGCTCATCCGGCTAAATTCTCCGACGTTTCACGCGCCGCGCCGGCCGGAGGCGCGAGCGGAGAAGGCTCCCGAAAAATAGAGCCACACGCGCAATATCGCGCTCGGTCGGAATGGGAGAGAAAAAGAGAGAGAGAGAGAGAGAGAGAGAGAGAGAGAGAGAGAGAAGAAGAGCGTTAGAGAGAAAGAGAAAAGGGAGGGAGATCGGTCGAACACCCGGGCTCTGAATTAATCGGCCGGAAAGCAGGTCGGAGATCTCGATTCTCGTTCGGTAATTAAGCGACACGCTGGTATTTTTCTTCTCGCGGCTTCTGCTGTGTGTACCCAGCCTCGTCTACCTGCCGTTTATCTCGTTTTGTTCACGGTTTCTATGTTGCTTGCTTTTATGCGCTCACCTTTGTAGAACAAATTCCTTTGGGTGTTTAACTATTTGTTATTAGAATATACTTTGAATTGTTTGTATAATTTTCTTTTTATGTATTGTATTAAGTTTTTATTTATTATTAAGTAGTAACAGATAAGATCGATTAGACGTAACGTAGACTGCAAATAATTTTCAGTGAATCATTGATTCTAATGATCTCTACCAAACAAATTATTTCTTATTAAATTTGTTAATGTGAATATAAATAATTTTTTTCCATAGTTCTATAGTTTCTCACAATCTAATTTGAGATGAACAGTTACTATAATTTTGTGAATGCATCGTAAAATCAGAAAACACAATTTCGTTCTCTATTACCACAAAAAATATGAGATTCAAAAGTTATATTTTTTCCGAAAGTAAACCAACCGATTTTCCGCCGATCATCCAAGCAAACAAGAAACCCCTTCCACCCAGACTTTTACTCCCTGCCCTCCTGGAAAAATCCAATAATCCCCGACGGGCATCGAGTCCTCTAACCACCGTGCACTTAGATGCAGGCGCCGGCCGCATCACCGTAGTCTCCTCGCACACAAACACACACACACAGTATCCATGCGACGACGAGGCCCCCGAAGCTCGCGCTCCAGCTCCATCTCCATCTCCTGCTCCGGGCCGTCAGGCTCTCGTTAAAGCGATACGATCGTCCTATTCCGGCAGAGCCGATTAACGTCCGGCGACGTTTCGCATGCACCAGGAGGAGGAGGAGACGCGTTTATTTGGACAATTTAAAAGGCGACCGTCCGAGAGAGAGAGAGAGAGAGAGAGAGAGAGAGAGAGAGAGAGAGAGAGAGAGAGAGAGAGACTTCCTCCTCCTCGACGAGACAACAATCGAGAGACGGGATCGGGATCTCGTAGCAGCAGCAGCAGCAGGAGAGGCTCTTGAACAAAGCCCGGGAGATATGCACCTCTGCAGTGAATAGAAGAGGAGAGAGAGAGAGTGTAAGAGAGAGAGAAAAGGATAAATAAGATGGAGATAGAGAAGAGAGTGGGCACCACTCGTTATGGAGATGAGAGCAGAGGGCCACTGGACACAATGGCATCTTGCTCTCGCTTCTCTCTCTCTCTCTCCTACTGCTTCTGCTGGCTTCTTCTTCTTTTACTCCTTCTTCTTCTTCTTATTTTAGTGTCTGAATTCATATAAGCGTTTTGCCGCGCGCGCGCGCTCACAATGATCCAAATATGTTTTTCTGCGGCCTACAACAAAACGCTTTTATAAATGTTTATCATCAATTTGAATATTATCTGATGCGGGTGGGCAGCCGCGGCATTCGACGCCTTCTCTTACTTCGTGTCCTTCCTCTCTTGCTCCCTTGACTCTTTCTCTCCTGTAGATGAGTGATTGCGGTTGGTTGGTATGGTATGTGTACACCGAGAGATTTTTATTATCGCTTTTTGTCCTCCTCGGCGTCGTGCCTGAGCTGCGCGGCTATCTCGATTTCTATTTTTAATTTCCGACTCGTGAGAGAAAGAGACAAAGAGAGAAGATGAGCCGAGGAGTTTTCTTTTTGAGTAGCGTGTCGTCGAGAGATGCGCGCGTATGTGTATGTATCTGTATGATGGGTATTGTGAGGAAAATGAAGAGTCATCGCTTGATGAGGAAATTGAATAAGACATAGTCAAAGCCGACGTGTTGTCGGCGATCGTTTTGATGCTCAACGAGCGAAAAATTCGTATTTTCGAAGCGAATGTACTGAGAAAACTGTATCGTAACTAGCACGGTATATAATGATTGATATACTTAAAAAAATTGTTTTGTAAAATTAACGATATGAAATTTGAAAAATTAATTCTCAATAGTTAAACGATTGATATGAATTTGAGTCAAGTATAATACAAACATTTTTTATAAGATTTTTTTTAACTAGAATGTCATAATATGTTGCGATATCGTTTAAATGTCGTTTGGCGAGATTTTAGAAATATGTCTATTATATATGCTGTATTCAAACTTCAACAAAGATTTTTTCAATGTGCGAATCGAAAATCGCGTTGAAGTTTCTTTTTTAATACCGGATTAGGATTTGAAACACCGATGACGGATTTTTTTCATATTCACTTTTGCGGTGTGACACACGCGTCAACGGTATGCTGCTGTCAAAGGCCGTGGTAAAACTGTATCGGTTCCATTTGATGTTCTGTTTCAATAGATTAGGAGATTATCGCATATATTGCTACAATGCGTTATTCATGGTTAATTCGACCAACGATTCTATGTACAGTGCAAATATTCATGGACGATTTTTATATTCATTTTTTTAAAAAAGGAATAAGAAATAATGGAAGTGTCGAAAATGTGTCACAAGTTTCGACAGTTTTGATTGGTGGTTACGTTGAAAGATTGCATTGACTGAGTGATGTGAATGTATGAATTTTAGATTCATGATATTTTGTATTTTTCATATTTGAATATATATCTAAATATTATTTTTTCCTTTTGTTACAGGTGAGTTAAAGAACCAACTGTCAGCTGTTACGTGAGTTAATTCCTGCTCATTTACACTAGTAAACAACAGATCACTAATTAAGCACACATACTTCTCTGTATACTACCTGTATCACAAAAATCGTTATACTTACATCTCAGAAAACAGCAACGTTAAGAATCCCAGTAACAAAGCACCATCCACCGCAAACAAACCAACCGCGCCAAAGTATCTCGTCTCCATCGCCCCTATCAACCTTCCAAGATCGCCTAACGAATTAAACGAACCTCCCTCCAACAAAAAAGAAACTCTCTCTCTCTCTCTCTCTCTCTTCCACCCTCACGTACGCACAAAAGTTCAAGCTAGCGAAAAACAAGAAGACGGCTTCCGGCGCGCGAATCCGCCGCACGAACGGGCGAGCACGTCGCGGCACTGCCTCGAGATAAGGGGCTGCTGCTGCTGCGGCAGCGAAACGCGCAGAAATGCGGAGCTGCACATCAGCTACCGCTGCAGCGCGGCCTTGATTTACGCCCGCAAATGGCGCTCGTAAAAAATGCAGCGAACCCCGCCGTGGAAAAGAGTGTTTTGTTGTTTGTGGCTGTATAGTGTACCTGTCGAGCGCGCTGAGACGCGATGGGGTAAACAAGCGTGTAAGGGTGTATATACTGGAAAGGGGTTGAGGACGATGGCTAAGTTATGTATTGGATTTCGCGTTGTTGTTGTCAAAACTGGTGGGATGTATTTTTTGAAATTTCGATCTTGTAGAAGGTAAGGATAGTATGGGGAAAATATTACAGGAGAGGAGTGTGTGCGCATGCATCGAAAAATCGAAAAATCCAGCTCAGCAGCTTGGAAAATTTAGTGTTTATACTCGCGGCTCGCCCGAACACGTCAAACCGCAAAATTCTCGGCGCATGTAAAATAAAAATTACTCCACCGCTGGTATATTATGGAGAAGACGTGGAGTGTGTATCTTGGTGCCCTGCCAAAAGTCAAACCTCTGCAAAGGATACGAAAATCCTTCTCTCAGACTTTACATTTGTTCAGTGCTCTTATTCGATTTGAATTTTTTCAAATTTACTTTCTTAAACAAAATTGACAATATATAGATTATTCAACAGTCATTCTACAAACGAGCATACAGAACAAAGCTCGCACGCTCCGCGAACAAACAAAAAGCGTCTTTTTCAGAGTAACGACCTCTTCCGGCACCCTCCGCACATTTTTTTTGCGCCCACCCTTTCACTACTCGTCCGGGCAAAAGTTCTCGCCTCGCAAGAGCTTGCGCTGCAGCGTTTCCGAAAAAAAAAAGAGCGACAAGACCCGAGCTCTTGCTGGCGCAGTATAACGAAAAAAAAAAAAGAAAGGGAGCCTGCACGCGCGCGGGGAAAACAAGGCGAAGAGTAACGGCGTCGCGCACCGATGCGACTATTTTCGCGAGCTGTACGCCTGTCTCATATTGTGCGGTTAGCGCGCAGGCGGGCCAAGGGAGAGGCGCTCGCGTGATCGATCTTTTTGCGCATCCACGCGCGCGCCCCCGTCGCCGGATTAACTGCGATTTTTCATGCAGCGACGCGCCCGCGCTTGCAGAAACTTCGACGAGCAAGAAGGAAGCCGGGGTTTGATTTAGCTTCTGCTCGTGCAGAATGGTAATCTTTGTTTAAGTTTGCTTACTTCAGGTTTTTTTTTACATTATTAATAATTTGGTACATTCAAAAATCAAAAGTACATGTTTCAAAAATGTTTGTCAGGAGAAAAATGGATTGCTAATTTAATAAAAAGTTCAGAGAGCTGAAATTAGAACTATTTCTGAAAGTACGTAACTTAATGTAAAATAAGAAATGCAAAAGAAGAAATTCTTGGTAAAGTAATAGAAAAATAATTCAAGATTAAAAATTACTTATTTTACGGGATCCCGTGTCCTTTGAAAATATTACTAAAAATAGTTTCTTAAAATAAGAATTGACACATCTCAATGTATTAAATGCATTGCATCTTATTTTAAGAGAAACTTGCTCTTATAATAAGAAATCCTTTTTGCAGTATAGATCACGTTCATATCTGAAAACTGCAACATTTTCCGAAGATAATTCACAAAGAAAAAGAAATCTATCCCAAAAACAAATATATCCAATCATAAATCACCGAATGATACACTACCAGCGCATACCTTCTTCACCCGCTGCACTTCTGCAACTTTCTTGCTGCGTATACTCTCGCTTTTCCCTTTCCTGCACAATGGAATACACCCAGAACTGCATGTGTGCAGCGTAGCCGCCGCTGCAGCATTCGCGCGCAAGAACGCCACGAACGTTCACGCTTCATAAACCGTGTCGTCGGCGTCGGCTGCTTCCGCGCAAGCGCGATTGTTTTTCCAGAGGCGCGAGCGCAAGATGATGCATGTGCCGGCGATGCGCATGCACAGCCGATTGATATAGCGCGGCCCGCGGAAGGCACACCGCGCGCGTTGTGTAATTATACGCGGCCGTTATTTACGAGAGACGCGAGAAAGAAGAAGTTGAGTCGCGGATGGTGGGGAAGGGAGAGGAACTGCGGTGGCTTTTTATGCGCTTTTGTGGGAAAAATTGTTGTTATTTTTCTCATGCGGTATATGGGCGATGTGCGTTGTGATTGAGGTTATGGTCGGCTTTTTTAATGGCTTGTTTAATGGGACGACGGTATTTAGGCGCGGGAAATTGTTCTGTGTCTTTTTTTTTTATAGTCAAACAATATATTAAAAAGGGGTAATATTTTGCTGTTGCGCTGCAAAATGCATCCTGTTGCAGGCTGGAATGTGGCACGTGTATTCTTTACTCGATATGAACAAAAAGAAATTGTACTAGTTAGTTAAATGAAATCTATATTTTTAAGAATATTATGTATAATTTACTATTGTAATTATAATTATTATAGAAAATAAGTATGAATACCAAGAGTAGCGATTATCTCGATTGCCGCTTGGAGTAAACTTGCGCCAGCAACATTCCAGAGCTTCATGAACCCGTCATGCGATGCGCAATAAGCTAATAAATAGATTCGTCTATATAGACGATATAACGATGTTTATTATCGTCACGACCAACAAAATAACAGAAAATAAAACATCGGCTAAAAATACCTTCATTGAAAAGCGCAAACAACCACTGGCTACCAATAAAAATACCCCGGACACCAGAAAAATCAATAATGGACTTGAATTACACCGCGCGACAGAAATAGCGCAAAACTCCGTGCATACACAGGAAGAGGCGTGCCAACCCACCGCGTCGGAAAAAATAATATCACCCCGCGTGTAACGGGTTATGAAAGCACAACTCGCGAGAAGTGTCGGTATACACTCCTGGATAAACACTGCACAGTAGTGTGCGAGAGAGACGCGGAGACCCGCGTATACGTACGCGTACATTCCGCAATCCAGTTTCCTCGGAGCCAATGCCGGTGCATTCTCGGATCGCACGCATGCACGCGCACGCGTTCCAGCGGCTTCACCGCGACGCGACGACGAGCATACGTGCATAGAGACGAGAGAGCGATACCGATCAATCGCTACCGCTTGTTCTACCCTGCACGTTCGCTGCGCATGGAGCAGATGCGGTTTATAGCGAAATTATTGTATTTCAAGATAAGACAGATCGTCGAAGTAATGTTTTGTTGTAGATTTTGAGACTCTGTTGATATGGAAATGCTTCATACATTTATCCATTATAATGCATTTTTCAAGATTTTACAGTTTACAGTTTAGATACTTGACTGAGATGTGCTTATTGTAATAATTTTATTTTAGTATAAAAAATAATGTATTTACAAAATGTAACAATTTAAACGGCAAGGTCCTTAAAGCTATTATTGATGATGTAATTAGTATATTAAAATACACTGAAATATATTTCTTTATGATCAATAGACTAAAAATTTGTAGAGTTACATCGAATATTTTCTTACATTTGTCAAATTTACATAAAGATTACGGTTGATTTCTCTTATTATACAGTATGTATATATGCATTTCTATCTTCTCTGTTCATTTGAAAACAAGAAAATATACAAAAAGTACATCGAACATTCTGTTGAATTAAATTATTTCATTGCTTTCACTTGCAATTAGACTGATGTTCATGAACGTCGATACGTTAATAATATAATAGATTGTAGTGTGTTGTGCAACTTTAACGAGATTAAAATAATGAAGAGAGGCTGAGTGAGGAAGATTGATTGTTTCTTTAATTCATGAATTGATTGATTGATGCTCATTGCGAGATGCTAATTTTGCTCCATGTACGAATTACAACTGTACGTAAATTATTCACCTTTGAGTGGGTTTATAAAATTAAAATCAAAGAAGAACACAATTATAATAACGAGTCTATTATAACCGAGTGTAACAAACTTGTAGATATTCAAATTACAGATTGCTAAATTCTTCCGACTATTATATTATAATCCTTTACACATCACAATCCTCTTACGATTAAATTAATTATCAGATATCATAAGATTATTCAATTGAATCCGTTTGATCAGACTTGATTCGTCGAATTGATCATTCGATTTCAGAAACTCCATTCATAACAATCAACTTTCACTGCACTACCCAATCAACCACTAAAACAGAAGCTCTATTCCCTCCCACAAAACAACAAAATCAAAAAGAAAAAGAGAATACGAAGACTTTATACCCGATACTTATACACAGCGAGCAAAAGAGAGCATCGCGCAAAGAGCGATCGCGCCTGTTATCCGCCTCGCTGCCTCTCTCTCCCTCTATCTCTCCAATGGATATCCGTAATTAATACAAACGAGCCGCCTCGCTGCTCTTGCACTGCACAGCAGTGCCGTACTGTACAGTTAGATCGCGGGAGGCTTTCGCTCGCTGCAGCGTAGCGGCGATCGACCGGAAAACGCGAACGCGCGCGCGCGCGGGTGAAAGCGAAAGCTCTCGTATTAATTGCGTCTAATTTCGCGTCAATTTGTTGCGACTAATAGCGCGAGCGCTTGTCGCTTGTGTGTGTGTGTGTGTGTGTGTACGAACTAAATTAATCGCCGGGTAATTCGATGCGTTTTTTGCGACGATCCGACGCGGCGTATAGAGAATTTTGTGCTGCGGTGAAGTTAATTATGTATGGGTTTATAGGTAGATCGTGAGAGTACATGTGGGAACGAATTGAGAATGGGTTTCTGGGTTTGATGTTGGATCTTTTTTGACGCGGTTGGGTAAAGTGTTTCATCATAGATAGGCAAAAAATCACAGAGCTATGAAAATGTGGAAAAGGAATGTTTGTTAACGTAATACGAGGTTGAAAACGTACGTTACACGGAATAGTTAATTAGAAATCGAATACACGACTCGCGACTAAAAGTTCACCGTCGATTCGCTATTCACGCGTGGCGTTTATAACCGCGCTAATGATTTTCCATTAGAGTTAATCGATTTTCCTCCCATCAAACAAGGAGGCACTTGCTTGCAATTCGCAAATGTATTTAATCAAGTGCTGTGCCGCGCCGCTACTCGACTCGAACGCATCGCTGATTCCGGGCCGTATTAATGTTTCGGTCAACAAGCGCGTCCAACCAATATAATGGCGTCCATGTAAAAATATTTGCGCGTGTACGCGTATGCAAATATCCCTCGCATGTTTCTCGTTCGCGAGTATATATGTATATACGTATACACATCGACTGCCGAGAGAAGCCGAAAACGCCTGTAGATGAGTTATCGACGTCGGCGATAATATGCAAACCTGAATATTGTCAGGACGTAGCGCGACGGACGCAAAGCGTGAAAGAGACACGTGAGGCTGAATAAAAGTGGGCCGTAGGGTGCAAACCGGCATGTGGACTGGTGCACGCAAACGTTTCCGATGTTTAAATACGCGTGTCTTAACTTTCTGAACATTCTTTGCATGGGTGATTAAAGTTGTATTGACTGTACAATCCATGTCAAAAGTTGGTTATTGTTTTAAAAAATGGAATCTTAAACTATGATGAATTATTATGATCAGTATAATATGAGCTTCTGAAAAGTATAAATTATAGTAAAATTGAGAGGGTTTCACAATTTAATAATTGAAGAACTAATTGATACCGTTTACTATTGTATTATAATTAATATTACTCTACTACATAATTTGCTGTAAATTCAAAAAAGAACTGAAAGTAATTTAGGCATTATAAGTATAACTCCATTCTGTCAAATAAAATGATAAAATTATTATTCAAATTTTCAGAATATTTACAGTTCGTACCCAGAAATTTCAATCATTATTTCAGTTCCAAACATTTAATGTATTTTTGTTAAAGAGGGCTCGAGGGCAAAAGGCAAGAGGAAGCGGTGCAGCGGCCTTGGGCCTCGGCCCGTATTATATATTTATATATATATATATCGGATTTATGGCATCTGCGCCTCTCGTGCACCGTAAGCGCGCGTCGCGTTTTGCATTAATTTTTCCCGTGACTCGCTTTTTTGCACTTGTTATTATTTACATACGTAATGCGATCGTACGTACCTTCGCCTCTGCTGTATACGCACACGCGTGTACACGCGTGTATACGTGTGTGTGCCGGCAGGGCACTTAAATTAATTGACTGCTCGCGTTCCGCGACTTGTATTGCTCGCGCCCGTGCACATATCAGACGTATTTTATATATATTAAATGTTACGTTATGTTTCTATAAAATTTTTTATCTCGATCAGAATAACATACTCGAGGAAATGAACGAGCTGCAGTGTGCGCGTATGTGCTTGTGTGCATGCACTGTCCGTATTTACATATCTGTATCAATTCTCTTTGATATTCACTCTGTATTTTGTAATATTCCGCGCTGAATTATGACCGACGGCGCAAAATATGTGTACACAAACGTTATGCAGGCCATTTTTATTACTGACAAATGTCAAACGCACTCTGGTTAAATTACAAATTTATCGCTTTATTCAATAAAAAACGTATCTGCGGAGAATTGTTTACCCTTCAGATGTCCAATATACACAATATTGCCAACGCAGATCGTTTACAATGCAAATTGTTCAAACACCTCGCAAACTCAATTTCCGCTCTAATAACCTCGACTTAATGCAAATAAATAAAGCAACGTACGAACATCGCGACACTGACATCGATCCGCGAATCGTCATATATCAAAATCGCGCGTGCGCAATATTCACTTTGAAGCTTGAACCCCGGCGTGTGTACATTTCATCGGTCAAAAGTCCATACCCACGCGCGCACTCGCGTAATGAAGGCGCATTATCCCGCCGCAGCGCGTAAATCGGTAGGCTTAGCGGCGCGGGAGAGTGAATTATATCTCCCGTTTTACGAGAGAAGCCGGGGCCCGTTATCTTTTCAGCCCCGACCGCGCGCGCGCGCGCGGCTCGCGTGTCGCGCCGAGCAAGAGGCCTCGTTCTCGATGGGCATTATAACGCGCGACGTACTTTGACCGAGGAGAGCCTTATCAATTTTGCCGATTATTTATGCGCGCATGTGTGTGTGTGTGTGTGTGTGTGTGTGAGTTTGAATGGGGGAAGATCGGTCGATAGAATTTTAGCTTGCAATGCTAAAATGCGCGGTGTATAGTGTTATACGTCGACAGCTGCGACTGTCAAGGTGCGATCGTTTGTATAATTTAATTACGCTGAGTAGTGTGTGGTAAGGCTGGAAATGGAAGTGCGAAGGTTTAGATAAGCGATTGAGAGGTGTTTGGATAAGTAGAATGCTTATCGAGATCGTTTTAAATAATTACATTTATTGAGTGTCACTTTTTTATAATTAAATGTGATTATTGTAATTAACAGTTTACTAATTATAGATTGTTTTTGAATTCAAATATTTTCTGTTTCATACATTTCTATACATTTTTAATTAATATTGTAGTTAAACATGTACTCTGAATATCGAATCCAATTTAAAGTTCCATTTGTTCGTTTTATGATTTCAACTAATTTATCTTTAAATAGCAATGTAGAATATAAACCTGAAATACCCGCTATCTAAAATAATGTATTTAATTCCGTGCAGAGCTTGCTCACATTTTTACAACTATCGAACAATAACAATGAAAGTTAATCTTAATAAAGAGGTGGAGACAAAAAGCAAAAACCGAGAAAACAAAGTGGAAAAACAGAGAGCAAGAGAGATAAGAAGCAGGGGGGCAAAGAGAAAGAGAGAGAGAGAGAATGAAATGTAGTTTGCGAGTTGTGTATAATGCAGGTATACACGCGCGTGCGCGCACGAAGGGAACCGGTTTTATACGAATGCGCATTAATTACGAATTGTTCGTTCCGTTCAATTTTTCCCGGCTTTTTCTTTCGCTCTCTTCCTCCTCTCTCTCCCCTCCTCTTTTTTGCTTCGTCTCGCGCTTAAGCTCAATTAATAGCTGAAAAACTCGAAGTCATTATGAATATACACGCGTAAGCTGATGCCAGGCGTAATCAAGACGCGTAATGGTGATTGTGCACAGAGCGTGCGCCACTCGGTAAAGCATAGTCGAGTTTAATTTTTCCTGGCAATTCTGCTTCAAATAGCGTAGCGGATAAATAAACATAAATGAATACACAACGCCCACTGTCGCGTTATATTTCGCGTGTAGTTATGGACGCTGGAAAATCGTTGCGATAGTTGAGAAACTAGTTCCTTGGGTACTTTGGTCTGATATTACAAACACCTTAAACTTCGTGAATTGATTTTAAGTGAAATTTGATACTGTTCTATAATAGCATCTCATTACTTTTAGTGGACAGCTACACTATTATACTTCTTTTTGAAATATCGGATTTATCGTATTTCGTATACCGCATATGCATAGAGTCGTAACTCATACTGCAGCTGTCATGAAGTCCAGTTATCTATTTTTCAAAAGAGAAATAATAATCCTGATAAATGATTTCCTTCATTTTCACTACCGTAAAAGTCTACGCTGAAAACAATTTTCTTTTCCTAAAAAACTGCTTACGCCATCTTTTTAACGGGAAGAACATTGTTTGATTCAGTGGTACAGAATTCAAGCGTGAAATTCAAATTTAGTCTGAAAAGTGTACAGCACAAAAAAAGCCATTTTTATTCACCTTACTCTGGAATCATGGAATCAACACAACAGTGAAAAAAGTAAAAAGCGCAAAGAAATCAACGCACGTATCGTCTCCGCTCGAATTCCCCTCAATCACTTACCTCTCTCGCTCGCAGGGGGCAATTAGCAAAGAATCGCGTCTGCAGTTACATACATACACCTACACCTCAATACGGTGCAAAAAAAAAGTCGGCGCACTCGCACCCCCGTCTATATACGTATGCGGAAAATAGCGCTGCGCTTTTGTCGACTCGCTATTGCTGCTGCACTTCCGGCCTGGCGTGTCTAAAAGCCAATTAGGCGAGCTACCGGCGCCTGCCGAGGCCATCGTCCGCCTGCATCCGTATATGCACGTATGTGGATGTATGTGTGCGCTTATATATATATATACACGTATATTGCGCTTCTCTGACATCTGGGGGACTCGAGCAGTCGCTGCGCGCTCACGGCGCGTCAATCGGGATGACGTAATTGGCGTAATTGCTTCTACGTGTAGCGTCACAGAAGTGAGCAGTGACGGTATCGGCACTGTGTGGTGTATGTGTGTCTAGTCCCACGACGCGGCGGTGCTGGTGGCGAATCTTCCTGCAGCGACGATTCGATTCCCATTGACGGATTTAGCGACGCGCGTCGTCGTTCTAAATGGTGTCTGCATGTGTGCGTGTGTGTACGGCCTGGAGTGGTATTGGAATTATCGGGAAAACCGCGGGTTTGTCAGGTGATCTTGTAATATCGTTTGCCCGTGGGGATGTGGGTGTGTTTTTGGACGGTTTACATGGAGATGGAATTTTTAGATCGTGGTTGCGTTGGGATACGCTAGCGGAAGGAATTTGTATTTTAAAAATGGTAGACTGCGTTTGAGTAAGTCAAGTGTAAGTAATATTGATTGCAAACACATACAACGTATTCACTAAAATATGGTTTTACAATACATAAGGAAATATCGATTTCTCACAACTGTAGTAAAAAAATAAAAATTATTGAAGAAATTGATGAAGAAGTAGAGAAGAAGTCTAATAATGCTAATAAGCATCATAACATTGTTTTGAGTTCTTTGTCAATCTGTTTACAAAATATAGATTACATTTTAAAGAGTAATGTAAAGTCAGTTGATAATAGAAAAAGTTCATTAACTAAAAGTTCTTTAAATGACATCTGTTGAAAGTACGAAAAATGTAAAGAACTCTGTTCGTTAAAGTAAATATTCCATAATTCGAAATGTTAAGTATTCTTTGAAACTTTTATCAAAATTCTCGATAATTCAAAATCAGTATAATTCAATATAATGCATATAGCTTCGGGACTATATTATTAAACATACAGAGATTGCACATAAAAATTGCCATCTCTTACCATCTCTTCGCAATTCACATTGTTCTTTCTCTCACTGCTGCTGCAAGGCGTAACGCCTCGGTCGTCCTCTTCTCTCCCACATTCGCGTTATTCTCTCATTCCCGCGCGCACGTGTGTATAGGCATTACGTTTCCGCGAAGCAAGAGCCGAGTATAGCGCTCGGAGCGTCATCAATTTCGTACACGCGAACTGCGCCCGGACGATTTGCACGAAACTCCGCAGCCTCGTTCCGTTATTCTTTTCCTCCCTCTCTCTCATTCGGGGATGGATACATAGTATATATATATACACTGTATTCGCAGAGCTAGTGCGGTGCGCATTTTAAGTTTCGCAGTTCGCCTGCTCCTTAATTACCCCGCGTGTGCGCTGCGTGTATATATATATATATATATATATATATATATATATATATATATATATATATATATATATATATATATATATATATATATATATATATATATATATATATATATATATATATATATATATATATATATATATATATATATATATATATATATATATATATATATATATATATATATATATATATATACGAGTGATTCTCCTCTTTTTCCGCGGTGGTAGCCGCCGTCTGCTCGTTAACGAGGAAAGGGAGAGAAAATGAAATCAAGCCCGTTCATAAAAACGAAACGACGACTAGATTATGGCGCGCGGGACTTCGCTGATTCGCCGCCGTCCCCAACCGAGGAATTAAGCTTCTTTTGGGGGAAAATAACTTAACTAAATTGTTTCGAATGGAGTTGGGACCTTTTTCGTTACGGGTTCCATGGTTTTTGCTAAAGTGGTCGTGCGGGAGAGTAGACTGGACGCTCTCTGATTTAATTTTTCTGGATTTAGTCCTTGAATACGACCTTTGTTTTCAAGTTTTAATTTAATAATTCCAAACTTTTAATTATACTTTACATATACTTAATGCCATTGAAAGTATACAATAAAAGTCTGCTATCTGTGAAGATGGGTACTTTGAAAATAAATAGTCGCTGTGAAAACAAACAAGAAGATCCTGATGCACAATTTATCTGAATGTTTAATTTGCCTCAAAACGACCATACAATCAGAGTTAAAAGACATTAGACAACTCTGCTCAAATATTGATATGCCAGAAACGAGAAACAATTTAAGGTAAAGACAGAATAAAAAGCTCGCGAAACGTGGGTACACACACACACACGAAAATCCACGAACAAACGCTCGGCGCGTCTATCCGCGAAAATTTCTCTGCGATCGGACGTAGTGCAGCCGAGCACGTAGCACCACTTTTAGACATCCAAGACCTCCTCCCCCCTCACCCACACAATCACGTGCGGAATTCGCGCGCAGCATATAGCGCACAGCTCGAAAAAGAAGCTCGCCCAGACAGACGGAGTGGGAGAAAAAATACGCTCGCCACTTCCGACTGCGCTTCGCGGCAGACGCCCCCGGAAATTGAAGAAGCGCCGGTACGCGGCGCGGGCGAGCGAGCGAAATTATTTATTACTTTATCCCGGTCCGCGCGTGTACATATATATACGTCGGCGCAATCTTGCAGCCGCTGGCACCGGCACGTACACACACGAGAGAAAGAGAGAGAGAGAGAGAGATGGAGCGAGAGCGAGATACGGAAACGAAATTTTATTCGAGACCGCTGCAACGCGCAGACTTTTAGCTGTGATAATTTTTCGGTACTGGCGTCCGCTACGCTTCGCGGTCTTTCTTTAAGTCGAACCCACGAAGAGTGTATGTATGTGTGTGTGTGTGTGTGTGTGTGTGTGTGTGTACGTGTGCGTCTATAGACACGCGGAATGTATTGCGCTCGGACTGAGTTATGGTGGACTTTAATGGTCTAGATAAAAATCGAAGTACTTATGTTGGCGTGGTAGTCGTTATGAGAACTTATATATCGCTCGCTATGTCACATCCTTTTTGCCCCTCCTTCCTCCCGCTTTTTTGCGGATGATTAGTGACTTTTGTTCGCGTGCGCGCTCACTATCTTTTTGCTTAAATCATTGCCATTGTAATTTATTGTTACATAAATTACGCTCTCGCAATAAAAAGAACAAGATCGCCAGTAGCAATATAAAGAATTACATCGAGATCTCCCATGTCGAAGTAGAAAAATCCTTCCCGCGCAAAGGGTTTTACCCTCGACGAATCTCTTTTCGACCCCTTTTTTTCCGGGCGAAGGCTAAGCGACTCTTCGGCGAGCATCCTTCTATCCACGGCCAAGCCAATATTGGCCAGGTCGGAGCTCAAAGCTCACGGAGTATGAGATGAGGCACTCGGTCTGCGAACCATATATATACGTGCACGCCGCGCGGTCCGAACGCTGCAACTCGCTCTTTTTCCTGCGCTGCGCTACCGCTCAAAAGGCACAAAGGCGCGCGCACCGTCTCTGTCTCTAATTTCCTTTTGCTCTTTCGGTTTACCCTTCTACGACGATCCTCCGGATTTTTTGCCTTCCTAGAGGGATGAGAGGCAAAAAGTGTGTAGCGCTTTAAGCATGATTTTTGTGGAAAAGCGTTGTGTGGACGAGAGAAAGGTTTCTTCCTTTTAATTACTCGAGCTGAAAGAAAGGTTTTATTCAAATGAGGATTTATATTTTTGTCTCACCGATGACAAACAGCTTTAAAATTATGATTAACGTTGAAAAGTATAAGTAGAATTATGAAATAGCGTTTAAATTAGATTATTGAACAATTCCTTTGTTTATCATTGTATATATAACCTTTACCTCTAATCTCTCAATCATTCATTTTCTCTCTGTCACTATCTTCTCTTTCTTTCTCTATCGTTCTTCCCGTCCTTTTCTTCTTTTTTCTTATCCTGTGGCTCCTTATTATTCTCCCACTGACTTTCTCTCTCCTCTCTGTCCTCTCCTCTCTCTCTCTCTCTCTCTCCTCTTCTTTTCCGTTCGCTTTCTCGCGCGACCCAATCTACGTCGGTGCACTGCTTGAAAAATTATGACCGGTGGGAAGGAGTAGCAAAGATTAGTCCCAGAAGAATGGCCCCGGATAAATTAGATGCGCGCGCTCACGTTGAAGAGGAGGAAAAAGAGAAAGAGAAGAGCGAGGGAGTGCAGGTATATTCGTCGGGGTTATTAAAATTTTACCGACTCGTTTATTTCGTGCCCCAGAGTTGGATTAGTTTAGGGTTGACGCTTAAGTTTTCAGAAGTTCGCCCCAAGACCTTTATAACTTTTTAATTCCTTGATATGCGACGACGTAATTCCGTCTATGCAGCGCGCCGTATATATACGAAAAATCTCGAGAGCGAATTTCACTTTTATATGTATCTTATTAAATTTACGATTCCAGGCAAATTAGAGTCTATCTTCTGGGTGTGCAGTCGGACGGAATTCGTAGATTCTAATAAAGTTATCACGCATACCGCGGGCTGAATTTTACATTATACACATAAATAAAGTTATATAAAATATTTCCTCTCTTGACATTTTACTACACTTCATCAAAGTTATATAACGCACTATTCCGCTATTCGTAAAAAAAGAACGACTTTTTGAAACTTGGTTATTATCAGAATAACGACATTCAGCAAACAAAATGCCCGCGCTTGCGAGTTTCCTTTAATTACCAACTGCCGTAAAAAAAGAAGCAAAGCGAGCAGAAAAGAAAAATTAAACGCGTGAGCACTCTTTTTTCTCTCCATTAAAGACTCATTCCGCGATATATTTCTCAGGGCGAAGAAAGAACGAGGAAAAAGAAGAAAAAGGCAACTAAGAACGCAAGAGCGCTCGCATGTCACGGCGAAATCGAGTAAAAAAGGCACCGCCGCGGAGGCATAAAAGAGTTGGCGAGTCGCGCTGCAGCACGCTAAATACAGAATGCGCGTGACTCGCCGACACCCGAGTCTCTCCCCCTCTCTCTCTCTCTCTCTTATTCTTCTCCCTCTCTCCCATCGAGGCTCGAAATTAAATTTTAATAAAGGCGCCTCGACGCCGCTCACGTATATGTATAAGAAGTCGCACGACAGAGAGCGAGAGCGGAGAGGTTCAACAATGGAACGCATCGGGATGATTATATCGCACCGCGATCGACCTGGAATCTGCTCCTCCTCCTCCTTCTACATCTTCGGCTTCGAGGAGGCGCGCAAAAACTTGTCCTCGAAAAATGCGGATTAACTAACTAAAAGGGCCCCGACGACGCGGACCCTTTCGTGCGGCTTCGCGCGGCCTTCGCTGCTCCGGTCTCAAGGTAATATTCCGCGCGACTGCACCGACGCGACGCGACGCGAGTTCTTTTTTTTCTTCTGGGTCCTCGTCTGGTGTGCATCCAGCGTGGTGTTACCTCGCAGGTTGTGGTTTGAAAAAGGAGGCGAGTGTTGGCTTTCGTGTCGTGAAGTGTCAATGGATACTTTTACACGTAAAGTGACGCTGATGCGGAAGAACATGATATACTCGAATAAGGTACCTTAAATTCGCAGATTTTTAAATTATTATTTATGGAGAGTGGATCATTTGTTTATATCTTAAATAATTCTGCTTTAATACAGAAAGTAGCGGTGATAAACATAGTTTATCGAGACGCAAAAACCGGTGCAAAACAGGCGCTCCGGCTCTTAATTATTCCACGAAATCACGTTCTCTATCCCTACAAAAGCTGATTCTCTTTCTCTCTCGGCTTTCGTGGCACCTCCTTCGTTCTCATTTTTCTCTTCCCCCGGGACTGCAAAAAAAAGCAGCGTGGAGGGCAAAAAGAAAGATCGGCAACTCGATGGACTTCGCCACCTTATAGTCCGTCGTCCGGTACGGCGCGGCGTGATCAGCTTGTCGCAGGTGTGATCGTGAAAGACTATTTTTCTCCTGCCTCTCCATTCTCCTTCATTTTTTTTTCTCCTGTCCCCGACCTCTTCCCTCTCGCTCGCTCTAACTACTTTTCTATTTATATACCCTTCTCTACTTCCACTATTTTCCTCTTTATCACTCTCGTGTTAGCGGTGCGTTATCTTTTTGCAGCATGCGCATGTACTGAATATTTTTGTTATTCAGGCTATTTTTAGCTTCATTTCTTGTACGTGTTATTACATGCAGAGAACAACTCGGCTACATCTGCAGGAGACCCCGGCACTTACAGCCTTAGTGGCTCAAGTAGTAGAATCACAAGATCACCATGCAGTTTCGGCTGTAGAACAAAGCAGTTATAGCATAGCAATTCAGAAACGGGCTACTGTTAATATACTAAGTTTTGCCAATTTCTCGTAGACTCTTACGATGAAAATCAATAATTTATGTTGGAAATACGTTTTTCAAAAATATGAACCATTAATCCTTGCAAAATATAAGTTAATAGGTATGAAATCCGAATATTCGAAAAGCTAACCTCAAATATCTATCATTTCGGCTATTCGCCTTTAGGGGGCGAGTCAGGCTAAAACTGTTTTGTGTTACAGCAGCGCTAGCGGTGTGATCCTACCGCTGATTCGACGTTACCACTACAACGCTAATACGGCGGAGTTTATCTCTCCGTGTACTTACATTTCCTTTTATGAATACTCGACTGTATCATTTTTCAGTTATTACTTTTACAAGTTTGGATAATGAAGAATTAATAATAAATATATAAATATACTGTAGAAAAAGAATTTCAATAACAATTAGAAGATATTTATTTGGTACCCACTTTGGGCGCCAAATATAAGACTTTTAAAAATCTCATTATACTCTTTACGACTAAAGTATTGTATAAAATGATTTTAGCGTCATTATTATAAATACATTTTACTATAAGATTGAAATGGGGTCTTACAATGCTTGGACATTTTATTAATTATTCCTTTATATTTTTGCGCCAAAATTAGGTCCAGTAAAAAAATTGAATAATGTTGTTTACGACTAAAGTATTTTATTGAAAGACTCAAGCATCAATATTTTGAATGCAACACTCAGCGCTTTACACCTACCTTTCTCTTCATCACTTTCTCTCTCTCCCGTGCTTTTTCTGCGGCACAAGAGACCGTTACGCACGAAAAAACGTCGCCCGCACTACAGAGCAACAGCAGCCCATGCATACACACTGCAGCCAGGCGAGAAAAGAGAGCAATGCAGCAGTCTCGGCTCTCTCTCTTCGGGCCGTCGCTTTTTGCCGTGGGGTGGTCTTTTCGCCACCTTTTTCCTCTTATTTCACTACCCAACAAGAACGGATAGAGTGAGAGAGAGAGAGAGAGAGAGAGAGAGAGAGCGAAGCAGAGACGTGGCCTTGCCGTCGTCGCGACTCTGTTTTCTCGTTCGCCACACGTCGCCGTTCCGCGCCGGTGTATACGGCGAACAATGGCGCGCCACTGCGATACACACCGCTCTTTGGTGCACACACGGTGCGCGCAAAAGAGGAAGGAGGGAGGATAGGAAGGCAGGCAGGCAGGCAGCGTGCCTGCACGTTTGTATACGTATGTGCTCCCTCGGAGGGGCCGCTGATTGGCCTGTTTATTGGCTCCCGAAAAGAGGGAGCAGCAGCGATACACCTCCCTTTTTTGCCCTTGTTTCCCTCTCTCTCTCTCTCGCTCGCTCTCTCGGTGTTCCTCTTTTGCATTTTTTTTTCGTCCTCGTCGTCTTCTTTTTGCGTAGAAGTGTATACGTTACGCATGCACGTAAGGAGGGAGGGAGGCGACGCGATTAAATTATGGAAAGAGATCGGGCTCTCGCGTATTTTGCGCTTAAATCACTTTAATTACGCGGCGCGTGGTCTGATGAGAGAAAGAGCGAGAGAGAGAGAGGATAGGACGTTATGTTCTGGCTGTCGAGTGCGTTATTGATGTAGCATTGTGAGCTTTTAACTTTGCCATGGCTCGGCGTGTATACGTGTATGCACGCCCGCGCGTGCTCAATTTAATCTGTTACCGCTTCATTAATGACTCGCGGAGGGCGCGAGCTGGGAACTTAAATCTCTTCATAACAAAGATACAAGTGCGTTTAATGCGTTTTTGTGATTCGACGCGCGACGTTACGTAAAAGGTCGATTGTAACACAGCTGTTTATTATTTTTAATTAAGTTTCGATGTTCGCTGGGCTTTTAATGGGAGCCGAATCAGGTTAATTTAATATCGTTGTTTTGTACGAGCGCATATTTTACGCGGGACAGTGACACATTACTCGCTGAAAACTAAATTATAAAATGATTTTATGATATTTTTGCATATTAATTGCGACTCCCATACATCGCGACAGCGATAAAGGTAACCCTGACAAACTCCACTCGAACTCGTTAATAATTTCTCGAGGCGTCGACAAATAAAATGACTATCCCCATGAATCAATGCGCCATCGAGATTCAATTCAATTCGAGCTCCGGGAAGAAAACAGAAAAACAAAATGAAAACTAATAGTTCCAAATCGCAATTACGCATAAAATTTATAGCTTATAAATGCACGCCGTATCCAATATAATCCCGAGCTCGGCTCGCATGTACCCTCGGCGTACACGTATATTTACCGGGTACAAACATTGGCCGAGCAAACGAACGACACCCGATACACGTACACACATGCACACTCCAACTCCAGCAGCACATATCCATCCTCTCGATACGTATATAAGAACATTTCGATGCGCGTTTCTCTCTCTCTTTGCGGCGTTTTGATTAACAACCTCGAGCCGCCGCGCAGGCCGCACGACGACTCGCAAGACGCGCGTTTGCATTTCCAGTCCGTGTGTACACGTATACATCTCTCGTGAATGGGATTACTCTTCATTCACTTCTCGCTCGATATCAATAGCGCGCTGCTTGCCGCTGCAGCTACGATGCATATTGTGCGTTACCAGTCCCAAGACTCGGATGAATAATTCGCTTGTAAACACACGGGAGACGCGACGCGACGCCCGTGAGAGACAGTTTGCAATATTTGCAGGGGGGAGGGGTGCGAGACTGGGAACGCGACCCGCGTAATTGGGTAAATATTGCAAGTCGCGGGAACGACACGCATAGCTGGCGCTTTCGTTTATGCGAGGGAGGTAGTAGGGTTGCTGCTTGTCGAGCAGCACGAAGATCAATAAAGCCGTCTGACGGAGGAAATGAGCTCATGAGGTTAAAAAGGTGTGGAAGGAATTAGATAATTATTCTTAATCGTCTGCGCTGATTTGTAAGTCGGATAAGGTTTTTGATAGAATATGTGTGCTCGATATGGGTCGAGTGTCGAAAAAGAAGAAACTTTCACACACGGGTATTATTAATGTCTCGTTGATGTTGATTGACGTTTTCATGGGGAACTATTAATTCGGTACCTCAGTGATTTAGTGTACGATAATTATCAATACAAAATATATCAAGTGACGGAGGATTCTGTAGGATCCTATATACTAACCAGACCAATTTTGACTAACTTTAAAACTTAATTGATATTGCGAAACACTAATTTATGCTCAAGGCAAGCTTACAGACTTCTCCTTGATTTCAATTTGACTCCACACACGTTGACCTAAATATCCATTACATTCCATAAAACTCATTATCGCATTTATTAAAACATTTAATGAGCAAACGTAACATTCGCATTACTCTACCCGCATCTCATACCATGTATATATGTTAAATACGTCACGTAAGTGTCGCTCCAAGTGAAAATCAAATTAATGAACCATGTTGTTTTTCTCCCCCTGTTGCAGGATCGGCATGTGAAAGGTGCCAACCGTGAGCCGCAGATGGACTCGAGCCAGGATTACCACTTGCAGTCGGGCTACGAAAATAAGACGCACACCGTGCTACGGTTTAATCGGCGCTACGACACCTGCGATCCCCGGGACCTCAAAATTACGGTGAGTCACTTTGACAATTAACGAGGCGCTGCTGCTGGCGCAGTCCCTCGGCTCTCCCTTGAAAACTTAATTAAATTTCGATCTCCCGCACGTATCGCGAGTGAAAGTATACGTACACGCTAAGTGTAACGGATCAAAGTCGCTTTCGTCGTATAATTATAATTATATAAAACGCGTGACCCAAATATGCTTATTTTTCTTTGTTGCATTGTGCGAAGCGGTATGTGTTTACTTTCCCTTTGATGAACGAAACGTCGCTGAATTTTTATGACATCGTCAACTGAAGACCCTTTTCTCTCCCGAAGCCACGCAAAGAGACAAACACACAGTGCGAAAACAATGGCTCAATCCCGCTTCCCGGAACGAAACACAATTAATTTCACCTGGAAGTGTTTATCGCGTCGGTGAGCGGTAGGCAGCGCAAAAGAAAGACAACGCTGCGTAGCCAACACCTCCGGGAGCTCCACGCGCGTAAAGAGGCATAATACAGAGAAGAAGAAGCAAGAGAGGAGCGAGAAAAAAGAAAGATAGAAATGTGGCGAGGGCAAAAAGAAGCCGTACAATTCCAGGGCTGGGTAATTATGTATTTCGCGAGTCATTGACATACGGGAAATCCGAGGAATTTCCATTCCGCAGCTTCTTATTGTCGCCCCTGCAGCCTCTCAATGATACCTCCTCCTCCTCGATCTCTCTCTCTCTCTCTCTCTCTTCTTCTCTTCTTCTTCATCCTATCCTTCTCACTAACAGGACGTCGTTCCTCTTATGCTACCGGCTACCGTTCGTTATCTCGTTATTCTCGGAGCAAATACGCTCTTCTTCTCTTTCTCTCTCCTCTTCTTTGCTTTGCTTTGGGCTTGCGGTTGGCCGAGAGCAGAGCAACATCACCAGCAGCGGTGGACCGGTTCGCCAATGTCGGCCGGTATTACGCGTCAATAAAAATCAGCGAAGCGTCGAGCCGGCATGTACATGACGCTCCTCTCTCCTCCTCTCATACTTTCTAAGTATCTCCTTCTTTTTTCCCCCCTGAAATCTCTCGTCCTCACCGTGTCTTTTTCTTCCTCGTCGCTTTTTTTTCTGCTGCTCTTCGGCTTCATATGCATTTCCATGCGACCTTCTTAGCGCTCGTTTTCTCCTCACTTTTTCCCGCACATTCGAGGAGATCTTTCACACTCGAATGCCCTCGGGCGGTCGACGATCCTCCAACAGATTCCTTTCTATTCTTCTTCTACCGCTGCTTCTTCTTCTTCTTCTTCTTCTTCTTCTTCTTCTTCGTCTTCTTCGAGTATATGTCTCTCGCGCCTCTTCTTTCGTACGCTCTGTGTGTCTCGAGCGCGTTTTCTTTCTCCTCATTTTTTGCGGGAGAAATCTCTCCCTTGACGATGGCGCGCGGAGTCGAAGGGCTCACACCCAGCGCAAAGCAGCGCAGTACCGCAGATTACGGACTTTTATAGTTTGCTTAAAACGTTACGAGTCGCTCATCTTGGGCCATTAAAGCCTCGTAAAAAAGCGAGCGCTCGCGCGCGTTTCGCTTCTTTAACACCTTGCTCTCGCGATTTTTCGCGGATGCTGCGTTGGGTTGCGGTGCCCCGTATTTGCCTTTTTTAAAATAATGTTTTCTCGGTTTAACCATAAAGTCAGACAAAAACATTAAAGTTTTATAAATTTATCGTGTAAAGTTTAAATTCAATGAAATTGTAGAAAATATTAGTAAGTATGAAAACGAAACTCACGATTATTCATAATATCAATATTTTTATTTAGTACACAAATAAACACAAACGAAGGAAGCATAATTTATATAAAGAAATATTCAGAAAACGAATTTTTAATTAATAGTAAGAATAATCGTTTAAAATTTGTTGTCAAACACTGTATAATACTGAAATGAAAGCTACTTATCATAACAAACGGGGAATACTTTGCTAGTATAAATTATAATGAGAATAAAAGTTGAATGATCATGCTGACTTTTCGTTTCTAAAACATCTTTTTGTGCAAATCTTTTGCCACCCTAACCCACTGACACACAGATAAACGAGCCTTTCTTGTACTTTGAATCAGCACCGCGCCCGCGTATTTCGACACACACGAAACCTCTGCGACATCCTCGGCAAAGGAGCGAAAGAGTTAGAAGAACTCGCGCTGCACTTTCATTTGGCGAAGTGAATCTTCCACTTATTACCGGCCGCGGTCGTTCGCCCTTGGGCCATCGCGATGCCACAACCGCCGTCTCCCTATCTGCCGGTCTTTTGTCGAGACATTCTCCCTGCTGCCAAAGTCTAGTCTATAAAATGCAGAACTCTTTGAATGGCGGGGGGCGAGATCCGAAGATCGTCAAAGGCGTAGGTGTACGAGGGAGAGAAAGAAAGTTTTCAGGATAAGGGGGTGCAAAAACGGGAAGAACGGGGTATAAAGCGCAGGGACTCGGTTGTGATTCTATCTTGCGACGGGGTACGTTGCATACTGTGCCATAGTTTATCTTTCTTTTTGGCTTGACTTTGCTAGCTTTGTTGCGGGTTTATATAAAAAAATCGATTTGTCAAATATTGATGGAGTGAGATCTGATAGCTTTTTTTGAAATTGAAAAAAATGACAAAAACATTCAATCGCAAATTGTGAAAAGAGTTGTAAAGTATCATTATATATTTAAAAACTCTCTATAAAGTAACTGAAACTGAAATGTATTTATATAAAAAAATCGATTTGTCAAATATTGATCGAGTGAGTTCTATTAGTTTTTTTTTGAAATCGCAAAAGATTGACGAAAACATTAAATCGCAAATTGTGAAGAGAGTTGTAAAGTATCATTATGTGTTTAAAAATGCTTTATAAAGTAAGTGACAATGAAATTCAATTAATTTTCGAGGTTTAATATGATAATATAACACTCGACATTACTTATTTATATTAGAAAAATACAAGTAAGCATTATAAATCAAGTGCTATTTTAGAAATCATTAAAAAAAAAATTTAAGTTTTTTCTTTTAAATATAAATTGTCAGATTGAAGAAACTTAAAGTAACTATCGTGAACGCTCCTATATTAAATACTGTCATCATCTTTTTAATAGAAAGAAACTATAAAGATTAGGGTTATCTTTATTGTCATTCTCATTTTTTTTTCAAATCGGATTAACGAAATTACAAATTAAATCAATATTCGATAAGAATTTGATACTTTTTACGACGAATAACCATAATCATCCGAAACATAACTAAACACATAAAATCCCCATAAAAACCGAAACTCCCCGCAAATTTGCCCAAAACTCTTCTCAAGCACCTCTTGTAACCCTCCAAACCAAACGATACATCTCCCTACAGTTTTAAAAAAAACCTCCTCCACACCTCCTTCGTCCTTCCCTCCGACAAGCCCTAAACCTCGCTACTCCTCGTGCCACTCCCTCCGCGCGTCGACTTTAAATTTGCCGTACTCGCGCTCGAGCGCCCCGTCCTCGTCGCACCTCCTCATTGGTCGAACACTAC
Source organism: Gastracanthus pulcherrimus (assembly GCA_949152435.1). Lineage (NCBI taxonomy): Eukaryota > Metazoa > Arthropoda > Insecta > Hymenoptera > Pteromalidae > Gastracanthus > Gastracanthus pulcherrimus. The sequence continues at coordinate 31,366,153 of OX424575.1, forward strand.
GTATGCTATGCCGGTGGCGCTGCCCTCCCTCCTCGTCGATTGCGATCAGATCGCGTGTGAGGTATATCGCCTCCTCCTCCTTCTCCTCTTCCTCCGCGGCGCGTTACGACGACTATCAGTCCCGACGTATCTGCAGGGCGCTTCCGCAGAACCGCCAGACGTACGTACTCGTACGTATAGGTGTGTGTGCAGTGTGTGTGTGTAGACACACGTACGTTCTTGCGGGCGAGTGTCCGAGATAGGAATCGGTGGAGGGCTTTCCCAAGCGCGAAAACTCACGCGAGTTGCGTGGTGTGCCATCAGGGAGGGGTAGGAGTATACCGACGATGCGTTCCTCCGGTAAGTTTGACGAAGTGTACTTAGGGGATGTATTGTGTGAATTTGAATTGGTAGATGGGGGGTCGTGTAGGAAGACGGCGGTGGAGAAAATTGTTATTAAAAAAATTTTAGGGGTAATAGAGTTTATACAACAAGTTTAACTAATAATGTATAAGTGACTAATAATGTATATGGACTAATTGTTGTTATACAAATTAAATATTAAAATAGATTTAGGCGTAAAGTTAATATTAATTATTATGAGTTAATTAACCTGGATGTTTGGATCTCCACGGTAAAATAAATAATAATGATACTTTATGGGAAGTAAATAAAATATTTTCGATTCAGAAAAGCACATTACAAAATTATACGAAGACACCACCTTCGGTATTATAATAATTATTAATTCATACGGCATGTTTTGGAAATAAAACAAGTATTCTTAATAACAATGTTATAATTGTAAACTAATAATAAAAAAGTATATGTTATGAAAGAAATATTGATTGCACTTCTTTAATCAACCTTTTCTTTCAATCAAAACCTAGAAATATGATCACAGTGTAGAAACTAGTAGGAAGATATCACTCAGAGTTACATAAAACTTATTGAAAATATCTCGTAAAAAGCTTTCCGATGCGAGTGGCACGTAAAAACAAGCAACCATATCCATAACAAACCAATATCTCCAGACCAATCACTCTAACTCATCAATCCATAGCCCCTGAAAAAAAAACTCCGCGCGGCCGATAAATAAAATCCCAGTATATAGGCAACCCAGGCCATTTTCCTGATTGCGCTCTGGCCAGTTTCTCAAGAGTCGTACACACACACACACACACACACACACACACATAACGCCGCTCTCCGATAAACAAAAGACAAAAGCGCATCGCTGCTCCCTGCAGTGGACATAAAAAGCGTTATCCTGGCCGACATAGTCGATGAAGAAAAAGAAAAAACAAACAAAGACGTCCGCGAGAATTAGGCGAACGAGCGAACGCATACGTGCGAGCGGCGGACGTGAGTCGCCAACATCGTGCCTCTGCGAGAGGGTAAAGAGAGACGTCGAGTGTATTATACCGCAACGGCTGCTCGGCTTTTTTTTTCTCCGCGTCGAGCCCACGGCGCGAACGGATATCGCTTAATTACAGGCGCGCATGCAAAATCGAGAAGTAATAGATCGATCGGGCGATCGATCGAACGTTAAGCAAAAGGGGAATGCGGAGGAAGAAGTTCGGGCCGCTCGATGTGCCAGAACTCTTTTGATGCTTGTTTTGCGAGGCGGAGAGATGAGCGGTTTAATGAAATATAAGAAGGATGCGGAATAGATTATTAAGGATTTCTTAGCGGAGGTCTTGGTCTACTTGCGGGAATTATAATGAAACACGGTTTAGACACTGAGTTTTTCAAGCGATGATAATCGATGGGGAAATGGTTAGCGGTTTATTCAAGACATCATTTATTTTAATAAAGTGTAATGCACATACAAGATGTTGACATTAATGATGTAAATTGCAATTTAGTTAGTGGACTCTTTAAGATTCCACGCTTTATTTAACTTACACAAGAAATACTATGGATTCTATTTATTAACATAATTTAAATTTATAGTAGAGATTATAAAAATACAAAGAAAGAATATCCCAGAAAGTGAGACTCTCGTCATATATTATACAAAAAAAGGCTCTCGACCTTCTCCTCTCGAAAACTCGCTCCTCTTAAATCCACGCGCTAACGCTTTATCCGGCGCTTCAGTGAAAATTTCGCGCTTATCCCGACACCTTAGACAGGTCTCTATCCCGCTTCCCTCGCTCTCTTATTCTTTGACGCACCTCTCGATGTCGCTGCTGCTTCGGAGACAGCCGTCAGTTACGCGTCAAATAGACGAGAGGAGCCGACGCTCACGGTGTCCTTTTTTTTAGTCTCCGTCGCCTTTTTCGGCCTGAGTAGAAGCAGCAAGGAGGAGTATATTCAATCAGCCGTTATAATCCCCGGGGAGATCCAGTCGGTTTAGACCGAAAATATTCCGGGAAAGGCTTAATCGCTATCGAGGCTGCAGCGTCGCTTTTACACGCTTCGAGGAGTAATTTGAATTATGAGTGTATATTGAATTATGGCAAGTTTGCCTTTTAAGGGAACTTAGTTTGCGAGATAAAACTGTCAGAAAGTAGCATTTTTTATTATACGTTTATGTAATATAGTAAGAAAATGAAGTCTATTTTAGTAATTTTACAAAAATATTCTATATGCACTGTCTTTTTTTCTATCTACGTATGTAAAATAAACACGAGAATAAATGCTAAAAACATTTTGATTACTCTGCAAAAAACAAAGGCCTTATTTATTTACTTATTTTTTAATCTATTTATTTTAATTTTATTTAGTGTAGTTTATACAATTTTTATATGATTCATTTCTCCATATAACTCAACACAACAATCTACGCTAAAAATTCCTATTCACACCTATGTATAACGAAATTGTAAAACAGCACCTAAAAAACCTTTAGACAGATCTAGACTCAGGCAGACTCTGGACGCATTGTTATTCGAGCCGCGACGACTGCGGGCGGATTAATCGAATGAACGTCAAATTAAGCGCTCGGGTTCTCTTTCTCTCTCGCTCTCTCCCTCCCTCTCTTCCTCCCTCCCTATCTAACCCGTTTACGGGCTGGCGCGCGCGCGCCTCGATCGGACGTTAATATTGCGTGACTGCGCGAGCGTCGCTGGTGTAGGTATTAATATGCAGACTCGGCCGCGGGATCGAGCCGCGCTCACAGAGGAGTGTCGCGCCTCGCCTGCCGCACGAGAGAATTCATATATACCGTGCGCAAGGTGCAGCGCTGCAGTCAGCGGATGTATTTAATTCCTAAGTTTGTTGATTTTCTTTTACTTTTCATATTCATTTTGTGGTTAGTTTTTTTAGTTTTATGCTGGCTAGACTTTGCGGGTTAGGTGTCTTGTTCCCGAATTATCATTATTGTGCTAGCTGGAAAAACTAATTTTCATTTTAAATTCATGTGCATTGCAAACTTTTAAGTAATATGGAATTTGAAGTTTATGAATAGAGCAATATATTGCATGTGCACAACCCAAAAACTAATTTATTAAAGTGTTCTTTAATTATTAGTGTACGCTAAGGATATAGATTTTGTATAATTCAATTAACTATAGTTTCAGTTTTTATTTAAAATGGTTTAAAAATGTTTTGTTAATTTTGTTTTGAATAAGCTTTCCTATTTTAATATATGAAAATAATATTCCTCGGTTAATATGTAACATGAATGCTTTTAAAGGGTTGTATTATAACATCCTTATATTTTTAAAAGATAAATCATTTTCCCGACAGTAAAACATTATTTGATTTACGAGAAGTGCAGCTGTTTTGCCACACACAGTCCATGGTAGAGCCTCCTCCGTACAGTCAAAGTCAGAAGCACCGATAAAAATGTCATTGGAAACAAAAGATTCCTCTCTTTTTCTACATCTCCACTGGAGATAGAAAGAAGGGAAGGGAAAAAGTCCTCCTCCTCGAGTATAGAGAAACTAGTCCCGGGGTTTCTCTCTCTCTCGCTCTCTCTCTTTCTCTCTCACACAAGATTTGCGGGCATTTGAAGACACGCGATACAAAGTAAAAGCGCCTCCTTGAATGGGTCTGCAGCCGCTGCAGCAGCAGCAGCTCTCCTCGAAAAGGAATCGAAGGGAAGATTCCATTTTGTAGGACTTTCGCGAGTATGTGTGCGTCGGAAGTGCTTCCTTCTTTTCCACTCTCTCGTGCAGCATCCCCCCAGTGGATACTTCTGCGCGCGCGCGCCCAAACGAAAGAGAGAGGAGGAGGAGGAGGCAAAACAAGAACGAAAACGGTAAAATAGTAGGTACTCCGCGCGAGCGGAGCAGCTCTTCTGTGTACAAGGAGAAAAGGCCGGTTTTCTTTTTCTTCTTACTACTGGAACGTACACTTATGCCACATCGGCCTTCGCGCGCAGATACGTACTTTTTGTACACCATTAATCCATTAACGAGCACAATGATTTTCAATTTCTATGGATGTCAAAACACCTTTCTCAAATCTTAACGAAAAATAACTCGTAGGACTTCCTTTTAGATTCGAGTTTAATGGACCTCGAGGAAATAAGTATTCCGATTTTTTCGATAACTAGAAGAAAAGGGTAACACTGAATACAAATATCGAATAAACGGAGCCATACAGAAGCGCAAAAACCATTTACCCGGAACGCGCATAAACACACCCTCGATTCTCCCTTTCATTTCGCTCTCCTCGCGAAACATGCATACGAAATCGTCTTCCTCAACGCGCCGCTGCATGCATGTATGCAGCCCGGCCCTCCGAATATCCCCTCGAAGAAAAAGGCCATTTCGCGCGCCCGAGGCGCCAAGACCAGGAACGAGCTGCCGAAGTGTATAAGCAAAAGAAGAAAAGCACGCGCGCGAGCTAAAGAAAAAGACTCGGCTCTCTCTCCCTCTGCGCTCGCACTGCACGTTCCTGCGCGCGCGCCGATTGGCTGGTTGACCTGGTTCCCCCGTGCGCGCACACACCTTCCCACTGTACGTCCACACACACACGTATTTCTAGTTTAGCTGCAGCTGCAGCTGCACTCGGACGTAAAGGGAAAATCGAATTCGAGGGCCGTTATATCGCGTAAAAGGGGCGGGAGGTTGGTGGGTTGGGAGGAACTTATTGGCGCCCGAGCGATTGAGGAATTCGAATTTCAAATGCGCGATGGCCTGCAGCCTGCACCGGCGACGCCGGAGGTATGGAGAAATCGAGCGATTCTGCGCGAGCTGCCGTGGGGGGGGGGGGGGGGGGGGGAAAGGGCGATTGATACGCGATGGAGTGCGGAGGAGATGCTTCAGCTGAATGGCCTGTTGAGAAGGGAATTTGTGTTATCTAATTTTCGAGGAGCGGGAATGCGAAGAGGAGAGCTGGCGAATTGAATTCATACAAGGGAATTTCTACCCGGCTGAGGAGTAGTCATTGCTTTTCTATTTTCGAAGGATGGGAGAAGGGAAATATTGTATTGGATCGGTGCAGTAGTTTATTAGCGATTGACTAGGAAGTGAATAACAAAGTAAGAAAATATGACATTGACTTAATCATTTTTGTCTGAAAAATCGAAAGTATATCAAAACATTTGTATCATGGTCGGTTTTCACATTACGTAATATCATTTCTTGTGGAAAACGAAAACATTATCTATATTTCTCATGTTTTCCTGCGGATCTAAACAGAAGTCGTTCTATAATTACTAAGATCGATACAGTAGTTGAATAACAAATAAATTCTTACATTTATTTATATACCCATATATGTTTGGAAAATTTCGCATTCTTCATTAAGATTTCCCAATTTCTACAAACGACTACGTACATCATAAATAACTTCAACTCAATAAAACCTTATTTAATTATACATAATTAACCTCCGAAATGGACCAATTCGTTGGCAAGCAACAGAACCGTTATTAAACGCGGAGACACTCCCGGTGGGGAAATAAAAACCCGTCGTATACACACATCCCCGCGGCTTTACGGGCTCTTCACCGTTCATTTACGAGAGTGTCAAATACGAAAATCCGATGTATATAATTAAGGCGTGCGCGGGCGCTCGCGAAACTTCTTTTACGACGGATCCACGCCGAAAACGACTGCGCGCCACCGCGTCCGCACCTACTGGTTTTCCGAGATTTTCGCAGTCTCCAGCCAGTAGCAGTGGATCGCAACGATAAAGTCTCGGCGCTTGTACTCTCTTCCCCCGGTATCCTCGTAAAAAGCGACGAAGATTTAATCAAAGTTCGCCGGACGCCGAGACACAATATTGTGCGCGCGCGCGAGCGTCCTGGTTAACTGTCCGCCGTAAATCCGTGAGTATTCGTATACACGGCGGTACTACTAGTGTTACTGCTAGTGTTACTACTAGCTACTACTTGCAGCGTGAAATCGCGCGAGCCTGTATATCGGCTGCATGGATTCCTTTATACTGTGCCTCTTTACTCGCCTAAGTACGTTCCCCGACGTGTGTTGTTGTTTTTAGTGTTACTTTCTTCCTTCTTATATGAATCTTTTTTTATTTCTGTATAGCTTACTATTTTTTCTTTTTCTGAGATTAAAAAAAAATTTATATTAAGACTCATAGATACAAAATAATTGATTATCTAATTTTTTAGATAAATTATCTTTTACTGAAAATTACAGTAAAAGGCTCTGACTTTGTGTACATACAAATAAAATTTTTAAAGTACTAAGTATATTTTAATTGTTATGACACATTTTGCAAGTGCTGTATTTCAAATTAGACGCTTCAATGACTAAATAAATGGCGCCCTATTTTACGGTATCGATCAAAATTAAAAAATAAATTTTAATAATTATTGAAATTGTCCTTTGGATTTTATTTTAGCTAAAAGAAAATGTTTTTGTACTTTACAGATATATTTATATTAAATATCCTTTTATAATTTATATTCACGTCTAGATAAGCTTGCCCATAAATATAAATTGTCCAAAAATAGAATACAAAGAAAGCACCAAACTAAATTCTCCATACACCTATATCAAAATTCGCTCAGGTAAGGCTCGTGGCTCAAGCCGCGAGACCCCCATCAATTATCATTTCCAATTTTCTCTTCCGCGCCTCCTCTCACTCCTCTCCCTCGGAATCGTGTAACAATTAAACACGACACGCGCATTTTGAGCGCGCGCGTGCGTGCCGAAAGCTCTTAAGGATCTTGACACCGTGAACGACTTCTTGCGCCCCCGCCCCTTCCGATCGATTAGCCCTCGTGCCTCTCTACTTAACCCACACTGCAGTGCAGCAGCAGTGGCACCTGAGCTAAATCTCGAGGATCGCGCTTGAAATTGGGCTGCGCAGGCGCGTTCGAAAGCAATTTTATCGCTCGCTCCCGCGTTAGACATGCAAATCAGCTGCTTGCATACAAAATATAAAGCTAATGCAAATCGGAAGCTATCGTATTTAGCGCGAGCAGCGCGCGGGGCTCTGGAAAAACGAGGGCGCGACGAAAGTTGCTGCCGTAGAGAGAGAGAGAGAGAGAGAGAGAGAGAGAGAGAGAGAGAGAGAGAGAGAGAGAGAGAGAGAGAGAGAAAAATGCGAAAAGGGCCGCGGGGCATGCGATTTTAAGCTTCGCTGAGGGGGTTGGAGTTGGCTATTTTTCACGCGAGAAGCGCGCGTCTGGAGTTTACGAGCGCGGCGCGCGCGGCAGCTCTAGTTTAGACGGCCCGGTTATTTACAATTTTCTGCTGTTTCTTCTGATACCACGGGTCGAATGTGTGCCGTCGCCTTTTAAAGGTGTTTAGAGGGGAGTTTTTTTTAGACTCATTTTACGCGATCACGCGAAAGATGTAGAATTTAGGTGTCGTGTTAAGTAGCAGTTAATAGTAGTTATAAATTAAAATAATGTACAATCGAATAATTAATTTTATAAAATTATGAGATGGAAAGTATTGTGATTTACTCTTGCTTTGCTTATAATAATAGTCCTTTTTTAAATATTAAAAATTGGAAATAAATTGATTTATACAATTATGCATTTAGGTTTTTTTAATCACTATGCAGGTTGACCTATTCGCATAGATCCAGGAAGATTTGCAAGAAAGATTTTTAATTAAACGTCCGCGGGGGTTGTTTGCCATTTTATCGTTCGCGCAAAGCTCGTCTTACAGCGCAAGCCATTTTGCCGATTGAAATCTTAATATTTATTATCCGATTAGCAGCAGCGGAGCAGCAGCTTTGCAGGACCGAAAGACTATACTGCCGCACTGTACTGCGACTCGATTTAAAGCTCCGAGGTGGTATATTATCTCTCTCGCGTCGAGGAGGCGTGATCCTCGATAATTAACTCGTTAATTAATCATTAGAGCAGTTCAAGACTGTTAGTGCACCTCGTAAAAGACGAGGTGAAAAAGAGGAAAGGAGAATGAGAGCAGCTAATAAAACAATGAGATAAAATTTAAATGGTTTATATCAACTAAGAGTATTATTTTGTCTATTTCTTTACTTAAGTTTCGTTTTCTTTTCTGTTACAGGTAAGCATCTAAGTTACAACTGATGAGAGATTTTCATTAGCGTTTGATGAGAAAACTACGAACTGTAAGTTGCCTTTTTTCTTCCTTGTTTCTTTGAAAGAAGCCAATCTTTTGCGCAAGAAGGTTAATTAAAGCATCAAAGACAATTTTTTAAATTCAACCAATAATCATTACTTCCAAGATCCTTAGAAGGAAAATATACCAGAGCACAAAAAAAATTTAATTAAAACTTCTCAAAGAGCAAGTAAAATAAAATATCAGTGATAAAGTTTTTGCTAGTGCAAACCACTAATAATAAACAATCGAGCCACACCCACTACACCAAACATAAATAAACCAAACTCCTTATTAACTTAACCCCCTCGCACAGCTCACTTATCAATAAAGAAGAGCCCGCACCGTGTGCTGCTGCACGCACACACGTGCTCGGCACTCGTTTGCTCCTCTCTATAAATAATCCTCTCCGCATCGGGCCTCTCGCGCGCGATATAATTTGTTCCGCAACACCGAGAGATGACTGGTTAGGCCCGCGGAACACGAAGAGAGCAGATGTTGCATTTTTTTGCGCGCCTCCCCGAGAGTGTGTGTCTTCTGCTGCGATGCGCGCGGCACACGGACCACCCAGATTTCGCGAGACTAATTCGCGAACGAGCGGGACGTGTGGGAGAGGCATCGGGCACGAGGCGAGAGCGACGAAAGAATAGAAGTAAGAGAGATACAAACGAGCCAAGGTCGGCCTCGTCGTTGCGCTGGGGATGGGTGTCGCGAGTGTGCTTTGTAGCGTGCCGGATGCTGATGGTTGGTGCTTTAGTGCGGACGATTATTTTGATTTTTTAAAGGTGACGTTTCTTTTCGTGATTCGTAAAGTACACAAGTGATGTAATTTAAATTTTTAATACGAGTATTGTATAATGAAGAGCGTATATTTATTTATAATGTAATGCTGTACAGGGTTAGTCGTTCTTCATCGAGTAAATTGTGATTTGGCGCCCAAACAGGGACGCTAAAACGTACAATGATAATCGTATCTTTGGAACAAGACAATGACAACTCAGAATTTTAGATTTTTTAAAAACTGATTTTTATGAGCTAAAACATCGTCTCTCTAATCTTATTATTATATTTTAATATCTTTAAAATACTTTTACTAACTTTCAATATATAGATATAATTTGTTATTTTCTCATTAGTTTTAATGCACTCTGAGGGTACGATGATTATAAAAAAGAAACAAAATTCAATATAACTCCTCTCATAAAGTCGACTGAATTCCATTATAAATAACCACCAATCTCTTGCTTACATATCGCACTCAGGCTCATAGTTACCCCTTCTGCGCGTCTATTTTTAATTGGCGCCTTTACGAGCAGTAGCAGTAGCAGCGCATCCGCGTACACTCAAGTCTCCGGGGCGGCCATTTGTCGCGCAGCTCGCCGGTGATACACTGGCCGTCGGCGCTATACTTTCGCTGAACGCCAGCTGGGCGTCGTGTCGGCGTGTAATTGTAACCTCGTTAACGGGCCGCGAGAGGAAACTCGCTCGGCCGTTAATGCGTCTATTATGTCTGCGGTTATCCTTTGGAATCGCAGCGCCGTGCCGTGGCCAAGAGTTAACCGTTGCGGATTGCCTGTGTACGCGCGCTCTTTGTACTGCTGCTCCTCGTTTTGTCCACGAGATCGGAGTTTATATATACGGATGTCTCGAAATGTCTGAGCTTCATGCAGCGAACGCCTGCGAAGTTTCAAAGGATTATGGATACATAATTGGGCGACTCGAGTGGTAGCGAACATCACGCACAGTTATATAGATGGTTTCATTATTTTTGAAAACTATTTTAAACTTCGTGATAGAATACACGAATATCACAATATTTACCATTAAATTACGTGCATACAGTTTGACTGCTTATTATTCAAGAATTAACTACAGCGTACAGGAGGTTCGGTGTAATTTTTTTCCTCCACGCACAAGTCTACTAAACCCAACGGAAATTGCAGGAGCTTGCATAACGTGGCTTTAATAACGCTTAAACGCGAATTTGATAGCGCGCGTGCGCTTGCGAAGAGACGCGTCGACGTCGACGTCGACAACGTGACGCAGCGCAACAAGAACTGCGCTCGCACACCGCAGAGTAGCCCCGCGGGAAAATCGAAAAATTTGAATTTTGAATCACTAAATTTCACTTTGACGCGTTGCAGCGGCAGCAGCATGCAGCAACTCGTCTAGTACACGCGGGGTATACATTCTTATTATTCATGAAGCGCGTAAGAAAATCACGTTACGACTTTCCGATGGACACGACTACGGCAGCGGCTAACGCTTTTTGCCATGTAAAATGTATGCTAATAAGTTAGGGAATAGTTATACCCGCGCTACGGCGCGGCGCGCATTAATGCTGTTAGAAGTTACCGGCGCGGGAGCTGCTTCTGCTACTGCTCCTCCTCGTTTGTCCTCGGCTCGCAGAGAAAGGGGAAGAGGACGAGAGGCTTAGGGCATAAATTGACTCGCGAAATTGTTCGACAAAACGTTATACGCGTGTGAGAGTGTGCGCGCCAGCATCGACAAAAGTTGCCTATATTTTCCGCCAGCGAACTTTTGCCTCGTTCGCTCGCTGCTGCAAGCTCGTGTTGTTTCCACCCGTTAGAGCTTAATTTCCGCGTGCTTATAGACGAGCCTCGCGCCTTTCGTTGTTTGACTTTGATGTGTGTATATGTGTATTGCTTTGGTTGGTAAAGTTTCAGATATAGAGATAGACAACTTAATCTCAACTTCGATAAAAGTGTTTTATTCTTTTCTTGATTACTTTATGTACACGTTAAATAACATTTAATAAACATAAAATCGACGCTGTTACAGCAAGCAAAGAAAACAATCAGAAACAGAACTTTAAACAATCCTCGTCACCAAAACAAATAAAAAATACCGTTCCGGAACAGTGAAACAAACAACACACTCATCCTTCAAGTAGAAAAAGTCATGCTCAGTCCGTCCCTCGGAATCTCCCATGGCAGTAGTAACAGCAGCAGCAGCAGCAGGAGTACATCAGCGGTGTAAGCGCGTGTATAAAGAGAAAAAGGGTCGCGTCGGTAAGTTAGTTAAACTGTCGCCGATTCCGGGGGATATTTGCTCAGGATTACGGCTTCTTTTAACTTCCAGCGTGACTCTTCTTCTCCGCTCCCTCTACCTCCTCAAGCCTGCAGGCAGAAACACGCCCCCAAAGTCGAAGGACACAGTGGCGATGCTGCGAGCGCGCATTCGTCGTCGTCGTCGTCGTCGTCGTGATTGCCGTAGACTCGGAAAATCGAGAAACTTCGCTGCGCTGCCGCGAGAAGTTGCGACAAGGGAGAGGAAGAAGTGGAAGGAGGAGGAAAGGGAGCAAGCAGCAACCGAGCATCGATACGATAGGACCCCGCCGGCAGAGTGAATTCCAAGCCCCGAGACGGAACTGATCTCCGAGCCTTCATTTCTCTTCTCCACCTCCTACTGCTGCGGCCTCTTTTTTTTTTCTTATACTACTGCTCCGCTATTGCTACTACTTCTTCTTCGTCGGAGACGGAGTCTCTCTTTCCCGCTCTACCCTTCCACCTGCGCGAGTCCTTTGCTTCTGACAGTTTCTTATAGTCACTTGGGGAATGACTTTCTTGTCGTAAAAGTTGCCCTGCCGAGCGAGCGATCCAGCGAGAGTTTCTTATTAAAATGAAATATACCACGAGCGCGCGCCTGTCAATGCCGGCATAGAGCGAATTTCCGCTCCTTCCCTTCGTTTCGTTTGAGAGTATTGTTTTTGTTGAAATTTCTGTAGGGACTGGCTGATTTATTTATTATCTGCGCCGGTCCGCTGGAGACGAGTAGTTCGTCGCTCTGATTAATGTCGTTCACGCGTTATCGAGCTACTGTGCATCTTCTTCTTTTTTTCTTGCGGTGTGCGGTTGGAAATAATGTGACGATCGTTGCATGCGAAAGTACACATGCGACAGCCGCGAACTTATTAATGTATTTATGAGGTGGCTATGAATATCAAGTAATTGCGGTTATGTGCATTATAGAATGCGAGTTGTTACAAATATAGAAAGAAATGAGAGCGACATTATAAATACAAGTATACTTGTAGTTGTGATTTTTTCTATTTCCATCATTATTCGTAAATATAGACGTGATGGCTCAAGTCTGCTGCAGGTATAACTTCACATAACGCTGTGCGTTGAAAGCTACTTGAATTATCTGTAGCTGAAAATAGATTCACGTAATGTTGTTGTGAATTAAATATTAAGTATTCGTTAAAATTCACATTTATTGATTCCATAGACGGAAGCAACTGTGTAATAATTTCATTGACTTGTATGCGCAAAACTTATTCTTAACTAAAATATGCATTCCAATCTACTGCTCATAATTAATTCATCAGCATGAAAAAGTCTCACTTCTTCGTCAACAGATGTTGACATCTCGATATGATAGGAGACAACTATTATGCGCGCTGGCGAAACGAGGCCGATATTATAAACGAGTTTACTTAGCCGCAGATTGAAATCGCAAAAACTCATGATTAATCGCGTAATTGGCCGGATTTATTGCTCATAAATCCGTCCTACCCGCGTATTGTCCTTCCAACTCCCTCACCCCTCCTTCATTTCATTCAAAACAAAACGCCAGCGTACAGCGAAAAAATCGCGGAAAAAGACAAAGCCCCTGCACGCGGCTCGCTTTAAAGATACAACTCCTCGACTCCATTCGCTGAAAAAAAAGTCAGAGAACAAAACAAAGCAAAAAAGAATGAGAGGGACGAGGTGAATATCGCCACTCAACTTATGCGCATCCTTTATCTATAAGCATCTGAAAACGCGCAAAAAAACGAGGACCGCGAAGCGAAAGTGAGGAGGGCTCTCTTTGTCGTTCGTTTTGCTGGAAATTGAACGAGAGTGGCTACCGTGCGGCACGAAATGCGTAGTCCGCCGCCGCGAGATCATTGTTCCATTGTATTCCGCGATCGAGGCATATACAACGCGCGAGCGCTCGCGTTTAAACGTGTACGCGCCCGCGCCCCGCGATATGCCGCGCTGCTGCACTTTTTGTTGGTTATTTTTAGAAAAGGGAATAAAGGGCGACCGCGTCGCAACATTTTTTCCCGATAAATTAGACTTTGAGATATCCCGAGAATAAATTTATTAGAGGCGGCGCAGGCGACATTCCAGGTGCGCGAGTATACCGAATCGCAAATTTCAGGGTTGTGTCGATTTTTTGTGACTGTTAAGAGATAAGTCGTTGGAACGCGGTATAATGTGTGGAAATTTTCAATGCACTTGTTTACCTGCGTACAGTGTGGAATGGCGTAACATGGAAAACGGGACGGGGTGATCGTCTTTTTTAGATGGATTTTATAATGCAACAGAAGACACGTTATATAGAAAAACGAAATGATTGATATAAATGTATTCAAGCTTTAGATTGCGTTAAAATCTAATTTAATTTTCTAAGAATATACTAGTAACAAAAACTATCCCGTATGTGTTATTGAAACATGTCCATCAAAATTATTGCTCATGTTTGCGCCTCAACGAGACGAATTCATTAAGCAGATACCCGTTCGCGTTACATCCGAAGTGGAACAAAATCCCTCACAAGAGAAAATCAATACAGCAACCTGCAACCGAAGTCACTCTCCAAACAAAATTTAATTACACACTCACATTAAACACGAAAATGCGCATTACCAGACAACATTCGTCGAAACGGTATTAATTGCAAAAATCTCCGGCTCTCCATGCGTGCGAAGCAATATCGCAATATTTACATTCGCCGTATCTGCATCGGCGTACAGTAATACTACACAGCTCGCACAAATAAGAAGCCAAACCGAAGGAGAAGATCCAGAAACGCAGTCTACGCAACTGCGGGATATCCGTTACGTTGATCGCCGCGTGGCGCCCTCACGTACACAAGCGCACGCGCGCAGCAAATCGAGAAGAGCAGCAGCGGGAAAATGGGACACCGATTGCCATCCAGCTCGCGCGCAGAAGAAGAAGAAGCCAACTTGCATATTGCATTCTCGACTCCGCTATCGGCCCCTTTAGATCTCTCCGGGGCGCACGGCAGCGGCAGCATCTCCTTTTAAGATGACATCTCATTTTCGACGAGCGCGCGGAAATGCGCTTCGCGATCTTCGGCTGCTGCTGCTGGATGCAGGTTTTTTTTTTGCGTGCGTGTGAAAAAAAAGCTGCCGATACGATGAAATACGGCCACGGGTGCACTGGGATATAACTGTGCGCGGGACAGAGAGAGAGAGAGAGAGAGAGATCGCGTGGGAATCAGAAGTTTCTGAAAGGACGAAGAGAAAATTTTATAGTTGAGATCGTAACGAGAGAAAAATTCGATTACAGCGAAAATGTGAGTTGATCATGCTGGCAGTTTGGGATGAATATCCTGGGCGATCGTTCATTTTTGTTGGTTAGATGAAATACTTTAATAAGCGATTTAAAATCACATTATTAACGTCATTCTCGTGTTTGTAAATATTTTTAATCAGACATCCTATTATATAGCATATTCTCGATAAATACACCAAAAAGTACATTTGTGAGATACACCAAGAAATATTTCACAGGTTCTGTCGCACTGTAGAAGATTGCACCCACCCACACGTGCACGTATCCAAACGAAGCGTCAAAAGCTTTTCTCGCGGTTTGAAAAATAATCGCGGATACACATCTGCAACGCGGGTTATTCACCTCCTCGAAGCTCGGCTCGCGGAATACGTTTAACGGCGCTTTACATAGAAATTGCGCTTTGCGCTTGATTGTCCCGAAGAAAAGAAACGCATTTGCAAGCTAGACAGCTTGCTTAATAATAATAATAACGGCCGACTTTGTGCAACGGCGGCGTTTATCTCATAATTATATATGCGAGTGCGGCGCGACTGTCTCGGTTTTTTTCGCGCGCGTTCTTCGCGTTTCGTCTCTATTAAGAGAGATCGCCCGACACGTTGCGGCAGGCGTGTCTCAATAAAAGCGTCGCCTACGTGCGAACGTTCGCGCACTCAATGGCATATAGGCACGGTTGAAAAAACTCGTGGAGAAAGGAAACTACGAACGCAACGCGGCGTCTACTTCGCCCACGTCCAATCAGCCGGGGAACGAATTAATATATCGGTACGTTCTCCGTGTAATTTTCGATCTGCAATGAAAAGAAGAATAAAGTTTATTGCGAAAATAAAAGCTGATTATGCTCTTTTTTAATGATGTAATGTAATTTAATAGCATTTATGTACTTTTAAATGTTGTCATAAAGGAAATGAATGACGATGAAATTTACTGCACACCCAGTGCAAACTTTTATCTTATCAACACCAATTAATAGAGTCATCGCATCACTTAAGCACTTAAAGAAGTAACAAAAACGGTCGTCAAAGATAAAAATCGCGCGATAAATCCCAATTCCCACATTTCACGCACACACGTGCTCCGCAAACACTCTTCAGTTCGCGGAAACTTCCATGATTGCATCAAAGGCGCGCTAACGTTTTGAGCAAACTGCAGCGTGACTGTACCCTTTTTAAATTGTGAAAAAAAAACGACAGGAAGAAACAAAAGCGCCAGAGCACGCACACGGACACATATACTTCCACAAGCACAGACGACGGCACGACGAGGCCATGGAAGATAGCCGAGTGAGTAATTTCCAGCAATTTATCGGGACAATTGTCAGAGATCGGTATCGGCGCGCGCGCGTCTACCGCTGTGCGGGTGGGACGGCGCAGTTGCGTTTTCACGAAAGTCGCCGCAGACGCGGCGCATGGCCCATGCCAATTCATCAGGACAATATAAGCGTCATTAAGATAACCTCCAATATGGAGGAGGACGGTGCGATAAAAGCGGCGCACAGGCGGGACAGAGAGTCTCCTACCGTTGAGGCCCGCGCATTCGCTTTTATACCGGTGGCGGAGAATCGGATGATAT
This sequence comes from Gastracanthus pulcherrimus, assembly GCA_949152435.1. Classification (NCBI taxonomy): domain Eukaryota; kingdom Metazoa; phylum Arthropoda; class Insecta; order Hymenoptera; family Pteromalidae; genus Gastracanthus; species Gastracanthus pulcherrimus. The sequence goes on from OX424575.1 coordinate 31,382,489, forward strand.
TGCTCGACCCCCCATTTTGGGGAACGGAGAGGGATAAGGATCCGGTGCGCGGCTGACGCCGCGATTATCTCGTGGGCGGGATCGTCGACGGGCTGCATCTTCCGCACTGTCTTCTCATGGTATGGGGGTATTGGATTCGTTTGAGGGTCTTATCTGGAATGCGATTCTCGAAGAGGTTTTCAATTTCCGGGAATGGGGAATTAAGTTTTATTAGATTTGTATTATTTTTGTAGCAGTATTTAATTTAATACTTAATTAGATAAATTTAATTGTCCTGCGTTGATATCAGTTTGTAGAAGACATTTCTTTTACGTAAAGTCATTCGTTCGTTCCACACAAAACTATTGTTTTTTTATTAAGAGAAATATTAGGGCAGTCTCATACTGTTCGTAGCGGTTATTAATTCAATATTAAGTGAGACAGTACTTTCCTGTGTTGGGCGCCAATTTGTAGAAAGTAGCATTTTTATTTAGAATCATTCATTCGTTTCATATACCTACATTTTATAATGTTTGGGTTCTACACGTATTTGAAATAACAGTATAGTATTAGTAGGAGGTCACTCTTGTCGTGTTTGCGGCATGAAAGTGGGTAAAGAAATGTGTTGTTAATTTCCACGAGTTAATGCAAATGCGAGAGAGAGAGAGAGAGTGAGATAAAGAGAGAGAGAGAGAGAGAGAGAGAGTGAGAGAGACAGAGAAAGAGAGAGCGACCGCGCGCTACAAATACCTAGAATTATAATGCAAATTGCTAGATTGTAGATACACAGAGAGCCAAATAGGACGCGCGATTAAGTAATCTATTGTACCTGTTAAGTATTGCACTATCGCAATGATTCGTTCAATTGACGATGACCTATAAACTTCGTTTATAGACTCGTGACCGGTCACGGCTGGGCTTTCTCGTGAATAGCTTAAATAGGAATGAACGACCTCAGTCGATGCTGCTGCGACTCTGTCCGTGTATATAAACGTAAGCATGAACCGCAAGCAGCGTAACAAGGTGATAACGATTGTATTGTTTTGGAAGGGCAATAAGTCCGAACAGCGGAAGAAAACAACTGTAATTCCACCTTGGACATGAGTAAAATTGTGTGGTTAGGAAGTGATTAAAATTTATGACGTCTGATTACAATCACGTGCTATTCGCATGGTTATGAAAATGATTATTTAATTCCTATATAAGCTAATAAACATTGCTATTGAAATTATTTTTGAATAGAATAATAACTATTTCAAAACAACATTGACGTAATAGAAATGCTAATCATTTATTGAAAACGACATCAAAGGAAAACAAGAAGCAATCTGTTCGTAGAAATTTCAATTACATCAGGCCACATTCATCATGCACATAAAACAATCATTTCGTCAAAACCCTCATTATATCCTAGCATAATTTAAAACGACAACGACTGGCGCGGTTGTCCCACTAACTCCCATCGCATATACTCACGAATGCAAACCGCAAAGATACACTTGAATAAAACATGCGACAGATGACATGTCTCCGTGCAACATTCCACTAGACAACAACCTATAGAACGAAAGCAAAAAAGAAAAACAATGTGAATAAACACAGGCACAGACACAGACACACATGAGAACTAAACGGCAAACTACCTTAGCATGCGATTCGCCATTGGACAAACATACAGAACCAGCCGCAGTTCTATTCTCTATACTCGCGTAGATGTGCAGCCGCAGCGGGGACACAAACACAAAACGGTTTTGCTTATATTAGACAAATATTTGAGCGGTACCGCGCGCGTGACACGAAGACCCGTAGTCGTCACGATCGCCACGACTCAAAGGCATGCGATGCAGTGGTATACCGGCGGTGGTTTATCGGGGACGGGACGCTAATTTGCAACGAGAAGCAGCGTGTGTTCCCCCCGTTGAGCGGCTTATCGAGTGTAACTGGGTCGCCCTCGACTTCCGTCGTTGTCCTCAATGTCCTCCTCATCGTCGTCGTCGTCGTTGTCGTCGATGTTGTTATGCTGCTCGTCATCGTCATCGACGTGCTCGAAGTCCAAGACAGAACATCTACGATTGGCAACTTCGTAACACGCATGATATGTATATCGTTCCTTGTCATACCTCCCTACCCTATGTACAGTATACAGTAATAATGTGGAATCGAATGTCGACTTTATACTCTCTAAAATTCTTAGAGTTAGAAGACGTTCTTTAGAAATAGTTTCGTATGGATAAATTGACTATAGTGAAACTTTCGCTCTTATGGAGTCGATGTGCACTCTGATTAAATCTTAATAAGGGTAAAAATTCACACTTATAAGTATGCAAATCGACCTAATAAGAGTCGAATTTTTTACTCTTGTCATATTCGTTTATTTAATTACTTTCAGAGTTACTTTCACTTCATGAATTAAAGAGAGTATAAAGTTTACGTTCCATTTCACTTTATACTTTAAACTGTACCTATAAAGGAGGAGGGGCGGAGAACGAATGTGCGTAGTCATCGGCCATTCCTAGTTTATGCCTCTCTGCGGCTTTTCTGGTTTATAATACGTATACACACTGGATACATATAACATTTGCGCCACGAGACCGCGCGCTGCGTCTGCGGAATCGATCGCACTTGTGCGTGTGTGTACGTACACCGACTGCGGGCAATTACAGGGTGGTTGGCAGAGGAATATCGTTCCGTCAACGATACACACACACACACACACATTTCCACACGACAGCGGAATACCATGGAAGGAGGAATAATTCAGTGGATTTCGTTATGGGGTGGGCGACCGGCGACTGGCTCGTTTGTCTATAGACGCCCCCGCAATGTATGTGTACAAGGCGGTAGCTTCCGAAGAGTCATTACGTCAAGAGGAAAACGTCCACGCGAAATATGCACGAGATGGACAAATGGACGGGCGACGAGTGCAGAGACGTGGATGAGAATCGAACGTGGTGCGGGTAGGGGAGGGGGGGGGGGGGGGGTTACTGAGAAGTAACCGGAAGACGGGGTCGAGGAGGCTTAATATAGGAAATAATGAGGGAATAAGCGACTGGTGTATGTATGCGTTTACTGAACTTATGTAGTCGCCGATAGTGTAGGTTGACTGAAAATAGCCTAACTTTGCGTTCATCGTGATCTATTGACCATCCGATATGTACATCCGCTTATGCAGCTTTGCGAACGATGACTGCATTGTATTACTTATAAGCTCTGATTAATATTTTCAAGAAGTAGTGAGAAGCTAGTTTATTTATCATATAATAAATAGTAATTAGACATTACTCGTTAATACTATTACTACATTTAGTATTAATGGGTAATGTGTAATTAGTATTTATTACTACATTAAGTTTATATAAACAATGCACTGAAACCATCTTTCGTAAAGCCACACAAATTCATGTACATATCAGATGACCAATAGACGACGATAAACGCAATAGCATTAATAGCGTGTAAGTCGACGTACATCATAAGACAGCTGGCAACCACCTAGCGCAGCCACACACACACATACACAATGTGGCATGTGCCCTCGGCTCATAAATTAAGAACGCTCTAGGCATAGCGGAAACGCGACTTTAGACATCGATGATTTCTCCTCGTACACTGCGTAAAGTCGCTTGCGAGGACACAAAAGGCACTTGCGCTTTTCCGCGCGTGCGGCTAGCCGTGCGAGGGCATTAAACCTTGCGGGGCGAATTACGCTACATGTCGCCGCTGCAGTAGCGCGCGGCGGTTGAATTCTGCGCGGCCATCGATCCATGCGCGCCGCACCGCAGCTCGGACTCTCTCTCTCTCTCTTTTTGCGGCTTTCCTTTTTATTTCGAGGCTGCACGCGCGCTTTGACTCACGTCGCCCTACCCGTTCCCTTCTCTATCTGTGTATATATCCATAGGTCTTTTTTGTGCTTCGGTCGTTGTCGATGTCGTCTTGTTTTCTCGCTCTTTTTTGCGCCAGTTTTTTTTTTTCGATGAAGCGAGCGTGTATAGTTAGCGAAGGTGATCGACTGCAGGCGTTTTTGTTTACCCTGGGAGAGGCAATTTTCAGGGAGACGCTCCGGAAGCTTTGATCTTGCAGATGTGTTTTGGAAAATTGTTCCATTAGATCGCGTCGGGCGAGTTTTTATGTGGACGATTATTGGAGAATTTTCTAATTAGCTTGTTTCACTTTCTAAGTACACATGGATGTCCGATGTATACCACTCGTAATTTCCGCGAGCCAACGCTTTTTCAATATATTCTTCAGTCGTCTCTAGTTTATATATCCAGCGCACGTAAAGGTTGAAAATTGAGATGGAAAAGTGTACATGCATAACCAAAGCGCGGAGTTTTCAATTGAATTTGGGCTGCTTGCGGCGCGGCGATATGTCGTTGAAAACTCGTTATCGACACGGTAGCCGCGCCGCTGTGCATTCGGTTCACGGACTCGTAATCGGTCGCGAATGAGATTCAATATTTGATCGAATTTTGTTTCGCCCTCGAGTAATGCGGGTCTCTCTCTTTCCTCTCACCTCTCTTTTTTTTTTACTCACTTTCTCTCTGCCTCGATACTTTTGCGGTTTTTCGCCGAGGCTAACGAGCCGTTTCGCCGCTTTACCGTTTCGAAAATTTTCAACGCCGATTATCGACTACTGCCGAGCGCGCGGTGTGCGAATGCCGCTCACGCTTCGAAGAGAATTATACTCGGCTCTTTTTTGGAGGCGGCTTCTCGAAAAGCTCTCTCTTTGTCTCGTCGATCGGCCCGTTTTATCGCGCTGAAAATTCATCTCGATTGAGGAGAATAATACGTGCATTGTGATTGATCGACGAGTCTTTATTGTATTTAATGGCTTTTGTCGCAGTATTATCCATTTTGCGCGACTTGTCAATTTGTTAAGGTTCACATTTAAAGTGACAATAACAAAAACTGCAGTTGGGCGTCAAACTACCTTTTCAATTTTTATTTACTTGTTATTAAACTTGCTATCATAAGTTTCTACATACACTAACAAAACTATTACGTCACTGTTATCGCAAAAAATCGCCAATAACGTTTTTTTTAAAGGATATTATTTTTTCCATAAAACTTTTAAATTCAATTACTTGCATATATACATACATTATTGTTGTTACACTATAGTTTTGTCGTTATCAATATAACAATAAAAATGGATAGCAAGACAATCAATTGAACAACGTGGCGCTCAACGCACTACCTATAAAGCCAAGTTCCACCTCCTATCTCGCAAACTGCACACTCGCCGCTTTTTCTCTCTAAGCTGGCACTGGCTGTTTGCAAAAGTCTTGTGCCCTGCCATCTTGAAGCGCTATACGAGAGATCCGCGCACAGCCTGTAACAGCCGAGTACAACAAGAGCAGCAGCAGCAGCAGCAGCGACGTGGGCGTACAACTAGCCACCGAGTTTACTTTGAGTTTACTTGATAACTAAGTACATACTTGAAGCGAGCTAGGCGCGCGCGCGCACGTGACCCGATGGATACCGAGAGAAGCCAGGCGCTGCACTCGACGGTGCTCGATGCGCGCTGTATATAAGCTTCAATTTCGTTGTGCGAGAGACGATCGAGAAGGCGAGCTTGAATCGTTCGTTAAATATTAAAAATTGCGTGGAAAGGGTTAATCACAGTTGGTTGTGTATAATAGAAGTGTTTTGTTGAATGAATTTTTTATGTAATATGGGTTGATTAACTTTATGCGTGTATTTAGACAAATTAGAAGATGGCAGAATGGTAGTTTAATATACATGGGAGATATGATAAATTGATGTTATTAACTTGTTGAATTGGACGTTTAAATTCTTATATACGTTCTGTAAATAAAGCGACAATTGCGTATCATAAAATATGAATGAAACAAATGAGTATTATTTAGGTATACACTGCTTTAAACCACTTCTATAAGATAAATGACAACGGCTAAGCAAAGAGTTACTTATTCGAATACTGAAGAATGATACAAAATAGCAGAAAAAGTGCTATACCTGAATCAATCTTGCGTGAATTATAAAAACAAACTTACATTACAGTAACTCACTGTGACCGCGGTGTGCATTTATAAGCACAGACCTAGGCATTTGCTTTTATATCTCCGCTATTACTTTCATGCACGTTCTTTCTCGATGACGATTTTCGTTATCAAAGTAATAACGGATGTAATTGCGAGAACGAATAGTAAGCAAAAGAAACTCGGTGGACAAACACGTACAACATTATACAAACTGCGGAAAAGTTTTGAAAAATATCCGCATTTAAACGCTGTATAAAACTGCAACTGCTGCGCGCGCGATCTTAAATCACCGTTTCTAACTCAAATTAAGGGTCATAAAGCACGCGCTTGCATAGGTAACGGAGGGGTTGGCTGGCTTCAAGGAAAAATAGCTAGACTTCAGCCGAGCAAACCATAAGAAAATTATTCCGTTTCGCGGTGCAGCTCGCGGCGCGACGACGATTCACCAGAACTACCCCTTTTATCCCTCGACTTGTGTACATATATTTACCCCCTTTTGTGCGCGCGATATCTCCGCGTCCCGAATGGATTTCTTTTGTATCACTCGAGCGATTGATCGATAAAGTCGAAGGGAGGAGAGCGCGCGCGAGTCTCGCACACGTGTGTTAGCGATTCTGTGTACGGTAAAGACTGCCATTAGTTTAATGGCATTTTCGCTATATTTACGATGTCTTATTCCCTTCGGCTAGATGCAATCACGAATGGGCTTTAAATAAGCGCCGGCGAAAGCTTACCTTTTTACTCCGGAATAACATGATTTATGCATTCTTCGCTTTACAGAGGCACGACAAGAGCGCTTTGCCTCTTTGCGGTTCTATTTTCAACGGTTCGCAGAGTCTCTTTCTACTGCTCGCGGAATATACCTATTAGAAAAATAATTGATAAAAACTTACGTATGTTTTCAAGCATAAACGACTAACTATTTTTACAGCACGTACATAGAGTCATTTAAAAATGTATACAGTATAAAAGGATTTTTTTTAGCTCCGGCAACTGATAAAACAATGTACATTTTTTAACAGTTAAGCAGAAAGTATTAAAACAACGCGTGTATACAGCCCTTATATATACCATCCGCCCATTTTTTCGACGTATGTTTTATTGACACGGAGGATACACGTGCATCACTTACAGCATCAATATTTACAGCAATTTCAGCCCGCTAAATTTTTTAATAAGCCCGCGATGCACGGAGAAAGAGTTGCGGCGCATGTACCTACACCGTGTCCTGAAAAATGCAAACGCAACGCGGCGTACACACCAACGGACGTGCGCGCGCTCGATTTTTCCTCTCCCTCTCTCTCTCTCTGTTACTCAAATGAGTTTATGCGCGCGTTCGTGCTGTGCAAAGGGTTCGCGGGACTCATCGCAGTGTAAAGCTCTTAATGCTCGCGATAATAATGCGCGGGGTGCGCTATTTCAGTGCGAGGCAGTCAGCCGCGAGCATTGTATCAACCCTCTTTTTGTCGGCGGAGATGGAGAAAGAGGAAACGTGACGCGTGTATATGACGTGTATAGGGAAATATGGAAAAGAACGTCTGACGACAAACGGTAAAACTACTGCTAATTTGCAAAAGCTTTTACGAATTTTTAAGCAGCATAATAGTAGTAATTTTCAAAGTAAGCTTCTGACTCACTTCTACGTTTATACATTTTATTAAAACGGCAATCCATTCAATTTCTTTTTCTTCAGAAATTGAAAATAAGCTGTTTACTGTTTGCCAAACATTCGTATTTAGCATTTAAACTACCAACTCAGCGCTGAAATTGCGTAATTTGCATCAACCGTCGTAATCTCTCTCTCACTTACCGCGTAGGAAAATCTCGCGCTCGTTCTCGACTCCACGCAGGAGCAAAAAGTCCCTTAAATATACGATTTTTCGAGCAGATTGCGTATATACACACAGCAGCGGCAAACGAACTACTGGCAAAAAAGTATACGTTTCGCGCGCTGATCGAAAGTTTCCTCGAGAGAGAGAGAGAGAGACGCGAAAGAAGGGGAGCACGGTAAAGGTATATCTCGTTACCGCGCGGAAACGCAGAGATAATTATCGATGGGAAGGGAACTAATTAAGTTTTCTGATGACTATTGACGATATCACTTACAACGAGCTACCGGAGGCGCGGAGGCGAAACCGAGCCGCTGTTTACCCGAGAAGCATCGTTTTGCGAACGACGCGATGACGAAAGTTTCGTGTGATCGGCGATATACATTCAATAAGAAAAAAGGAGAGCTCGTAATTAGTTTTGTTAAATTGGAGTTAGCGGGTATTTCATTACGTCATTCGAAACTTTCTAGCATAAATTATATCGAATCAGCTGCAAAAAGCATACTTTTTTCGGAAAAGCGATAATTTTTAAATACAGTTAATTTAATAAATAGAATTGCTTAAGTATCTATTTTAAAAAGAATCCTCATGCGTCAAAAGAATTTTTTTTATAGAGTGAACAATTCTAACGATACTCTTTTTTCTTCAAGTAATTGGTTAGAACACAGTTCAATTCAGAGAAAAAGCGTGTCGGGCATTGTGCAAAAATAAAGGAAGAATGGGATTCGACTCGATCGGAATTCCTTGCTCGGTCCTCATCGATTAGGTCAACACCGCCTCTGCAGTCGAAAGTGCAATCACTCATAAACAATGGAATCTGATTGGCGTGCAGGAGGAGGAGTAGGAGGCGGCGTAGAGCGAGGTAAAGGGTGCGAGAGAGAAAGAGAAGGCCGACGAGCTTAGAATCTCGAAACGCGGAAACGGGGCAGGAGGGAGGATCGATCCGGCAAGTTCGTTTCGATAATAGAGAACTTCTCTCGCGCTCGCTGTTCGCCCTTCCTGCAACTCCTGGCACCCCGGAATCGCCATAATTTGCCGAGCAAGTTCCGAATGTCCTCCTTGTTAGACTCACAATGCTCCCCGCCTCCTTCCCCTTTCAACTAATCGCTTAACGTCCTTATTGTACAACTTGGTGCTCCTTGACTCTCAGCCTGTGCAGGCTGCTACTCCCGTTCCATTCCGGCAAAGTACGTGGAACGTGACGTAGCTGGTGATCACGTTTGATGGATCGCGTCGGATCTGCGAATATACGGTGTGACTGATAATTCGATTGAACGAAAACGTGGCTAGCTGCGAGAGGAGATTAAAGCAACTCAAACGGTAGATCAATCGCGCGGAAGAATCGGAAACACGAGAGAGAGAAGGGAGGGGAAAGAGAGAGAGAGAGGTGGGAGAAACAGTTGACGTGCGGAATTTGTGCACGGCGTTGCGAATCTCACGTTAACGAGCGAAATTTTGAACTTGGCCATTGATTATTATATATCTGATCTAATTTGGGCTAAATCCACAGTTCGAGAGTCAGCACGTTGCGGAGCTACTATGTTATCCGCTTCGTAAGTTTGTAATAAAACATATCCTGGAAAGTCATATTGGGAAAAGGTGTTAATTTGCACCAATAAAAAATGCATTTAACACAAAGTTGCTGCTAGAGCTGTATGTATAGTACTTGATTTAGTCTTCGTGACTAATATTATGTTGCCCTTAGAACAATGCTATATCTAGCGGTGGAGCTACATTCATTATAGGCAGAAATTAAGTTAGGAATAAAAATATCTCAAACGAATTAAGCACGTGTAGCTAGATTTCTCGTGTTTTCTCTTTATCATTGCATTTGATTACTCTTTCCAATGGTTCTTATTTCAAAAACTATAACGTAAATAAACTTAAATTATTGGCATTGTCGCCTTGACTGCACCGTATTCGTAGAGCAAAATAATAGTCACAGTAAATATTACAATCACTGTGGTAACTAGGTATTGTATTTTGATTGCACCCGAAAATAGTACAGATCTCACAACCAAATGCTGGTTGTGCCAGCAAAACAGTCATAAAAAAGTCATAAAAAGCCACCTCGATATTCCTACAAATTTTCGTTGCTCCCGCTCTCATTTCCAATCACCCTGCAAGACTTGTCAATTCCTCGAGCGCCCCAGCGCGATTATCCCCTTTATAACCAGAGGAGCCCATAAAGATCCAATCAAACAACTCCCATCGAACTAATACACATACACCTATATCCAAGAAAGCCATCCAGTCGTAATAGGAACTTTTCAATTCTAATCCGGCCCTCGCGGCAGTCGAGTCGTCGCACCTGCTGATAACGACGTAGTTGACCTTAGACTCCTCCTCGCGCTCTCGGGAGTCCTAAATTCGATTTTCGGCATTCTACCCCCAGGCGCGCCTCACCCAGATACGAGCCGAGCTAATCGAAGTACAGTCACGTAGAGCCCGTTCCGGGGGAATATCTCGATAATCGGGCTGAAGGGAGCCTCGCCTCGATCATCCCCCGCGAGTTCATTTCATAGCGAGCGGACAATTGGCCGGCTATACTCGCGCGCGCGCACCTGAATTGGATAGGGTTAAGGAGCGGCCAGCCTTGAATACGCAATTTCCACCCCGAAAATTTTCCCCTCTCTGTCTTTCGCTCTCCGTGCAGGTACGAGTTTCTTGAGGAAACTGACGCCTCAGTTATGGGTATACCTGCGATTCTTTCTTAGCTGCGCACGTGAATGCGATATAGCGGGATATCTCACTGCGTCGATTCTATCGAGGCGAGCGATTCTTTTGTTTTTCTTTTCTTCATTACGGCGCTTCTGGTTCGTCTGTATTTTTAGGTATTTCAGAGAAGGTAGCAGAAAGAACAAGAGGCTCTGAAGTATCGGGGAAAAACTGCTCTTTGTAGATTTGCTTTTCGTTGCGAGAGTTCTGCGTTTCGTTTATGTGGAATAGAGGCAATGAGATGAGAACTCGATAAATGCGAGAGTTTGGGGGAAAAAATAGTTTTGTGAATGTGAAAAAAGTATTTACCTTTTGGCAGGGAGAACTGGGTTAAATTTTAAATTGTGTGTGATGGAAACAGAACAACAGGGTGGCTTTTATTGAAAATATAAAATCGTCCATAAACGTGAGTTATGCAACAATGTTACGTGATAATAAGCTCACCGTACATAAATTATACCAAAATTAGATAAAAGCAAAGCAAATCCATAATGCGGCATTCGCACACCCCCTCACATGCAGGCAACAGAGAGGTAAAAGGCTGCAAGGAAGAAGAGGGAAAAAGAAGCTTCGCCCTCCTCGTATCGTATTCCGGGCCCGGAGTTCGTACATTTCCAGGCTTCCGTAAGAGCTCGCCCGCGCCGCCGGAACAATCGAGAGAGACAGAGCAGGAGAACGAAAGAGAGAATGAGAGAGAGGCCAGAGAGAGCCGCTTGGAATGGGCCGCGAGGAAAAGAGACTCACGAGATTTATCGTCGCATTAGTCGGTCGTTTGAGAATTCGAGGGCTCTTTGGAAAAAGAAGCCGGAGGGACGGCTGGAGAGAGAGAGAGAGAGAAAGAGAGAGAGAGAGAGAGAGAGAGAGAGAGAGAGAGAGAGAGGAGAGGCTCGAAAGCGCACACAAGAGAAGGCGATATAAACTCGACAGCGGTGGTTGGAAAAAAGTGTAATCGAATTTTGGTGCGTATACGCTTTTCCTCTTCTGGATCACGGGGAAAATTAAATTTTAACGAAGTCCGATTGACGATTCTCGAAGATTAAGGAGGAAAACGAGAGCGAAGACGTCGGTTTGATTGCTTAATTAAAAGATTAACTTTTCTCTTGAAAATACTTCGAAAATAAAATACGCACGCTTAAAACTCCAGGCAATTACACTAAAAGATAAATTCCCTACTAAATCACTTGGCAATCCGTTAAAATCACATCGCCGCATGAACATTCCTGCATACAAACACCTCGCTCACTCACTCGCACCTGCGTACATGCACAAGATCTCAAAAATCCATGACCATTCATTTGCCCTACACTGCTGTGCACCTGACGAAAAGTGCGGCAAAAGGAATGCTCAATTAATAAGCACCCGCTGCACGGGCTCGTCTCAATTGCGCAATTCAATTACGGTGCGCGCGAGCGCACACGTATACGTACATACATACATAACCTGCTGGCTGTCGCGTGGCCACACGTATCATGACGATTTAATCTCGCTCGAAATCGGACGTTTCCTTGCGAATTCCTCGCGCGCCTCGAGAGCGCGCGCGCACTCGCGCGAAGAAAAAGCCGCGTACACAGCTCCAGCACGGCACCTTTTTGCGCGCCTGGCAGTCCCCGAGGGGACGACCGGTTCTATATATAGGTATACCCAGCGGCAGCAGCAGCTCTGTAAAGGGATATAAATGCAAGCGAGCAGCGGAAAGCCGAAGATAGATGCGGAATTAATGGTTTTGATTATCCGCGGGAAGACGTTTCTTTTCGCCTTCTTTCTTCGTTTGTCAAGCGTGCGCGTGTGACAGTGTGTGTGTATAGGTGTTTCGTATACGCGAGTGGTGCACTGAATGAATAATCGTTGCGGAGAATTTTATGCGGCTGGCCGGCGGCTTTAATCCCTGCACGACGCGGAAGGTCATTTGTTAGTTTTACGGGAAATTGAAACATTCGCGTAGTGGATTATTATTGTAGGATTTCTCTATATACTTTTTTGATAGACTTGATTTATTACAACTTAAAATGCCTTATATTTTTAATTTTTTTCTCATCCTCTTCTATGAATTCCGTAATTCTATAAGACTACCCATTCAGAACGACCATTAAAACTCAAAGTATTTAAATACGCATCTCTGCAAAGCTAAAAGTCTGCAGCTATTCGAGCACCCGCAACACCGCACGCATTAATAAATCCCAGTAGTCCAGCACTCGGAAGACATCACGCATAGGGTAAATTCGTGTCTTATCGCACATTGAACGCCACTACCACCACCAGCGTACTGTTTAATAAATCTGTGCTTGTTCATTACTCATCGTCTTATCGAGAGCCGCTACTGGTCAACCACACAAACACAAACACACACGTACACGCACACACGCACACACGCACACACACACATACATACACGCGCACACACATATATACACTGCACTCTCTACTTTACCATTGCGCACAAACGCCCTCGAAAAGGTACTAATGAATTGAGTTATATACACTTACTCGCTCGCTGCTACTTTATGACCGAGGCGCAGCGGCGCATTAAAAGGCGCAAAGCCAGCGCCATGGAAAATCGCCGTTATTATTATTATTATTATCGTCATCATTGCTGCGTATAATGCCGTACGGTGTCTAGTGGAGAGTGTCACTCTCTCGAGGGCATAAATCATCGATTCGTACACGCAGAAATTTCAATTTGTATTAACGGCGTTATTTATTGCCGCCGCGCTTATGCCCCGCGAGTAATTTACAGGGGGAGCTGCAACATAGTGCTATCGTGCGCGCCGCGGTGCACTGAATATATTTCAGCCGGCCGCTCGGCTCGAGCGGTGATTGCTGCCGGAATGAAAAAGTTTATGGCGGTCAGTTGGTATATCGGAGCGCTGCGGCTTGATAACTTAGTCAGATTTGAATTGACATTCTGTATCGGACTGTTGCGTTCCCTGTCGGTGCTTTGGTAATTGCATTAAATGCATACATTGAGTATGCTAAACAATTTCAATACTTTGCCAGTATTGAAGCTAAACGAGTTTGGTCTTTTAAAGCAAGAAGAATCTTCAATAAGTTAGTAAAAAAAAAATCATTGTGAAGAAATTGTCTTCTCTTCAATTGAAGTAATAGAAACAGTTTCGGTTTCTAATGAATTTTCTCTCAGCAAATTCTTTAAGACTAGTTATAAGAGACACTTCTTTGATTAACTATTACAATGTATATTCTAATTTCTAAGTATTCATAAAGCATCGCACCTTTTCGCAATATTGCCCCAACATTGTTTTTACAGAGTCGTTAGATTCGTTAAATTCTATATGAAGGACATAACCTTGCAATCTTCAAGATATCAAATTAGTAAATCCGTAAAATCAATCTTGTAGCAATATTGCGAAAAGATAAGCTGCTATATGGGTAATAGATCCCACTAATTTTTTCATTAAAATTCAAAAAGACGAGTTTGTCATCGAGCCAGAAACAACGAATCCCCAATATCCGAGCAATCGCGCGTCATCAAACCGCATCTGATACCCGTCGGAGAATTCAGGCTAAAAGGAAAAGGGCACACTGGAGATTACTTCGTGCGCCCGTTATGCACGTACGCAGTCATAACAAATCACGCGCTGGATCGCCGCCAGGTCATTTTCCTCCTTTTCGCGCACTACGCTGCGAGCGCTGTGTGTATCGAAATAAGATCAAAGACCGCGCGAGATCTATCTCCTACAGCACCAGCATCTCCCGGCGTGACTCGATGCCGATCGATGCGGGACCGAGATAGAGATGCAGTGGGATGAGATGTAGATGCAGAATTGAAATCGAAGAGAGAAAGAGAGAGAAAGAGAGAGAAAGAGAGAGAAAGAGAGAGAGAGAGAGAGAAAGAACGGTGGGAGTAATTTACCGTTGAATTCGGGATATATGTTACTGGTGGTTCATATCCGAGATATTCCGACCGAAAAAATGCGGGGGCATGTACGTAGGAAGGAGCTGGGTCCGAAATATATGCAACAGATGGACTTGTGAGTTATATTCTTCATATGGGAAGAAGCACTTTTTGTCATTGCTGACGCGATATTCGATACATTATACTAGATGATTATATTGTTGATGCGGTACTACAATTAAATAGTAGATTATGTTGTTGAGTATTTCAGTAGAAACAATCTGTGTAATAAATAAGAAAGACACTTTTTCAAGCAGAACGAAATCTGTTTTTTTATTTAATATGTTAATAATTCATGGATGAATACATTTATGTAAAAATCATTCTTACGGAGGAATGTTGTCAATCCTTCAAATATTTAAAATACAATAGAAGCGATGAAATGTCTCCTTGCGAATAATTAGGAACAATCCATATTCGTATGTTAAAATTGTTTTTTTTTTCAATATTCCAATATGGATCGGTACTAAAAACTTCCAAGGAGACACTTTATCGATTATGTTGTATCTTGAAAGAAGTGTCTTAATTATTTATTGCACCGATAGATTCATCGCCGGATCAGCATAAACTACAATTACTATTAATGGCTACTAAGAAAATATCCAATTTTTCAAATTTCCTTATTCATATCAAAAGAAAATAGATGAACAACGCAAAATGAACATGGATAAGGGCATCGAAGAAGTATAAGCGACCATAGCGTGTACGGTTGTCCAAACAAACCGCGTGCGTCTTCTGCTTGCAATTCGATTGGGAGATAGGATACTAGGTTCGCTCAACTTATGCGCCCGAGGCGCATGAAATCTCGGCATGCCCTCATTGTCTCGAGGCTTTTTCGAAGCGGCATATAGAATTTTGATTAGAAAACTAGAGAGAGAGAGAGATAGAGAGAGAGAGAGAGAGAGAGAGAGAGAGAGAGAGAGAGAGAGAGAGAGAGAGAGAGAGAGGCATGTAGACGCGTACATGCTCATGACTCAACAACTATACTCGAAGCTCGTACAGTGTAATTGACTTCTCAATGTTTACGAATAACGAAGGCTTTGTTTTGAAAGGGACGCGTCGTCACCGTATAGTTGCTGTATCGTCGTCGTCAATGTCTCTAATGCTTCGGCTAGATCTACGCTTTAACACAGTCTCTATTTGACTTTGAAAGTGCAATAAAACTAATACAAGTACAGTTAGATAAATTTGGAAAAGTCCAATGGATAGAGAATAATTTTCTGTATTTTTACATACTGCACAATACTTATTTACAGAAATAGGCTCGATGTTATTAAATGTTTAAAGTTAAATAGAGACTCTGTTAAAGCGTTGGTCTAGCCGAGGCATTACAGCCTCTCGTGCTTCAGATTTATCATAGAGTCTTCGCTCTTAGTGCCGAGTCATTGCAATTTACATTCTCGCGTTGTACTCATTGCGATAAGCATCGATGCTACGTTGAAAAAATAGCGCGGAGACTATCAATGGAGATTAAGGAGCACAATACTGTTGTTGCCTCGTCCTTTTTGATTATTGAGCCCTTGTAGCTTCGTTATAGCCACCTTTTTTACGCTCTATTGGATAGAGTTTTTTTTTAACTGAGATACTTTATTTGATAAATTAGGCATTCGTGCATGGTTTTCTTTCGCCCTTTAAAAAAAGTAATTGCTTTACTTATTTGAAATACCAACGAATATTCCCGTACCTTGATAATTACAAAAACTCCGTCTAAAAATCATTTCAAAGGCTAATATTTGCAATAAATAAAATAGTCGATTGCTACACGGAAAGCTTTTAATTAAAAACCGAGAGAGAGAGAGAGAGAGAGAGAGAGAGAGAGA
Organism: Gastracanthus pulcherrimus; assembly: GCA_949152435.1. Lineage (NCBI taxonomy): Eukaryota > Metazoa > Arthropoda > Insecta > Hymenoptera > Pteromalidae > Gastracanthus > Gastracanthus pulcherrimus. The sequence continues at coordinate 31,398,750 of OX424575.1, forward strand.
GAGAGAGAGAGAGAGAGAGAGAGAGAGAGAGAGAGAGAGAGAGAGAGAGAGAGAGAGAGAGAGAGAGAGAAATAGAGAGAGAGAGGAAAAAGAGGGAAGCCCCTTTGCCTTATCATCCGCATTATCAGAGACTAGAAATCCATCGACCGCTTCATTGTGTAAGCCGTGGAATCGCTCGACTTTAAGCCTCTCCACGTCGGCCACGTCGGCTGATACGCTTTCTTTAAGACTCGCGAGCTTTTGTCATCGATCCGCTCGGGGAGCTCGGACGACGAACCCGAGAGGAGCTTCCCCACGCGAAATTCAAGTCTTCCTCATTCTTGCAATGTCTCAGCCCTTTCTTTCATTTTTCATCTTAATCGAACAATTATTAATTAGGGGCTGTAAATTCAGCACAACTAATTTGAAGAGTTTTGTAGAAAAATAGAATTGTATCGTTGTTGAACTAAAGTAATTAAATTTGGCGAACACTATTTTATTAGTTTAATAATATTAAGTAACATTTGTTGTCATTAAATTTGATACACTTTTTATATGATTAATATTAAATTTTGTATGTTCGTGCATGGAATTTGATATTAATGTACATTAACAATTAATACGTGTGATTTAAGTGATTAGTGCATTTCTTTTCCTTAATAATTCTTAACCTTTTTAATATGCTTCACATGTGCTTCAATTGCAATTACATTAATCTGCATTTATATTTTTAACAGTGATATAAACTCATGTAAAATTAAAAATAATTAATAATCGAATTATTTTCCACCAAATTTAATTAATATAATTGAACAAAGGTATGTGAACCAACAGTATTTCTATTATCAGATATTTTTACGACGTCCTGCCAAAAGAAAAATAAAAACAAGGAATTATCCTTTCATAGTCAGCGGTTTATTGACTGCACGATAGCAGCAGTAGTAGTAAGTAGCACATACTGGGGTTGGGGCGATTGGATTGGCTACCGCCGCCGCAGCTCTCTCTCTCTCTCTCTCTCTCTCTCTCTCTCTCTCTCTCTCTCTCTCTCTCTCTCTCTCTATATATATATATATATATATATATATATATATATATATATATATATATATATATATATATATATATATATATATATATATATATATATATATATATATATATATATATATATATATATATATATATATATATATATATATATATATATATATTCCTATCTAATTTCAACGTATCGCTACGTACGTACGTCGTTTCACAATAAATCCACTCCTTACACAATATCTCAAGAGCCGAAAATGAAAAAAAAAAGCTAAAGAGGAAACGAGTCAGTCGAAAGAGAGAAATCGCAATTGCCGAGGTCTATCAGTGCATTGTCCGTCGCTCGTCTTTATTATTCCGCTCCGTTCTGCCTTTTATAATTTCATATCAAAGCATTGCCGGCGAAAGCCTCGTGAAATCGTAATGAATCCGCGCGAACTCCTTCGAGAACGTCCTTGTATTATTCGTGCGAAGCTCCACTATACTCTTCGTCGTTAGTGCGCAAGCGGTATTTCCATATTAAATTTTAATTTTGACTTCTATATTGCGCTCGATTCATTTTCGACGATTACTCCCTTCTACGCTGTTGAAAAATTTATCACAGCGCATTGCCGAGTGGAATAATTAAAATAATAATTAGAATACTAATGTTCCATCTATTATTCCATATCCGACGTTCTGTAATTGGAAATCGGTGTTTTTATTTAGTGATGTTTGTCGCATAAGAAATCGACGGCGCCGTGTGAACTTCAATAATAGCTGTTTTCTTTTATACATTCTCATCCGTAGAGTGGGTCATTTTCGTAAAAGCGTCGCACGTCAATATTTCAGCGGAACAATTAGCTCGAAAAGGGATTCTGGAAAGTTAAAAAAAAACAGTGTATACGCGGCTATGGATGACTGTATCGGTTCTAAATGAAAGTTCAAACTAGTCGAATCTCATAAATATTTACGCTCGTACGACGTTAGTCCCAAACGTGATCAACTTTAGAACGAAATGATTTCCTGGATCGTGTATAATTATTACAGTCGTATTATTTGAAAATTCAGTCGGTAACGAAAGCATTGTTAATTTTTCATTGTTTATCGATTACGTACAACTGATCTTAGCCAGTTACATTCTATTTTCCTTAGAACCATCAAAAGTTATACTTAACTTATTTAAAAATCAATAAAGTAAACGTCTTACCCGTTCCACACCCTTACTACTTAATTGAAATGCTTCCGCAATAATACATTCTTCTATGATTCATAGAAAGCTTTCATCGTATATCCCCAATTATTTTTTCCAGACGAGCGCGCATTCCTCCCTCGAAAATTGTTCGCCATCCATCTTCGGACGCCCTCCGAATATATTTATAAAAGTACAAAACTCGCTGCCGCCGCTGGCGCCTGGCATTAAGCTTAATCTCGTGTGAATCATGGACGTCAACGCACGCGGTACAGCGAGAAAGAGAGAGAGGGAGAACGAGAAATATAGACTTCATTGCAGCAATTTGCAGGAGATCCACGTTTCCGCGAAAAAGCGAGAGAGGCGGCCTTCCCCCCTCGCGGCGATTAGTGAGAGCTGAAAAGTCGCGCGCCGCGCGAAATTGCCCATTTTAACTGGCGCAATTGTCAACCGGCCTAAACTCTCTCTTCCTCTCTCACTCTTTCTGTCTTTTTGTCTTATATTCCGGGCGGGGTGCATATATCCTTTCTTCCATTGGATATCTTTTGTGAGAGTTGGGAACGAGGCTGAAAATCCGGTTTTGCAATTGCTTTCTTTAGCCGCGGAGAGCGCGTTGTGTTTCCTCTTTTTTTTTCGTTAATTTAAATGCACGCGTCGCGCTCCCGTTTTGCCATTTATAGACGCGTCGCTGGGAAAAAGGCAGAGCTGAGAGAGAGAGAGAGAGTGAAGGAAAAGGTAGAGAGAGGGAACAATTTGCAGTTTACCGGAGAGAAATTAGGTCAGGACTTTGCCCGATAACAGTTACCTTATTAAAGCGCTAATTACACGTTTAAAATTGAGAGGCAAGATTGGTTTATTATTTGTTTGGATTTGCATCAAGATTGTCTAGTATTAGTTCACCGTATAATGCTTAAAATAAGATGTATTCTGACTATAATAATTGGTTTTACACATGTAAATATTAATATTAAAAAAAGTGTTGTCCTTTACCGGAAAAATATTGCTTAATTACAACGTGAAATCGTATTATGTCTGGCAGAGATAATGTTGTTCTCCCATCGGAAAATGTTTCTGACGCTAAAGTGCACTTTAAAATGCCGGATGATGAATTCTGATGCAGAATATTTCAACAAAGAGGAAAATGAGATCCGCGCGCTTCATCAAACTATAGCTTAATCCGTACTTTTTCCTCTGCAGTGCTGAGTGCAAAATTACCAAATTACAGCTTTGATGAAAGTACTTTTGCTGTAAAATAATACGCTGTACTTTGATGTCATTACGTAATAAAAAATTCTTTTGAAAACAGCTATATTTTTTTTACCTTTTAATACACATGTTGAGTCTAATATTTGTTAAATTTGAAGATACATTATATCTGCTTTGTTATTAATATACACAATATCATTGGTGACGTTAAAATAACGTACATCTCAATTTCTTAACAACAATGCATTTTGATAGGTATATGTACTCTAGAATTTATTATTGACTCGTATTATTACCCCATTCATATCTAAACAATGGCTTATGAAAATAATTTTATATAATGTAATATTGTGATTATTACATATCAAACCATGCTATTCTTTCATCTTGATTCACCGATTAATATAACATATTAATAATGATACATATCATACTATTATTCATATTACAGTTAACTATAAATGACTCGTATTTTTTTAAAATATGTTAAAAAAAGTTTACTTACCCTTTAGAAAATCGCTCTGAGCTCATCAAACTATATAGTCAGATGAACAAACTATAGCGGTCCCATCATTCAACAAAACAAAGTCAACCTTTGAGCTTTTTTAAAAACATACAATTCGAACATATTATCATACCACAGTCACCCAGAAAAAACAACCCCCCTACGATAAACCACAACTCCAAACAATAAAAAAAGAGCCAACAACAACAACAACAACAACAACAAGAGCCGCACTTATCTATAATTCCCCGTTTCGTATCCTCTCTGTTGCAGAACGACACGCTGCAGGTCGTCTGGCAGTATCACGTGGACGAGCCGGCCTCGGCGGCGGCTCTACTTCCGGCGGACGGGGCGGTGCGCGGCACGCGACCGCTCTACCTCGTGCAGCGCGACTTCCAGCAGCGACGGCCCAGCGGCAGCAGCGCCGGCAGGAAGCCGGAGCCCGAGCCCGTGCTCCACGTCTGGGATCTCTTCAATGCGCAGGTACGTTCATAGCTGATTTTTCGTTTGGGCTTGTTTATGGATTTCTGCACAACAAATAGGATTTTTTATTTTGAGAAGGTGTATGCTCTTAAAAGTAAATGTAACAGTTTTAGGAATGTTCTTATTTTTCTTTGTTGAGTAACTAATTTGTCGCCAAAACAATTTTAAAGCGTAGTTTTTTTAACGAATTGTTTTAGTTCTTGCTCTTGGCACCGGATTCTTATAATACATTGAAGTTATGTTTCTGTTACTATTATTAAGACTGAAAAATGCTTTAAAATGCCACAAAATAGGATAGTGTAATAGGTGTAATTTCTTCGTTTTGTTGTAGGTTAAACTGTCAGTGACTGTAAATCAAGTTAACAGAAAATAATATTGAGACTTTATTTTTATTCGAGGACTAGTTCAATAAAGTTTTTCTCTAGATCAGAAGATATTAATACGCGAAAAAATTTACAGAAAATAACAAAGTTTCTAAAATGAATTTAATTGGATATATTAACAATGAGTAACCGGAAACCATGTATTTCTTATATATTAATAAATATATAATAAATACCTTGCTTACTCCTTTTTGTTGCTAATTAAAACACAGACTGATTACAGACAAAGCTACATAAAATATTGATGAGATTTTATATTTATTCGACAAATAATTCAATAAAATTAGGTATTCTCTACAAGATATGAATGAGTAAAAACAAACTGTACAAGTTAATTGATTTTCTAGAACGCATTCATTATCTACAAGTAGAAAGCCGGAAACAATCTACTTTTATAATAAATACAAAAGAAACTTTATTTACTTCTTTTTGCTGCTGATTAGACTACAAATGTACAAAGATTTTATTTTTATTCGACAAATAACTCAATAAAGTTTCTCTCCAGCAGACATGATTACGCAGAAATAAACTACAGAAATTAATTAAATTTCTCTGATAAATTTCATTATACAATTTTATAACAATGGATAGCCGGAAATGTTAATTTGACATAAATTAACGCAGAGCGAACGATTAAAACAATAACTCCACTCACTTTAATTAATGAAAAAGACACTCCATTAATAAACCATTAAAGAGCCTAAACCTAACGAGTGCATCCATTAAACTGAAATCGAAGAAAAAAATACCTCTATCAGCCGTTCACGCTGAAACTATAAGTCCGTACCCGACTACCAGTCAATCGCGCTCGCGACAGGTAACCACGATAATACCCTCCGCGCGACAGAGAGTTAATATTCATCGGCGCGTCGTGTACTCGCGAAGCTTCAGCTCCAGCTTCGGCTTCAACTGCGCCTGCAGCTACAGGAGCCAAGGAACAAAGACAATTAGGACCTTTTAATTAGTGCCGGCCGCGCGAGCGCTGAGCTTTACCGTCCGCTGGCGCTGCAGCATCGCCAATTAACGGCTATATCGCGCCCCCGCCGGCGCCCCGCGCTTATTATTATTATTATCAGCATTGTCTCTCGCTCGCGTTACGTCCAATATAGAATTAATCCGATCGTCGTCGTCGCCGTCGGGCGCTTTAATAATCCTTTGCGTAACAAACCGACTTCATAATTCTGCAATAACAAACCTCATTACCCGTCCTCGAGCGCATAGATATGCGCTACGTTTTTTTTTTGCGTTCGTACGGGAGAGAACGCGTCGGCTGATTAACATTCTCGTTAATCGCGAAATGAAGTACAACCGAGGGCCGCTCGTTACACGTACTCGAATGCGACTTTTAAAGCGCGCCTGAATTATTTATCGGCGCGAATGTGCAGAACGGTTTAATTTTAAAGGGACCGTACTGGTTGAACTTGATTTTGTGTATAGCGTTAATTCGCGATGAGGATCTTTTCGCGTGATTACGGAAGTCTCGTTGTTTATTTATCAATTGGATTTACTTAATGCATCGATTTGGAAGTGGATGCATGTGTGTGTGTGCGGTCGGGTTTACACGCGGGGTCGAGGATTGTTGCGATCATTGGCTCTAGAACGTTGAAAAATGTATTCGTTAGTGGAAAAAAAAGCGATGCATGAGTGATTTTCATTTACTTTGCGCTGTAGTATTGATGAGAGGGTTGAAGAGGAGATTTACTGGAATTCAAAGCGTTTTAATTGAAACTCGTTGAACGATTTAAACGGAAATCTAAATAGAATATTCGAGAATTAAATTTCTTTTTCATTTGGAATTTGTCATGTAAATTTTTAAATCAAGCATAATTTTTTAATGAACGGTTTTCATTTACTTTGCCGCATTGTATTATAAAAATGAATATGAAGATACATTAAATAATCATTGAACGTTCTAAATATATATCTAAAACAATTATATAAAATTATTTTAACTTAATTAAAATGTTTTCTATAAAATAACTTTATTTGCATGTATCATTTGGCGAGTTATTTTCATTAACTTTGTCATGCAATGTTAATAAAAGAGTTAAGGATATTCATTATAGAATTGAAAGGCTTTCTGATTTAACGAATATCTAAACAGATTTCTCCGAAACTACTTTGGTAGGAATCAATCTCATTTATCTCCAGCAATCGGCCATTGATGTCCATTCATAGGCGTTAATGGCTGATTACTGGTTATGAATAAGATTCATTTCTACCAGGATAATCTTATTTGAATTTCATTTCGTACTACAAATTTTTTAAATCCAGTATAATTTTCTTCCACTAGACTAAGAAATCACGCGTGCGAATTACGCGCCTTATAAAATCGTCTCCCTTTCAAAGCCTGCAGCGCGGCGCCGCATTATTCGTCGAGTCGTTTAATTCGCGTCGCGAGCGTCGCGCGCAGAGGAAAATTAAGCACCGGCCATTTCCCCTCTTCTGCCGCTAGCTCGCGACGGAAAGTAACGTTAATTGCACGCGCAGGTAAGTTCGCGCGCGGCGCAGTGCCCTAAATTTGACTTAGCCGAAGTCCTCGTGTCCAGAGAGCGAAAGCGTCCTTTGAAAGTTGCTGCACTGCGGTTCACTCTCTTTTCCTCCTTTTCTTTCGTTTGAGTCGTGTTTTCTTTTAGTTGCGGTAATTATGAGAGATGTTTGCCGTGGGTGTCAGAAAGGAGCGACCGACGGGCCTTTTGTTTGCCCATGAGCGATGCGGTTATATTCGTAAAGTTGGTAAAAGTTTCGTGAAATAACGAATGGCCTTGGCGTTTGTATACTAGCTTCTTTATTAGTTTATTATTATGGTTTTCTTTGATTCAATTTTAGGTCATTAGTTTACGAAAATATGAAGCACATTACTAACACAAAGCACCTACATTAACTCTATTTTCATTCTTAATTGAATAAAGTATTAATTTAAAAGAGCAAAATATATGTAGATACACATTTCATATTTAAATTATTAAAATATAAGAACTGTTTAGATATAACATTTTAATTTGAAATAACGAAGAGTATATTTATTATTATTTATAATTTATAATTAATTAACTAATTTATATTAGTAGTATTTATTATTTACTAGAACAAGGCCAAACGATGATTACTACAATAAAAATATTAAAACTATTTCAGTTGATAATAGTTCTTTCTCGTTCAATCTATTTAAAACACGTGAGCTTTAACTTTCACATTTCAATTGGAAACTTATATATACTTATAAATTTAAATAAATAAAGTAAATAAATTTGAACAATCTTAAAAAACTACACTTCTCCGTTATCGCCTAAGTACAAGCCACACTCTACGACTTCCCCCGTACACGGCGCACGAATTAGCATCGTCCGCGATATTCGGCGGCGATAGCCCCGCGCGTCACGGTGCTACATATAACCTTCTCAACCCTTGCACACCCTGCACTACGCGCGACGCTAATGAACGAATAGTATTTGCGCGCCACCCCGCGCGCGCGCGCGTCTCTCGATTTATAACGTCATAAATTCGGCGGCACAATGCGCTCGCTCGCGCAGCACACCCTCGATAAAAATCCACGAAGGGCCGCCTCGAACGTCCCCTGCGAGCCGCGCCTCGCGCGCGCGGAAGATAGCGCGAGGAAATATGTGCCGGTCTTATATATGTTTGAGCGCGCGCGTCGAGCGTAGAAAGAAACACGCGCGACTTGATTCTGTTCTTTTTTGCGCTCTGCGCGCTGCTTTCTTGTGTGTATGTGTGTGTGTGTATTTGGGAAGGGAAACATATGTGGGTGAGTCGAGCAAGGTGGTGGTAGTTTATCGCGTTTTTGCGTGTCGGTATGCTCTATTTTTTCTCTTTGTTACGTATTGTGTGAGTTCCGCGCGAGTTCGCGTTATTAAGTAGGTATTTAGATAATAATGTGATTCATAGTGTGGTTCTATCAGTGCGAATGGAGTGTTTTTCTTAGTAGGATGAGTTGGTTGATGGCTTTAATGAGTAAGAATAATTAAAATTTTATATGAATAATAACGTATAACCTGATCATAGCCTAGAATAAAATCCGCTTATGTAATGATTTTAAGTAAAGCAAATAAATTAGATATGTATAAAGATAAAGATAAATACTCATACAAAATTTATATTTTATTCATAAAACTAATAAAATATGTGATTTTATTTAATGAAAAAGAATCTTCCATTAGATTGAAGAATTATACATCTCTTAAGTAAAATCGATAATTTCGATAACTTTTTACGCATACCCATACGCATAAATTTTACATTTCGCAAAGGAGGATCGATATTCTCACGCTCGATAACACCCGAACACTTACGCAACCCTCTCCTCGCAAATCCAAGAAAACTTCTCCCCCCTCCAAAAAAAAGAGCGAAAAAAAAACTCGAAACGCCGCGGCGAAGTGTCGTGTTTTATAGCCCGACGCGAGGAAAAATCCAATCGTGGGAATGAGCGGCATCGCGCGCGCCAATATCCAACCCCCCCTAAAGCGTTTCCTTCCGCCACGAACTTTTCGCGACTGGTCACAACGCACCTACACTCGCACTCGAAAAACCTACACGCGCGCGAAACACGTCGAGCGCTTCCTGAAATCGCTTACAAAATTTACGATGTTTGTCTGGATGCGCGCCCGCGCGCATCGACTTTACGACGCTTCTCCCCGCGTGTCCCGGGGCGTCTTCTTCTCTCGCGAAAGGTCGCTGACGGGTGTTTCGCGCCGCGTGGGAAAGCAGATTCGCGGCCCGCTCTGCGCCCACGGCGAGGTCCCGGAGAGTGTAGTTTTTCGATGATCGTTTTAGAGGTCGAAATTATGAGCGCTGCGGTGCTCGCAGTTTTGTTCCTGGCGAGCGAAGCGCGTCGGAGCAAGGCGAAATGAGCGCATATAATTGGATTCGGCGGTCGTGATGGGGGGTTTCTTTTTTGTCGTCGATGCCGGCCTGTCGATGAGAATTTTCCGCGAGGAACTTTCACTTGCTCGTCGAGTGTATATTATATAGTTCGAGTTTGCTGTATTTTTGTTTTAATTGCGGTTAGGTTGCGAGAGTGTAGGTGCACGATGCGCTGCTAGTTGTAATGTAAATAATAGCTTGTATCGATTAATTGTCGAGTTGAATTTCACCGTGAGATGTATTGCGTAACGTTGTTCATGTACATTGTGAACTTTGAATCAGGAATTATAACTTTACGGAGTAGTTAACTATTCGCAATTTTCCTAACTTCTATTCACCGCAATGTTGCTCGAAAATTTAGGATTAAATTATGATGCGAAATAAATATTTATACCGAAACTATATCGGATTTTAGTTTAACAATATAGTTTAGTTTATAATAGTTTACTATAAAATTTAATTTTATGATGAAAAAAAGTAGCTCAAATTACAATGATAACTAATGAGGTGTATTCTTTTTCTTTTTCAGGTTCGATTACCCATGGATCAGGATACTCTGCTTCAGTGCCGAGTCTTCACCTTGCCAAAGATTACACGCAAGCATCATGTTGTCAGGGTAAGTGTCGTAACTTTTATTTTATTCTTCTATACTCTTTTCCAATGTCAAAAGTACGTATGGGTGATTTTACTAAATAAAGTATATTTTTGGCTCTCATTTTTATTCGCAAATAATATCAGGTGGGATTATTCCTTCAATATGCTAGTGTGAGATTTCATTTTAGAGAAAATTTAGTAACAGAATAAGTTATAGTTCATATAGAAACTTAATAGATTACGAGATATTAAAAAATATTTGAACATTACATGTTTAAATAGAAATTGGATCCTAAATATATAACAAAACACTTACCACTATTAGTGCCCATAGTTTCAAAAACTAAAAATTAAGTAGCATCACCAAGAATATCCATTTCAGTAAAATCACTCACGTTCTATATTCACGCTCAAGTTCCATTCTACTATACTCATAATACCTACGCATTTCATCCACGATCGGCCAAATCCCCTTCAAAATCGCGAATCTCAATTCTTCGTCTCTCGTTCACAACCACACATACCTGTCCACGCGAGGAAACTGCACGGTACTAGCAGCGCCGGCGCGCAAACTCAATACTACGTGAGCGAACTTGCCGATGTCTGCAAATCGCGAAAACGGGAGAGGCGATTAGCCTTTCGGCTTTCAGCTTTCGGGCTTGCCACCGTCCGTACAGTTACGCACGCTGCACTATGCGGTGCAGTCAAATCTACGAGTTCGCGAGTGCAGGAAAGTTTGCTCGCTGCTCGACGGTCATCTCGTTAGCAGGACTCGGTGCATGCATGTATATAGACGTCGTTTTTCTTCGGTCGGGGATCGAGAGTCTACGGTTTCCTTTCTTTTTTTGCGAATTTATCGGGTTTCGCGGTTTGATGGGTCTGAAGTTCGTAACGAGGAGAAATTGGGAGCTTATCGCTTTTGCCGGAACGAGTTGATGAATTGATTCAGCTAAATGCTCCTGTGTACGCATTTATCTAATTAAAAAAAACTTTTTAATGGGTAGAACAGGTATATTTATTGGACATTTACGCTGTTTAGTAGACGCCTGGGGATTTAAGTACTCCGACCGTTGTTTATATATCGCGCGATCAAGACTGCATTAAACGGGAATCGGTGAAATCGCATTATACACAGTCCGCGCGCAAAACTAACGCATCGTTATCAGCGCAAATTATTCGCGCACTTAAGCGCCCAAGTAGACATAACCGTTTCAGATATCGATCTCATGCTACGCCCGAAGTCCAAAGTCACGTCGACCTAATAAATTATTTACCGCGCCGGCCCTTTCGTATAATAAAACGCGAATTCAAACGGCTCGCTCGTATAATCATTCTAATTACGGGGAGAAAACTTCCTCCGCGGATTGAAAAGTCATCGGTGTCTCATACGTCTCTTAATACACCGCGCGTATATTTCAATCCCACGGACTAACGGAAATTAAATTGGAGATAGAGAGAGCCCGATTGAATGCGCGACTGCAGCCCTTCTTTCCCCTCGGCAAATAAATAATGCATGTACTTGAACTTGAAGACCGGCCAATGCGCACCACGCGCTTTATATAGACAGGCGCTGCAACGCTGTCTCATTAGCGTGCCGATCGCTGTATATATTTAAATCTCCGCGAGTCGTACGTCTATATATACACGTATATAATGTGTGTGTTTCTACGATTTTGTGCCCACAGTACGAGCCCGTTATCCAACCCGGAAGCCAGGAGTACCTTCACCACATGACCCTGTACGAGTGCCGCGGCGACGAGGCCAAGCTGAGCGAGGCGAAGCGGGCCAACGGCACGAGCTGCTCCAGCACCGACTGGCTGCACGCGCAGTGCAACACCATCGCCGCGACCTGGAACCTGGGATCGGAGGTCAGTGTCACGCTCGCGTGTCTTCTCCTCTTTGTGTCTGCAATTAGCATAGCGCGCAAGGAGATATTTATATTTTGCATCTCAAGATGCTTCATCGAAACGTTCGTGCTGACTCTAATGACCCGGTCATAGTTTTCTTTCATAGCTGATTCATTATTTTAAGTCTTTTACAATTTAGTCATTAGTTTTTATATTTATTATAATTACACATTTTGTAATTAAACAATCCAGTAGATTACTTCGTTTATGTTTCGTATATGAAATAAAGTCTCTGACACTTTGATTCATTGAGATTGATAAATGTATTATCCAAACAGTTAAATTCTGCAATACCCTTTCTCTGCGTATACATTCATAAAGTTTCCTTTAATTTTCATCAATAAATAATATTAATCCTACTTACGCCAATACATTTTTAGCAATATATAAAATTAAAGATTCTTTATTCATCCGACTGTTAAAAATGTACGTGACTGTAATTATATTTATTATATTCCACTTTGAAATCTGAAGCAAGACTGTTATAGTCTGGTGGCAGAAAGGCATAAGAATTTATAAATTTCAAATAAAATTCTAATAAACGCAGTTATTTTCAAATATTTCGAAAAAATCTTTGAATTGTGTCGCCTTCAGTTTATATTCAAAACTCGCATTTAGGTTATCCTTCATTATAAAAGAAGCGTAGAAAAAGACTCATTCACCCCTTTTTGTTTGTTTTCCCTGAAATTTTTCTCAAACAAGAATTATCGTCTTCCCTCCGTCAAGAAGATCTAAAGTAGGTCGCAGCTAAAATCGCGCTATGAAAAAAAAGGGAGCGGAAACCCATTGAAAAAGGGACGAAATAAGAACGTCACTGTAGAAAAGATCTCAGACGACGGCGAGTCGGAATCCCGTTTGCGTCGCGCTGGCCCGACCTCGATCATCCTTCATTCGCCATTATACCTCCATCGCCGAGGCATCAGTCGCGGTAGCTGCTCCAATTTATCTCTCTTTTCTGCTTACTCGTCTTTCGGCGTGACTCCTCTTTTTATTCCCGCTGTCGCGCTGCTCTGTAGCGCGATTCAGAGAGAGTTTCACTCTATCTATCGTGTTTGTATATTGAACCGTTTAATTCCCAATACGCTTTACTCGATACGAGGCATTCAAGCTATTGAAAGATTTTTCGCGATATCTTCGACGTTTCAAGTGGAAAAGTAATCTTATACATTCCGATATTAAATATATACTATATAGAAACTATAATAAAATAAAATGTAATGTGCTTATATCGTTGCACTTCGGACAATCTTAAATTCCACCTCGAAATGCATATCAAAACGCTTTTAATACCGCACTTTAGTATCCTCTCGACAAACATAAAAAGTTTATCAAAACTAGATTGTCTGCATATTACCTCTCTCTGAAAAATAAAATCCCGCGCCTCTTAACCGTAAACACCGCATCTTTAAAGCCTCTTTAACCTGAAAAATCCTACTTATCCCACACTTTCTCCTCTCACACCTCCGTACTCGCCAATAACACGCATTATTTACGAACAAATAACAATCCCCTCAGCCTCCATTACCATTACCCTCCTTATCATCACTATCGGAGAGCTTCGCACTGCTTCGCTCTGCTCCTTTAAACTCTCTCCAAAAAGGACACGTCGTCGTCCTCCACCTCCGCCTCCTCTCCGCGGGTGTAACTTCACCGCCACGGCGATAATCCTCCTCGCGCCGTAATGCATACCAATGCAGCGGGCGACCGCAAACCCGTTCTCTCGCTCTCTTTTGCTCCTGTCTCTCGCGAAACGTGAGCTCCCTGCGAAGCTGAAGCTGAAGCTGAAGGTGCAATCTACACATGCACGCGCGCGCCCGCTCTCCTTCGTCCTCGACGTCCTCCTCCTCCTCCTTCTCCTCTTCCGCTGAACCGATCGCTTTGGCTCCTCGTGTTTTTGCCCCCTCCCACCTCCCTTCTTCTTCTGATGCCCAGGCCGATCGCTCGCCGAGATTTCTCTATCTACTGGGTGATTAAGTTGGATCGGCTGCTGCTGCTGGGTCTCTGCCTCACTCCACATCTGGTTATGGCGCGGAGGGCTTATTTTTGTTCGAGGAGGGCTTTTTGTCGCTGTCCCTGTTGCGTTGGGATCGTTTTTTGCTTTTACTTTTTTGGGGTGGCGCGGTGGTCGTGATACTTGTTTTTTTTTCTGTTTGCTGGTAGCCCCGGTGCACGATCTTGCTCGTACGTCGTCGTTGTCGTGCGAGGTGGGATTCAAATGGGGGACGAGGCTGCGCGCGGGATTTGTTCGAGTTGGCGTGCAAATTTGACGAGAGGATGAATGGTTTTGTTGCTTATTTTGGGAGGAGTGTAATGAAAGGTTTCTTGTAGCTCTTTAAAAATTTTTGTCTCATGTCGCGTGATTATAAATTGTATTTTATAATATGAATGATAAGGTACAATGCATTATTATTAAATGTGAATTTATCCGATTCTACGAGCTGTAAAATGTATGTCATTGCTTTAGTGACGTGCTGTCGTTGATTGCGGCTTGTACATCGCAGTATGAGTAAATAAGTAAATGATAAAATTAATTATAAAAAATGTATAGCCTAGACATCACGTCATCAGACTAATCAAATACATTTTTAACTCGTAGAGAACGATAAATTAACGTTTAATATAATTTAAACGGGTCATCAAGAATCATTTTTTTTTCAAATAATTTATTTTGCTATATTTATAGCATATTCTAAAACACTTAATCATACCTTAGAAGCATAAATGAAAAATCGATATCCTGTCTTAAACGAACAGTTACTTGCGGAAGCATTAATTTACCATCACCATATTGAGAATGAGGACGCACTCCAGGATGATACGAACTCCGCGCATGTTGATGACACAATTTCAATAACCCATGTCTCTTAGAGTCGAACGAACGTTTTGATACCAAGGTACCAGAACATACATGAGCCAAGCGCCAATTACCGATACCGAGCGAGCGATCAGCAGCAGCAATGAGTAACGTCCCGTCGATGCTAATACTCGACTGCGGCTCGCTCTCCATTTTTCAGCCACCTCCGATGACGATTTATCAAGACTGACTCAATCACCCCACACATGTACATACACACACCGCCTCTTATAAATCCAAAGTACACATAACCTCAATCAAGCCACAAATCATTCCCTCGGACTCCGTATAACCATAGCGCAGTGTCGGTAATTGGAGCGCGTCTCACTTGCTCCCTCCCCCCCCCCCCCAAGGAACACAAAACGAAGACCAGCCAAAAACTCGTCCTCCCCCCCCGTCCCTCTCTTCAAAGACCACCCAAAGTCACATCTGCCAGTATAATAAAACCGCACCGTCTCCGTCCTCCTGTCCACAGGGCTTCAATTATCCGCCCGAGGCCGGCTACGCGCTCGACCCGTACACGGGGCCGCGCTTCTACATGCTCGAGACCCACTACTCGAATCCCCAGCTGGACGCCTTCGTCACCGACAGCTCGGGCCTGCGACTCCTCTACACGGACAAGCTCAGGACCCACGACGCCGGGGTACTGAGCGTCGGCATAGATCCCAACTGGCGACACATCATACCACCGGGACAGCCCGAGGTCATCTCCGAGGGACACTGCATAGCGAGGTGCACCGGGGAGACGGTGCCGGACAGCGGTGTCAATGTGTTCGCCGTCATCATGCACACTCATCAGCTCGGGAAGAAGGTCAGGTTGAGGCAGATCAGGGACGGTAGGGAGCTGCCGCCGATCGCCGCCGATGCCAGCTACGATCCGAGCTATCAAGAGTACAGGAGGCTGCAGCGGCCGGCCAAGATCTTGCCGGTAAGTTGATTTACTGTAGTGATATTTAACTGTTGGCTTTGTTTGTTGTTGGGGTGAGTGTAGATGAAGCGTATATGGGCAAACAGATGGGTCTTTTTAAAACGTTGTTCATATTTACGAGCGCTCTATGAAACTTTTGTTTAGTTTTGCTTTCTGTTCAAATGAAATGATGAATATAATAAATGAAAATAGTTCAGAGAAGAATTTGTGCTTTACTCATTAAACATAAGAAATTGAAGTTTACTTTTAAGTACTAATGTACTTTATTTTGTCCCAGTTCTCCCTATATACTGGTGACAGATTAAAATATATGTTTTCTTAAGATGTAGTGCTAAAATATTTTTTTATAAAAATATCTTTGATGTGTTAGGCGACATTATACCGTTACATTAAAATTCAGTATAATTTAATTGAAAATAATTAAATGAAACAGAAAAATAGATTTAAATACATATTTTAGTTCTTTACTCAACTTTCATGGATTTTAATTAATCACAATGAACGAAGGTATAAAATGAAAACTAATGTATTCTATTAAAGATGCTATTATTTATTTAATCAAGCAAATGGAGAGCTCATAAAAATATTTAATGGACTTGTTATAGTCATAATATACTTATAATTAATATGATAAGACCCAGTCTGATTTAATGTAACTAAAAACTTTCAAAAAATCGTTATTATCGTACTAATTATAATTTGAAATAAGCTTTCAAGCAGTCAATTCAACAAAGTACTAATCAACAGTCCAAAATTTTCCATTCTCTCCTTACACGGTTAATTATCTCGTTATTAAAATTGCGAGTGCACTCGCTTAGTTACACGTGTACTTTCGAACGTGAATTTTCCGCTCTCGCGCATAGTCTGCCTAAAACCCAGAAAAGCCCGTAATTTCGTCTATTATAGCCGCGCCAGTCTAAAGTTTCTCTCGCGCAACGAGTGTCGGAGTAATCGTCGAATAACACTCGGGGGTTTGCGGGCCCATTGTTGTGTTTTGCAGGGAGACCACTTGATCGCAGAATGCACCTACTCTTCCCGGACAAGGCAAACGATCACGCTCGGCGGATTAACGACGAAGGAAGAAACTTGTCTAGTCTCGGCTTTGTACTACCCGAGGATCGATTTGTCGCTCTGCTACTCCCTGCCAGCTCTGCCCACCGTCCTGCACAGTCTGGGCATCGACAAACTTGAGTAAGTACATTGTTTTTCACATTTTATTTGCGATTCATTTAGACTTTACATTTTATTTTATTGTCTTTCTTTAAAAAAATTTACGTTGCATAATGATGCTTAATAATATTTATCATACCTTATGAAAAAAAAAAAAAAAAATACTAGAATTACCACTTAACATGACATGAATCAAGTGTAATGTAGAACAAGAGAAGTGGCTCTATTTAGTTTACCCTTGCTTTGAGTATTATATGCAGTGTTCCTCGCAACTTGAGTGTTGTTTCTTTAATCGACTGTTACTTAAATTGAAGTTAGAAATAATTCTTAAACGGCTTAACTTAAGAGTTACTTTCAAAATATGAGTATAGAAGTAACTCTTAAGTAATCATCATAGGCGCAACTCTTAAGCAATCAACATAGAAGTAACTCTTACGAAATTAAGGTAATAGTAACTTTCAAGTAACTCTACAGTGCTGAATTTAGGACTAACTCTTAAGAGATGAACTTAAGAGGTTCTCTTAAGTGATGAACTCAGATGTTACTTTTAAGTGGTAAATTTATCAGTAACTAAGTGATGGACTTAAGAGTAACTCGTTAAAACTAAACTTAGGACTAACTCTCAAGTAATGAGCATGGGAGTCACTCTTAATCGATAAACTTGTATGTAACTTTTAAGTGCTGAACTTAAGAGTAACACTGAAGTGATGAACTTAGAAGTAACTCTCAAATGATAGACTTAGCAGCAACACTTAAATTCAAAAGCGTAGACAACGACTTGAACCTTAGGACTCAAAGTCATTTAATTGTTAGCGTAAATACAAAAAATGAGTGTAAACCTATAATATTGAGTCATCAACGCCCAAGATTGGTTTATTTCTATAAGGTATTTTACTGTTCTTGTATCGGTCATGTCTTAATAGACGCAAAAGTACTTTTTCACCAAACTCATTCCTCGAAACCTTTGAAATCCAGAACACTCCTAACCAAAGGAAATCTCTCTCTTCTGAATTACAGAGGTCCGAGCCCCTTGAAGATCATCTCACCACCAGAGCTGAAGGGCATGACGCTGGAGGAGCGACTGGTCACCTACGACTGGCAGACGAACTTTCAGACGTTCGCCGACGCGACCCGCCAGGGCACCTTCAAGCCTCTCTGCTCCAATACCAAGGGCACCATCCTGCCCGAGACCTCGCTCGAGTCCCACTATCCGCGCGTCATCTGGCCCTATCAGGATCCCAAGGTCCCCTGCACGCGCAAGCCCCAGCGCAACAAGCTTTCGATGATCCTGTCCGAGGATGGCGACATAGGTGGCGCCGAGTCCGGAGACGAATCCAACGCGGTCGAGCGCGGTCAGCTGGTGCGCAACAAGGTGTCGCGCAGCAGCGACGCCTCCTCATTGGCGGGGGGCTCGGCCGCGAGGTGCGCCTCGGTAGCACTGGTGCTGGCGCTGCTCGCGGCGGCGCTCAGGTGAAGCAGCGGCCAGACACCGCGCAAACCCGCCCTCGCCCAGCTGCAGCTGCAGTGGCGCCGACTCTGGGTGAGCGAGTAGAGCGCGCGTGAAGACGGCGCGACCGCGTGCATTATTATATATATATGAGAGAAAGAGAAAGCGATGATGAAGTTTTGATTATCATTATTAACTTTATTAATTATTATTATTTTTTTGTATAATTTTTTTTTATTATTATTATTAACTCTTGCGTTGTACATTTTGTTAACTACTGGTTAGGATTCTATGATGTATATTATGAATGAATAACAATCTCGAGGCGCGAGACTAATCAATTTTTCGGCGAGCGGAGGGTCGCGGGCACGAAGAGAATTTCGGACGTGGATTTCTGTTAGATGCGATGCGGTACGTAAGTGATTGGATGATGAGCTTTATTACGTTTGATAATTCAACTGAAATCGGATATAACTTTCAGGAATTAAATTATGTTTTATTTATCAATACTGACAAAACCCTATGTTCTCTTTCAAAATCGGAACTAGGATATAAATTATTATGTTGAGTCATGTTGTTTTTATTGAAATTATACGTTATCCACTTACTTGCGTAGCGATTTTCTTCGTGCGGAGAGTGAAAGCACCGGTCGACATCGGTTAAACATCGAACGGTGCTTTCACTCGTACGATACTTATGATGTCGTTCTGTACAGATTTTTCGACTTTTTTTAAAACGAAATTAACGATATATATTATTAATAATATTATTATTAGTAAGAATATTAATATTATTATTATCGATTCGCGAGCGAAAGAAAAGAAGCGTTTATTTATTCTTATTTAAGGTTCTCTTACACAAAAGAGACTAAGTCACATACGATGTTTTTTTTTTTAAGAGAGAAACGTCTATCGTCAGCTTTTACTCAAGTTTGATATTCGCGTAGCGATAGATTTTTTCACGCATTTTAGACAGGAACTCAACAAGAGCATACAAAAATAAACTCGCAAAAACCAGCGAGCGACCGGCGAGGGCACGCGGACAAGCGCGCGATCGACAAACCGATTTTTTAACGCGCGAGAATTTCTACGACTAGGCAATGATAGACAATCGCGCGCTCGTCCGTCGCTTTTACGCCGCAACGCTTGCCGACTATCCGTTGCACATGTATTTCCCATACCAGACTTCTCCGACAACACAACGTTGCAGCTGCTTTTCTACTTCATTGATTTAAGGATGCGTTTTGTACTTATGCACAGTAAAAAGATTAACTTGCTCCGAAGTCGATCTGTCCTTGTGTTCGAGAGATTCATTTTGACGACGCCAAGTTTTTTTATATATACGTTTACTTGAATATGTGATAAATACAATTACGACGAAAAGTTTCATTACGTTTGACTTTATTGAAGCTGTTTTTTCTTGCAAACCTGCCAAAAGTGAATTCCGCGTGTTATTCTAGAATTACCGCATTTTTTACTGTGTATAGAACAAGAGAGTATTGCACCTTATTTTTCTCTCGATATCGCAAATTTATAAAAAAAAAGAAAAAAAACAAAAATGGTGTTCAAAAAAGACGGGAGGAAAAACCAGTTTTGTCGATGTTAGATTTTCACCCCCTCTGCACACGAGATCGGGGTCCGCCATTTTATTCTGGCGCACCGATAGCCGGCTAAAAAAATCGATATTTACCAATGTCGTAGTTAATATTTTACAATTTAATACTGATTATTCGTCGGTGTCATAGAGGACGTCTGTATGTGTAGCGTGATAGAATCGATCAATGGAAGCGACTGATTATAAGTACGTTTTTCCGCTATTAGTAAAGACGTCTGCTTTTGCATTTAATTTTTTGTTCCTTTATAAAAACATTAAAATATTGCAGAGGGTCATAAATTTCATCCCAAGCAATTCTTTCTTTTTCATTTTCGATCGATTACAAAATGAAAAAAGAATCGTTGTAAAATATTTGTAGCTTTTTTACGAAATCAAAGAGATGTAATTATTTATTTTTGTATAAAATAAGTTAAAAAAAAATTATTTTATAATTATTTATATTCGAAAATTCGGACCCTCTCGAAAAAAGAATTGTATAAAAGTAAATTTATCATTCGCGTTTGAATCCGAATGTCAAAGGCAGACGTCTTCACCGAAACGAGCGGACGAACGTCGACTGGCGAAGGGCAAAAATTATTCGAGAGCTTTGAGTATGTAGAGCTAAGATAAAAAAAAGGAGAAAGAGAAGCGTTCCACGAAAGAAGGGTACGACGGCGCGCGAGGGTCAAAGGCTGCTTCAAATTTGAGTAAGACGAATGGTAGAAGAGCATCGGGACGTTATAGATATATACTTTACTCGCGCGTTACGAGCTGTAGAGGTGAAAACTGCCGGTGATATAACCAGAACAATCAAGAAAGTGTCGCGTGCGTAAATCGTCGAACACTTCTATACATCACGAACCTGCACACGCGGGCTCACAAGATATAAATTATGTTTGTATAGGTAGGCGAGGAAGGAGAATGAATAACGATGCATTCTTTTGGCGCACCAGCATATGTAACGAACACACTGTAATCGACGGTTTTTTATTTCGGGCATCGCGCAGGCATGTGATGAAGAAGCATTTGTAAAGCGATGGATAAGAGCGTAGTTTTGTTTTCTAATGCGGCTCTCGAGCTTCATTTCGAAAAAATGACTTTTCCGGCATGATTTTCATATCTATAAAATGTATTCCTGCTAATTACAAATAAATATAATACTTTAACATTAGAATATCTTCAGTTTTGATTCCAAATTTGAAATGTTTGAATTCAACTAAAAAATTTGAACTAGCGATGATAATTCAATTATCGTCCATTAGTTCATAGAACGCGGCTCTCACGCGTCTCCACATGAAATTCACGAACTCAACTCGGCAACTCTTAACCACTCTACACCCAAGTAGTGCGAACACCAGAAGCAAAGCGCGAGAGCAGCGAAACGGAGTAATAGAAGGACCAAATCGCGCCTCTTTTTCCACTTCCTTTTGCTCTCACGCTGCACAGAGATCTCCGGCTGAAGATATTCAATTTCCGACTTCCGACAGTCTTCGCACTCGTCCTCTTTGCTCGTTTCAATTCAGCCGCGCATATAACACATATCAGCGTGAAAACACATTTCAGCGGGAAACGCGAGATAGAGAGAGAGAGAGAGGGAGCAGTCTTTTGTGCATCGATATATAATCATATTGCAGTGCCGGAAAAGTCGCAAGCTCGAGTGAGGTTTTCGAGAATCGCGCCCGAACTTGTATATGTACTGTACGTAGAAGAATTATTATATATGAATTATAGGCAAGTCGAAAAGAGCCTCTGTGATCGCCTCCTCGTCGTGCGATCGTCGATCTTGCAAGTTTTTTGTACGGAGATGTGTCAGTGGTTCAAATGTTGATTCGCGACTGAGGGAGACGATGATAACGTAAATGTGTAGAATTTCACAGAAGAGATACTATTAGAAAGTATCATGAAAATAAAATTGAACTACTCAGAATTTTAATGATTATTATCGTCTGCTTCGGTCGTGCAAAATGTTGTAGTTGCTCATATATTGTTGAAAATTATTTTATAAGAAGCTGAGCGAGCGAGCGAGCGAGAGAGAGAGAAAGCGAAATAAACACATCGACATCGGCGACGTAGAGGCTCGAAATAGGCGTAAAGCAGTAAATAAGGCGAGCAAATGAAAGAGCGATGGGGAGAGAAAGAAAGCACACGAGTGTAAAATTGCGAGCGAATGCGATGCGTATAAATGTGTGTAAATAGAGAATAAAAGCCCTGTATATAGTCATAGATTTACGTGCGATCCGTGATAGTACCGTAGGCAAAATCCACGAATTATCCCGACCTATCCAGTTCGATTCCGTTTCTTGACTCCCCCTCCCCCTAACACCTTCCTCCTTTCCGATTTTCCTTCGATTTCTACCAACCCGTCCTTTCCAAATTGTGTATACACAGTTGACGATTCGACGAAAAAAAAAGAATAAAGTCGCGCGTAGCCAACCGAGCAACTCGCTAAAAAAATAGATACATTCTTTCTAGCTCTATTGTTCACATATATGTATCATGTATATGTACGTACCGGCCCTTTCTATCCTTCCGGAAACAGGTCCTAGATTTGTACCGACCTAGTTTGCGCAGAATAACAAAATGAAGAAAGAGGAATAAAGAAAGAAAATAACTAACGTTGTGAGTTATTGCATAAACATCACACGCGCACAACGTGGCGATGAAGGTGTGATGGCGCGGACTCGAGAAATGCTACACTATCGTCTACACTGTAAGAAATTGTATTATATTTTATATATATAAATATGTAAATGTTTTTCTATAATTGCAAGTGACTATTTATTCTGACAGCCTTACATATCCTAAAATCCCTTGTATATTCCTCATATGTACATTATTTATTGAACAAATAACCAAAACTTGACTTACAAAGTATTTTTATTTATATTACTAAATTAATACTTCATAATTCATTTGATATGTTTTAATAACTAGAGTATTTCAAAATCTTTATATGATGATGTAATTGCCAAAGAATATTACTTTATTTTAAAGACTGATTATAAATGTAACTACCAGATGTGTATATACTTACATATTAAGAATTAAAAAGCTATTAGCACAAATAAACGATCATCAATATTGGACGTCATGACACGAGCACTGCAAGTAAGTATACTACTTATAGATATCACAAATGGTACCAAATAGAATTATACAGTATACAGGAAAGAAAACATTAAAAAACAAATATATACAGTATCTGTTGATATTTATTATGATTTCATGTAATTAGCGGATGATACATAATATTAATTAAAACAGACTGTTTTTTATGCCTTTAAATGATTTAGTTGCAAGATCGACACTCAATTATTATTCTTCTAATATACATTATATGTTTGTATAGCGGTCATTTCATGAATGAGAATACGATACAGAATATTTTCTTCCCACCTACGAATAAAGAAAAAACCCCCAACTATAATTTTCGTTTTCGCACCTAATAATTGCACCACGAATAAGGCCAACAAATCCGAGCCTGCAAATTTACACGGGAGCCCAAGCCACGCAAGAAAAAAAATGCACGGCGCGGCAGAAGGTGCAGCAGCACGCGCTCGTCTCGCCGGCATAATCATTCTCAAATTGACTTCTTAATTTATTCAACGAGATTTTATTATTCATTTAACGAAGCCCGCACCACCGCCGCAACCCCCGGAGCAAAAGCAAAGCTGCTTGCTGCACCCACAGCCACGAGATTATCGTTCGCGCGCGCGCGCTTGCAACAACGTCGCTATGCATAAGAAACGCCCCGACGGCGGCGTCCGACACAAATCATTGCCAGGCTCGGAGCGGACGCTCTTTTCCCCATCTCTCTCTCTCTCTCTCTTATGCGTACGAAGCGCGCCGACTAGAATTAATAAATGTGTAACAGATGGACGCTCTGACTATCCGCGACATGCGCACGTGCGTAGGATCGTGTGCGCCTAGGAATATGGCATGACAACGACAGATAGCCGCGGGTATACGCGCTCGGAGTCGATGGGCCTTTAAAGTCTTGATCACAACGACGATAAAATCGCGAGGCGACGCCGCTGGAATATTATAAGCGATCGCAATTAGAGGTCCGTTAATGGGAGACATACGTGCGCGCGGTGTTTTGTTTTGAAGGAAGCCGAGGGTGGAATTTTGTTGTTTTTACTTTGGTTGTGGAGAAGTGTCGGCTAAGCGTGTTTGTTAGCTGAGCATTATCGAGAGATCTTAATGGAAGGTAGCTTTTGAATCATTGGTATACAGGAAGTAAGAAGTAACGTTAAATGTGGCGTTAATAAATTTTAGTGATTTCATTTGGAAAAGATTATTTGTGAATGAATAACGACAATGAATCATATTGTAAAGGTATTAAGGATATTGTAATTACATATGCTTTTCTAATTCATTTCTAGCCAATCATATTGAGATAGAAGATCTCTTATTACTGTTATTACTTTTTAAGAAAGGAAACCAATATTCAAGCATCTACGATACATATTTCTTTCCATAAAACAATTAGGTATTTCAGTTATAAGTATACTCTTGGTATCTAATTTCTACAAAAATAATTCATCATAATATGTTACTTTGGTATAAAATAATTCTGTGAGAAAATAATCAATCCTTATACTATAAAATATAATGAAAATGTTACGCTCCTGTACGTTTCGAGAACTTTTAGTTAACACATTGTGCATATTATTGACAATTGTATTCATGCAATCTTTTTCCAAGCAAAAATATTAAGCAAAAGAATACCTTTTTAAAATCTTAACATACGCCGTGAAACAAAAACGTATCAACTAATAACGAAAAATGTTTCTTTTAATAGAAACAAAAGAAATTTATTTAAAGAAAGAAAGTATGTCCTACTAAATTGAAAATGGTGTAACCGTGCTTGAGAAAAGTTATATATATCGATACCCATAGAGGCATTTTCTAAAAGAAATGAATTTTTTTGAAGTTCCAATCATAGCAAGTTATCCTGTAAACATACGTGCAAAAGAACTTCAGGATCAACCGAATAGTTTCCGAGATATTATGTAGCCCGAATAAAAAACTGGTTTTGAGAAAAGTGCTTGGAAAAGTGCGTTTGAAGTACTTTTTAGCTTACGTGAGGTGCAAGCTTTGGATATCTATATCTCTACCAATAATGCGGATTCTCCAAAACCATGCTTAGAGACACATTCTTCTTACCAAAAAATTATAAGAATATGTAAAGAAAGGTCCAGTTTGTTTTAAGGTGGTTTTCTGATGATTTTACAAAGTTTTAGTTTAGTCTTAGATCAAAATCTGAAAAAATTACCTATTATTCGTAATATAAAAAGTATGTTTCCCTCCAGGATTCCAAAGATATGCACACACAGTAGTCATTTTTTAGACCAGAATAAGTTAGGTTTTGTAAAGTTGGTTTGAGTCAAGATATTCTTCGAATAAATTTAGGAAAATTTATCATCATTCTAGACATTAAAAGGAGGAAAGTTAGCATTTATTATACTTTTCAGTTTATTAATTTACTTTTAGAAATATACTCTATTAAAATGATAAATAAATGTCATATTTTCATGATTTTTTAAAGGTCAATATCATTATAAACCATTAGTATTTCAGCAAAAGTACAATAAAAAATGCTAACTTTTGTTAGAAATACGTCAAACAATATTTGAAAAAAGATTCAAAATGATTCACTGAATATGTTGACAACTTCAACGAATCAACAACAACACCGTAAATCAACTTTAACATGCTGGAAAAATTGTAGCTGAGAAAATCAAGCTTTTGTAAAAACAAAACTAGAATTCTGAGATATTACGTATTGTATCCTTACATCACATTTATTAAAAAAATAAAATCTTTCATGTACCAAATACATTTAATACTATATCAGGTAATTATATCAGGTATTATATTAGTTAAACAATAATTAATTATAAATATACTAAACTTTCAAGTCTAAATTCTATTTGGTAAAAAAGCAAAAAAATGATAAAACTTTATTTTTAATGTATTACTTGCACCATAAAAGAAAGTTTTCTTGTGCTGGGACGACTTGTATGTTTTCTATTAACGAGTAAACAGCACTTTTCTGAAATAAAGTTTTATAAATTTTTGGGTCAAAAATTATCAGAAAGCTCCTTAAGCCGTTCCAGTAAAATAGGTAACGTCTTAATATTTTTTAAGAGTTGCAGTAAACTACATATTCACCAAGACGTGAATGAAATAAGCATCGTTTTATTGAAATCCTATCTTATCAAGACATTCGCAAGGAAATCCTTACCAAAAAGTCGTACAAATAAGTAAATCAAACAGTTTAATCAAAATATTTCCGACAAATTATCAAATCTACCCAACTCCAATCTAAACTCCCACCATGCTACACTCATCTGATCGACCACTCTCCAGTCTACACGCGAGAGCGATCAAGCCACAGCCCCCGCAACTCCATATAAACGCATAATAAACCTACTCGGCCCGCGCGCGCGCTACGCGCTGAATTCCCAGCGGCAGCATCCGGCGGCTACGGCCGCCGACCTTATTTACATGTAAATTTCAAATATTTACGGCACATCAGCTTTGCTCACCGCCGCAGCGCACAGTGTTGTACTGTCTTGTGACCCCAACCCTTATAGGCTAAAGTCCCTCTCTCTCTCGCTCTCTTAGGGACCAGGAAGGAGAGAGAGAGAGTATGTATATATACGTAGAGGCAGCAGCGATCACACGTGCGTGTAAATTGCAGCTGCGGCTGGCCAAAGTGTTTAGCCGGCTCAGCTGTTGCTGGCAGTTCGAATTGCTACTTCGTCTTGGCGCTAGATTACATCGCAGATTTACCAAGGCATCCTCCCGCTCGCGCGCGCGCGCCAGCCCTCCTCAACTTCCAATCCATTAATGAGCAAGTTTCCGCGGGAGAGTTTCGCAACTCCACCGCGCGTCGCGTCTACTCTACCTCCCTCTCCCTCCCTTGCACTTCACCCTCCTCGAATATCCATCTCCTGTCTCGCTTTCTCACTGTAACACGCGCGGGGCTCATCCTCATTTTCTATATATACAACATCCATCCACTTCTGGCTGTATATGTAGACTGTACGGCTGATGCGGAACGGTTTAAGCCAAGCCCGCGCGTGTCTATGTATGTACGTGAGCGCGCACCCACACGCCGCAAACGTCCAATCAAACTTTGACGTTTTGCGGGCCAGGGGAGGGAAGCGTCGCTGAGCGGTATTATGTATACTTGGGAATATTACGCGAGCTTACGGTCGAGGACTGCTGGGCTGGAGTGTGAGCTCAAAAGTGTTTATGTGCGTGAACCGCCTGTAGTGATAAATGCGAGATGTGGGTTTCTTGTATCGTTCATGTTGAGTTTGGATTGATTTGAAGATGTTGCCATGTTCTCCATAAGAAAAGGGGATAACTGTTTTTGAGAAAATTTCGGGGTATGGACCTGAGAGAAGACCATAATAAGAAAGCATCGATTAAGGATTTAGGTTGTTTGTAGAGTACAGTGAATCCACGATTTATGCCCATTCAATATGGGTGATTTCCCACAACAATAATCGTGTCCGTGATAGATAACTTTTTAAATCAAAATAATATTAAATGACTTAAAGGAGTTATCTAGCAGCGATACAATTTTGAACTTGGCATTTTGAATGTGGAAATTCACATGTAACGAACGGCTACATATCGAAAATCCGCCGTCTCAGAACTCTGGGTTATGGATTTTGCTAAAACTTTTCATAACTGTTTGACATTCACTGTACTATACACGCATACATTTATACACATATATGGGGAAATATCCAGAACTTTTAACTTTCAAATGTTGAAAATGAGGTCAACTTAAGTTAGGAGCACACCTCTAGTTTCTATCACACAAGTTCTCGAGACTATAAACAATTAACATTTGCCCATGAACAAGCCCGCAACAAGTGCCTACCGAATCTAAAATGATTTATCAAATACGGCAGGTTAGAATATCCATGTACTCGTATATATTTTTTTCTTGAAAACAGTTCTAAAATATTTGTGCAGCTATTTTTATTTTTATTTTTGATACTTAAATCAGACATTTGTATTGCATTAATGTTATTTTACGAATTACGTTTATCTTAATGACTCACTTAAAGTGATTGGTAATGGTTCGGTAGAAGGTACAACGAAAGACAAGGATGCGTAACTACTCACTTCTTATTCTGAGAGATCCTTTGAGGAGGATGAGGATTCAAATGAGGTCAAAGAATTACACTCCCTAAAGAACAACAAAAATTGTATGCTTTAATTGAGGGATTTAATTACAGTACGTTTATAGAATAAAAAGACCGAAAGTGTAATATTATTTTAATACAAATACAACTTTTTATGCATTGATTAAATTTAAATTACAAATTTGGCTTATTGAAATTAACAATTGAAACGTTTAAGTTGACTAATTTTACCTCTTAGACGACGAAAACACTTTTTTTTCTTTATTTCTTTCTCTGTTCACTCCTTTTTTCCATTTTTTTAACTTTTCAATTCGTTTGTGCTTTGCGTACTCTTTCTTCTTTCTCACTTTTACTTCACTCAAAACAGGTCTATGATTGTAAAATACAAAGAAACTTCTTCTCGTATTTGTATTATTCACTTTTGCTAGTTGCAACAAGAAGTTATGATGAGTAAACAAATGCGCGTTGCGGACAGCACGTTGCAAACGGTGCGTTGTGGATGCGACAAATCGATGTAAATTTGCTATTTTATTAATACATATTAGCTTTTTAGGTATAATACAAAGCTATTTCTCAAAAGTTTATCAAATACTATATTTTGGTAATTTATTTCATCGAGTTTAATTAATATTTATAGCATAAACGTGCGTTGTGGATGCGACATTTTTTTTGTTCGTTTTTTAATCGGCTAACTTAGATGTTATTTAAATTTTGGGTATTATGTTTACTAAAATAACAAAAAGGGATTATAATATAACATAGTACTGTTGCTGTATTTCATTCATATTAAATATTTTTAAGGTAATTCAATTACTATTTATTGAGATATTATTCGTGTTGTGGATGCGACACCAAAAATCTACGACAATTTTCAAATGTATTTAACTCCGATTTTATGAATAAAATGAAAATATTATCAATATTATCTTATTCTTTGATTATTTCTTAGTAAGAAATAATTTATTTTATATTTTTATCAGGTAAATTTTAAACACTATTAGAGAAACTATAATTGAAATCGGGAATACGACATACGAGAAATGTGACAGTTTAGACATTTGATTGATAAATTTAATTAATTTATGACAGAAAGTAAACATAAAAATGTAATAAACAATAAGCTTAAGCTTTAAAGAATAACATAAAAGTTTGGGAGATTTCCCCATATACTCGCCCACTTTTCAGCCGCAATCACCTATTGTTACGCACACTTATTCACACCTATACCGAATCTTACCATTTCTCCGCTCCCCATATTCTATAAATAAATTCGCGCTCCGCTGTACTCTTCACGTTACACGTATAACGCTAATCACACGCACGCGCACTAACACTTACACGTACACTACACATTCGTACATTTGGGGAATCGTCTCGCCTCTCGCTCGCTACTTTCGGCACAGACGTTGCGACCACCGTACGAATCGCTTCGCTACACACTGTTGTTATCGCTTATTTATTACTGTCTTTTCGTTAATATACATTGTTAGTGTACCGTGCAATTAAGTGCCTTATTATTTTGTGGCATATTCTTTACCAGCCTAATCCTGCAATTTACCACGACACGCGACAATAACGTATATTAGATTAGGTCACTAAATGAATGAAGAGAATGTAACATTTCAGAGTCAAAATTAATTCTTAACTTAATTCTTTAAAACTTAATCTTAACTACTCTATTTGGTAGCAAACTTATTTCCTTAAAAAGTTATGTGATATATAATATAACTTAACAAGCGAGAAATTGTTAATTTGCTATTTAGAATCTGAATATTATAATATTATATATGTATTTTATGCACATACGGGGAGATTATAAACACATTACATTTTAGCTATTCTATGTGAATTAAATTTGACTATCTTATTTTTTCGCCAGTAGGAGAACAGTTTATGCGGCTACAGTGCATTATGCTTTAACTCGACATTTATATCCCTATCTTCCTTTCAGTTGAAGAATATTGTATATCATAATACTAAGGTAAAAGTACCTATTATGAACCACCCTCTTAACTGTGTCCCTTTTATGAAACAGTATAAAAAATGATAAAATAAGGAATAATTATAACATGCATAAGCAAATATAAAAATGTTGTTGATAACTATGAATGATTTCGTCTGTAAATATATGAACATGAGTATTGTTATACAATAAGTAGTGTTATAAAAAATTATTCAATTTTGCGTGTCTCCAAACCCGTGCAAATCGGCAGTGTTGGGAGCCGAAGCAGCTGATTTATACGACTTTGTTTTTAAACTATATTTATAAATATAAATGACTTAACACTATATGCAACAGCTTAAATTGTAGCTTTCGGTCCGTAGATTTTAATTATCTGCAAACAGTTTTAATGTTGTTGCGATTTTTATAAATATGTAGCTGTTTTATAATAGGTGCGCGAGTTAGTGGAAGTCCGTATTTATGAAACACCTTTGCAAGGGCATTTATATAATATAATTTTAGCTATTTGCATATTATTTTCTGTATTATGAAGCAATAAATACTACATTTTAATGGTATAGCTCCCGTACACATGAAAACTAAGTAAAATAAGCATGTTTATTGAATTTAGCAGCCTAACCTGTAACTTATAGATTACGAAGTCGATTCTATGAGGTATAACCCTAAATATGATCATTTTGTTGTTATTGAAAACTTTTTAAAAAAGGATGTCAATCTTATGTTGACGTTATTCCTCGTGTATATTAGGCGCATTATTTACGACAGGTATAGCAATTGTAAAATCAGTGAAATAAAGTGATATTTACATATTTATTACGTTTCATAATAGGGACTTAAATTACGAAACACCCGGCATCGTGCGATTGCACTGTTTCATAATACGTACAATGGATCACTTCAATATTTTATTAATATAATTAATTATAACGTTAAATTTGTATTTTAAAGGCATTATGTGTTCAAGGAAAGTCTTGCCCTTCGAGTACTATCAAAAGTTTTAACGTTATTCGCTTATTCAACCCCAATTTTACAGAATTATAAAATGCACCCCGAATTCTGTTTCATAATAGGTACTTTTACCTTATGTCTATATAAATATTAATGATTAACAATTTATTTAAAAATTAAACTTAAGTTGCAAAATAAAAAAGCGTTAGACAGAGACGTTTTATCTTCATTCATTTAAAACGTTCTTCAAAGTTGTAGTAAAACGCATGACTTGAAGTTGTAACGCTCTCCTAAGGTTAATAAAACATTATAAAAGACTAATTCTTATAAAAATCTCGCATGACTCTATAAATAAGGTTAATCAAATAAATAATATATTAGATGTATAAAGAATAAATACTTTATTAACAAAACTACCTAAAACATTTGCTTATTTACAAAAATATAAGTAAGTATATTAAAAGTACTCATTTATATTCAATACATTTTTACCCAAATTCCTTTTATATATACATTTTACTGTTCATATATGAATAAAGTAAGACGACGCGGTTCAATTTTTACGTTGATTGGTTGCACAAGTTTTTGCTTGAGTGAATGATTTCCGCTACACGAAAAGCTACTCAAGTGGACGACAGGAGCATCGGCTCTTAAAACAATTTATTTCCTTTTCACTAGCGAAGTTTTTAATTGGTCGTCGAGCGTCTGTAACAGATGTAGATGAGAAGTTTGTTTTAGTTTTCGGTAAAAACTTTTCGAAACTTTTTACCGAAATCACTGGACTTTGGCAGCTTTCGATTTTTCAAAAGCGATTTCGTAATTGGATGAGTACGAACACACGAAAAATAAATTTTGTTCAGCAATTAGGTACTTTATATTTATGAGGTTTTTTGGATAAATTACTTTTTTGTGCATAATTCGCAGACCTTTACCTAATAAGCCGAAAGTGAATTCTTAAATAAGGTGATGTTAAATCCCGTGTTACTGGTAAATACGGGGAACCACTTTTTTTATTCATTTTTCAATTTTAAGAAAATATCTCTATGAAAAGTTGTTTTTTTTTTTGGTTGGAACAAAAACTTTCCATAGAGATATTTACTCTAAATTGAAAATGAAATGAGAAAAGTGGATCCTCATATTTGTTGGGGACAGGTAGCTTTAACATCACCTTAACTTTGATTATAAAACTCCAATTCGAGCATTGTAGGATTTTTAAAAATTTATCTAATTGAAAGTATGTACCTATGTTTTATTGTAGGTATTAATTTATTATTTAAAAAAATTAATATTACAAAAGAAAATGGATTAAAAAATGTTGATAACTGAATTTGCATTTTGCTTTATTGAAGAGATATCAGTTATGTTGTGGTGAATGACATCCATAGAGAAGAATACAAAATTTATTTTTTGATTGGCACTTGTGAACATAATAAAGAGCCTAACAAGGAGAGTATCCCATATGTGGGAAATGATCTTCAATGAGGCTTTGAGAGGTGCTTCCCAATACCCAAAAATGAAGCCCAGCTCCTGTACTTTGTTCCAATGGGCCCTTGTTCTCGAGATATGAGCTATTTTACTCCGAATATGCGTAATTTCAATGAAACATGGCACCTCTACTTCATAACATTACTACGTGAGTTTTGATGCTGGGAAAAATGTTCAAAAAGTAAATAAAAGTAGGCCTGAGAAGCTCTATTTTAAGCATTGTTTCGTATAAAATTATGAATCCAGTCCAAAGCTATTAACAATTTAAAATAGTGAAACAAAAAAATTGAAAATGCATGAAACATCAAAGAATTTATAAGAGATACATTTCCTCGAATATTCATGCATTTTCAGTCACTATCTTTAACTGTTCATTACTGTGAACGAAATTGATATTTTTATACGAAACAAAGCTTAAATAAAAGCGTTTTTCGCCTACTTTTATTTACCTTTTAAACATTTTTCAAGCATCAAAACGTATATTAATGATATGAAATAGAGATACCAATTTTCATCAAAATAACGCATATTCGGAGTAAAATAGCTCGTATTTTGATAACAAGGGCCCATTGGAACAGAATGCGGGTTCTGGACTTTATTTTTGGGTACCGGGAAGCACCTCCGAAAGTTTCATAACGAATTATTTCTTACAGGTATGTCACTCTCCTTGTAAGTCGACTTGAATTGCGTTTTCAGTTTTAAAAAGAAAACTGAATTAGCGACAATAGCTTTTAAAAAGATTCTTTGAGTTACGTCCCACCGTTAAAACATCAAAAGATGCTAGCTAGAGTGAAGTCATACTGTTTTCCAAGTTTTACCTATATCTTTTTCAATTTTGTAGATATCATAAAAGTTCCAAAAGTTTATAAAGAAACTATACCATACTCTGCAAGAAAACACTTCTAATTACTAAAGATTACGCGCACTACGAGAAATTGTAAAAAGTATTTTATTTCTTCATTTAAGTAATTATAGACTTTAATTAAACCGAATTATAATTATTTTATTTGTACAAAGTTGCAAAAAAATCGTAAAATATTCTTCAAGCGTCTTTTGAGGAAGCTGAAAAATGAATGCACAAACAAATCCTTTCACCTCGCTTGTCTAGCTCGAAATCGTTCCTTTGTTTCTTTTCAATATATTTTAAAATCTATGGTAACGGAATCTAAATTTTTCACGTGAGCGTTTCTATGGCCTACCGTCCGCGAGGAAAACCTTTTGTTTTTCCTCGCCCCGTAATCCCTCCGGTGGCCAATCAGAGGGAATAGCGACTCCGGACAATCCAATCCTACGCAGCGGCAACCACTATATCCGCTGCGACGAAACGCTCCGCACAACAATTAAATCAGACTCTATAATTAATAATTTATTCATTAATCAACCTCTCACCAGACAAACGAGAACATTAATAAGATTGTAAACATTACATAATTTATGTAATAAAGTGTATTAAAAAAAGGTACTTAACGAAATGGAAAAAAATTGTTTCAACAAAATCGTGGCGTAAATATTGTCAATTTAAAAAAATAATACTTATAAAATAGAATTTTCTTTATTTTTCAATCTATTTTAATATTTCGGGGCTTTTTCTCTTCTTTAAACATTTTTCTACATGTTTACCGTTAACAAATTATATCTTAATTTAATTTTTAGGAGAAAAAAATAATTGATTACATAAAGACATTTATATATATGAACAAATAGTCTTTTCTACTTAAGGATAAAAAATATATAATTTTTAAATGGTGAATTTGTAGATAAATTTTTAAAGAAAAAAGTAAGCCCCCAAATCTTGAAATTGATTGAGAAATAAGGAAAATTCTGTTATATAAGTAAAATCTTTTTCAAATTGACAATATTTATGCTTCTTACGTCACGATTTTGTTGAAATCATTTTTTCCATTTCGTTAAGCATCTTTAATATACTTAATTACTTAAATTATAGAATCTTTACAAGCTTTTTATATAATTTGTTTTCTAATGGTCAATTAAAGACGACATAACCACCTTAAAACAAAACCAGTATTCCTGTTTCATGCATACGTAATTTAAAATTTTAAGTTTATTTATATATTTATTTATTTACAGTATTATGCCTTTTAAATTATTATTATTATAAATTAATTCTGAGTATTGTTATTTACAGCTGTAGATAACGAATTACTATCGTTACATCAAGTGCATATGTTATCAATGCTAATCTGTATCGTACGCGTTATAATCTCTGAGGACTATCGGTTTTCTATCGATTTCTTGTAGATAGTAACCAATTCTTCAATCGATGGTGCAATAATATATCTTTTTCACAAGAAGAAGATATATTATTTTTATATTATTATATATTATTATATATTTATTATAATAATTTTATTATTGTCTTTTATACAATTAAGCAACATAATAAAAGTCGATACAACGACTATAGTTTAAGAATAATAATAGTAACATTTTAACCCGTTAAGTCTAAACCCCTCAACAAGTTCAAGAAAATATCGGAAAAGCATTACAAAATGTGTTATAAGCGTATATTAAGTGATTTATGTAATACATTTTTTCATCGGATATATATATATATATATATATATATATATATATATATATATATATATATATATATATATATATATATATATATATATATATATATATATATATATATATATATATAATTGTAATATACAGGTGCAGATTTAATGGATTTCGATACAATTTTTAATATTATTTTGTAGTAAAATAAACATAGTACATACTTTTTATGAAGAGTATAACTAGAGTTATTTATTCTTATGTTTTCTAATATATGAAATTGTTTATAAAATACGTTAATTTTCGATAATTTTCGAAATTTTATATTGCTGCATAAAGAGTATTTTCGTTGCAGCTATGTAATATTCGTTATCTCTATTTTATCTTTGAGTATTGCATAACCAAGATTAAGCAAAAAACACAAAGTCAGTGTCGATAAGACTGAAAATTTAAAGTAAAACAACAGTAGCCTGCTCGCATTCGTAGACGTAACATCGAATCTTATTAAAGTTCTTAAATACTGCAATTCACAAAGTTTATAGAAGAATAAGAGATAAGAGTTATTCTCTAAAACGAAATATTGTTAATAGAAGTGATTTAATTGTAAATATAGCAATGGAACGATGGGCAGGAAAAGTAGCTGTTATTACCGGAGCATCTGCCGGTATAGGCCTTGAAACAGCAAAAGCATTGGTTCGTCATGGTATGATCGTCGTGGGTCTATCACGCAGAGTAGAAAAGATGGAGGTAATATCATTATTACAAAAGTATTAGTACAAAAGATGGAATGCTACTGATTGTTCTAAATCATTCACTTGCGCTTTTTATGCAAAAAAAATTTAATAGTAGTATTCGCTATAAAAGAAACTTTTTACCAACTTAAAGCTCCCCATTGTAGTAATTATTGTGTTACATGTGAATATACATATTTTCCTCCCTAAAAATAGCATATTTATAATTTGTATTCCCTTTTTCAATTTAAGAAAAAATACGATGCAGTTTAATTGGACAAAAAGTATAAAAAATTAATTTTATTTTCACTACATTGGTAACTATATATCTTAAGAGAGCTAACGAATGGAAAATTTTTAAGCTATAAAAATGTACTTCGAGAAAAATGCATTTAAACATATTTTTTGCATACTACTCAATTTTAATTAACTTATTCAAACTATTATAACTTTGATAATAGTTTAAGTTGTGTGATCCTGATCTACCTAGTGTTCAAATATTCCTCTCGTTACAAACTTTAAGAGAAGTCATGAAAAAAAGTCGAATTTTGTCAAAATATATTTACAATATATTAATAAAATAAAATAAATATATATATGTAACCAACTTTTATTTTATATTACGATATTTGATATTTATAGATTACATAAGTTTTGCTATTAGTTCTCATTGATTTGTATTTGTATCAGCAAGATTCAGGGGGTAAATACCCATTGGACACCCATTTGTGCTAGCAAAATAATATAAAGATTATTAAGTATGTGTTAAATTGTAATTAGAAAAATGAGTTTTGTATTTAAAAATATACTTTTTTTAACTATAGTTTTAAGCTTGTTAGAGCTCTATATCTTGTACATTACATAAATTAGCAGCGGCCTATCCCTGATACATCACTTTTAATCCAAAATAAGTTTGCATGTAGGTTTTCTCTGCAAGCGGTTATTATTATAATCTGATTTTCACGAGCTCGAGACTTCGTTCATTACCTCATCACAAGCATGCCAGATGTTATAGCTTGCTCGGAGTAGTCCCAGTTCGTGAGTCCCAGTTGGAGACTACTTTTCCCAGGAGTGGGGTACTCAAACGATGGTCCAATTAAATGTATCCATCGGTAATATTATTCAAAATAACGATCATTGTGTTATAACCACCCATACGCACAAAAACTTAATTGTAGAACTAAAAATAATATTTTTAAAATATGACAAAATCCTTATTCCAGAGACAGAAAATAAAAATAATTTTATTCTCGCTACATTGGTAATTATATTTCGACATATACTTTTTGAATGATAAAAAATTAAATAAATTTTTTTGCTTAGGGTTCAAGAAAATGAAAAGAATTTATTTGAAAACTTGAAGTTAAGAGAGCTAATGCCTGGAATATTTTTAAGCTATAAAGATTATTTCGAGAGAAATGCATTTAAACTTATTTTTTGCATACTACTCAATGTTAATAAACTTATTTTAACTATTATAACTTTGATAATAGTTTAAGTTGTGTGATCCTGATCTACCTAGTGTTCAGATATTCCTCTCGTTACAAACTTTAAGAGAAGTCATGAAAAAAAGTCGAATTTTGTCAAATATATTTACAATATATTAGTAAAATAAAATAAATATATATGTAACCAACTTTTATTTTATATTACGATATTGGATATATATAGATTACATAAGTTTTGCTATTAGTTCTCATTGATTTGCATTTGTATCAACAAGTTTAAGGGGATAACGGGTGTTTGCGCTAGCAATAATATATTGCGGCATGCACGCTGGCAATCTCTGGCTCACTGTATTCATGCGTACAATATACGATTTTTTAACATATCTACCAAAAATTTCGTACTCGTTCACCGATGAAGAGGGAAAATAGTGCTACATATTAACTTTTTCACCTCACTCTAATCCCCACCGCCACGCACTGGGGAGACGAGGGCACATGCGCGTAGCGGCGGGGACTAGAGTGGGGGTAGGGAATTAATGTAGCACATTTTTTCCGACTCGGCGGGGAAAAGATTCGCACTTTATGGTTAGGTGTCTTAAAAAATAATATAAAGATTATTACGTATGTGTTGAAATGTAATTAAAAGAATTAATTTTGTATATAAAAATATACTTTTAATGAAACGTTTTAAGCTTGTTAGAGCTCTATATCTTATACATAACTTAAATTAGCGGCGGTCCAATCCTGATACATCACTTTTAATCCAAAATGCGTTTGCACGTAGGTTTTCTCTGCAAGCGGTTATTATTATAGTCTGGTTTTCACGAGCTCGAGACCTCATTATCTCAACAACACAAGCATGCCAGATGTTATAGCTTAACCGAAGTAGTCCCAGTTCGGGAGTCCGAGTTGCAGATTACTTTTCCCATGAGTGGGGTACGTAAGCAATGGTCCATTTCAATGTATCCATAGATAATATTATTCAAAATAACGATCATTGTGTTATAACCACTCATACGCATAAAAACTTAATCGTAGAACTAAAAATGATACAAATTACAGCAAAAGTCATTCTTTTGAACAATATTAATATTATTGATGAATAAACTTATATTATGGACCATCGCTTATAGAGAAAACCTACGGTAAACTCATTTCGGAGTACGGTGCTCGTCCACTACCAATTTGAATTTTGTTAAAGATATAGGGATCTAACTAGCGTGAAATATTTTATTAAAAGTATATTTTTTATGCAAAACTCATTTTTTTAATTATTCTGAATCCATGTCACACATGTGTATTAATGATTTTTCTTTCTTTCTCCAGAGTTAGACATACTTTTACCATTTTAAATGATTAAAAGTTTCCATAATATTTTGTCTACAAATATAATTTCTATTTGATTAATATTATTTTTCCAATTTTAAATTAGGTGTTAGGTATATAGATACTTTTAAAGAAAAAAAAATGTAATTTTTAAAAATTTTTGTAGAATGAAATGACTGCATTAAAAGGACCAGGCAAATTTTACGCCAAAGCATGTGACGTCACAGATGAAAAAAAAGTGATAGAAATTTTCCAATGGATTGAAAAGAATTTTAAGACGGTTCATATACTTGTGAACAATGCTGGAGTTCTAAAAGCAGCAACTTTTGAAGGTATACCAAAAGATATAAATGAATTTTTTTATGATTGTTCCGGGTGTAGTTTAATTAAGTGAGTTTATATTTCTAGAAATTAAAACTGAAGATCTTCAACATATCATAGACGTAAATGTTATGGGCCTTCTGCATTGTACACGACATGCTTTGAAATTAATGAAGAAGAACAATAACGAAGCCCACATAATAAACATAAACAGGTAGCTCGTTTTTCAAACATGAAATTAAATAATTTCTCTCTTTTAGAATATTATTATATATAAAAAATATTATATTATATATTATTTTATATTATATTTTTTGCAGCAATGCTGGGCACAAAGTACCGAAATTCTCAGGTGTATCTTTCAACGTATATTCAGCAACAAAGCATGCTGTAACTGCTATATGCGAAACCTTCATTAATGAACTTATCGGTACACAAATTAGAGTCACTGTAAGTTCTTATTGTTTATATTTTTATATAATAATTTCACGTCAATTCGGTCGCTTTCTGATGGTCATAATTATTTGATTATGTGCTCAAAACCTTGGAAGTAATAATTAGTTAGGATAAGACTACATGGTAACCTATTACATGGTAACAATTACAACCAATATGGGTCATACTAACTAACGATTACGTCTACAATTTTGAGTAATCGAATAATTCTAACCATCAGAAAATGATCGACTTTACGTTGTTCATATATGTAATTTCAAAGCAATAATTATTGATACAAATATTTCGCTGTCTAAATCTAGAGTATCAGTCCTGGAGTTGTGAAGACCGAAATGTTCGACGTCGGTCAACTAGATCCAACTTTTCTTAAGGACAGACCAGCCTTAAATCCGGAAGACGTTGCTGATTCCATCGTTCATGTTATCTCTGCACCTCAACATGTACAAATAACCGAACTCACTATTAAACCTTTAGGACAAGTTCATTAAAAATATTGACTCTTATTGTCGTGAGCAATCATTGGAACTCTGCTTCTTCAATGATACCATCCATATCATTACATACGCAATCATATTAAATTCAGTTGCAGATATTACATTATTATTTAAATAATTTACGAACGTACTTAGTATTATATATTATAATATATATATGTATATATATATCATTTTCTATAAATTAAATTATTTTGGTCAGTTTAATAGAAGATTATCTGTTGTTGATATTATTTTGTATACCTGATATATACCTACACTTCGTCCACAAAACGATAAAGCAATCGCATGTTTGATCGAGGGATTTATCGCTTTTGTGTCGCTGCTGGCCGTGTAATAATCTTCAATATCTATTAATGGCATTTAGGTTGTACCTTTCAACAGGTACGCCCCAAAAGCCAAAACCAGGTTAAGGATTGGTAAAGACAAGCGTAGAAGCCAATATCAAATTTATTTCGCATGTTTAATTTTCCTATGTCAATACAATTTTATAATTGAAATCTAAGTGCACGCGCGTCATAGGTGATAGCACTTAAATAGTAGATTAAATCATTATATTATGAGTAATTCATATTAAAACACTTTGGGTCATTAAAGAATTTAAAGAAAAAGAAAAAAAAAGAAAAAATTATCACAGACCACTCTTAGTTGAGAGAAAGTAATAGTACAATAAATAGCATCTTATGAAGGCTCTGAGCCCACATGCATAAAGTGTTAAAATGTAATAATAAAATTGAGTTTCTTATTTATATATGTTATAATAACAAAAACTTGTAAGCAAAAAGTAAAGAGAAATGCAGTCTCATACGAATATGTTGTAATAACCAGAGTTAATAAGTATATTTGTAAAAGCGAGCACCTGCCAAACATTATGTAAAGCAGCAGCGGCTGCTAAAATGTAAAACAAGCGACCAAATGAAAATTCAAAGAAATCCCAAACACAAAACACACGAATTCAAAAACAAATTTTTTTCCTAGAAATAGGATTAGGATAGAACTGACTCTGGCAAGAGTACAGCCAGTGCGCTAACTCATAGGGAAATACATTCGAAAGTACACACACATTTAAACTTATATACATTCATACACACTTAAGAACAATCATACATTTAGATTCATATACACTCAAACATATGCACGCTAGCGTGGCGGCCCAAAATTCTCGCCTCCAAGAAGGCATTTTCTTTTAGCGATGTGGGCGTCGCACTCACGAGCCTAGGATGTGTCATGGATGAGCTTGGAGCTCTCTCCCATTCATAAATCTGGCATCCCTTGTAGACCCAGGAAACATCTAAAAGGACTTTTTTGTGAGATGTGATTGTAGTAAAATAAACATAGTACATATTTTTTATGAAGAGAATAACTAGAATTGTTTATTATTATTTTATCTAATATATGAATGATCGGGATATTAATAAATTAAGGATTTTGTTACAATAATTTGTACACCATTTATGATAAAGTCTGTTATTAATTAAATACAATATTAGCCTTATTAGTTCAACGTGCTTTGTAACTACCAATCTCTATAAAGGCCAGAGTGCATCTGGCCTTTACGTTATTCTTTTTCGAACTACAATGAGCTGCTATTCGGGACGTCGAAAGTCGCCGCCTACGACCACCGAAAACATACAAAAGAAACTCGAGAACGTCATCACTTTTGACAGAACGTTTTAGTGACCTTTTGCATAGGAACTTATTACACAATTACATGTTCTTATTACTAATAGATTCTATCCGTAACAATTCTCCCCCTCGTATAAAATAGGTTTTATCTATCACCAAAAATAATCCGACGGAACGCGAATATAATCCAATACGTTAAACCGATTCGAGAGTTAAAACATTTGTACATTGAACCTAATTACCACATAACCTTAATGCCTCACACATTTCATAATCACTGCAAATATTTAGCATCGCTGCCATAAGTACAAATACATACAGTTTTCAAATCGTAAAATCTGCAAATCGTTGATTTATTATTAATGATGTTACAATAATCAATAACGCTTTTTAGACTATACT
The DNA here is from genome assembly GCA_949152435.1 of Gastracanthus pulcherrimus. Lineage (NCBI taxonomy): Eukaryota > Metazoa > Arthropoda > Insecta > Hymenoptera > Pteromalidae > Gastracanthus > Gastracanthus pulcherrimus. The sequence goes on from OX424575.1 coordinate 31,440,789, forward strand.
GGCTTTATATCTTAGATTTAAATATTGTTAAGAGGGAATCCTGCTTTAGGAGGTACAAAAAATCGATTTTTTTATTGTTTAAATCGATACCTAAGATATTCAAGAATATGTACACAAAGTTACAGAGCCCAATTATAAATATTTCCGATGATACAGAGCCGAAAGCAGAGGGGCATCGAGCAGGTGTGTAAGCACTCGGCCAGACTCGAGCGCGCACTCCATCCATCGATCTTCTACTCCGAATTTCGTACCTGAAAAGGTTCAACGATCTTTCAAAAAAATATTTAGTGTTTGTAGTAGAGTCGTGTTGAGTCATAATACGGTTTATTGGAGTTTAAAGGCGTATAATACCTCTCTGTACGTGTTTCTACTTTCTATAAATATTATAATCGTAATTCTTGGTGAGTACATGTCGTAAGAATATCATGGCAAGTTATCTGAAAGGTGAAAAATCGATCTCCGTGCGTCCTTCGAAGCCGCGTAAACGTAAATTTCACGGTAATCGATTCACAACTCGATCAGATGATGAAGAGTTAGATACAAGCAGTAGTGCAAGAAAATTGTCAACTACGAGCACCGAAGATATAATTGTGAATTCACTTCATTGTTATAGAATTTTTCACAGTTTTTCATGCGATTATTGATATTATAATCTGCAAATCGTGCAAACAAAACGCCGTAATATTTTCAGAGAGTGGACATCAAGGCTAAGGTTTTAAAATTGTTCTATCGTGTATGAGCGGTCGAAGAGAAATCAATTCAGGACCGTTGATAAATGCCTGTTGCGAAATAAATAGACGGATCGTGTTCATTATGAGGCTTCTTGGTGTTCTACGAGAAAGCATCAATATATTTTGTGGTCTCATGATTCTGTGTCATGGTTTGTCGAAATAAATGTACGATAAGATAGTGCAGCATCTTCACTCAGCGTCGGAATCGATGTTAAAATTGTCAGTATGAAAGCTTTCAAAAAGGTGCGAGGTAAGAATGTAGAAAATTGGAGAACCGAAACTCATTTGAAAGTGGCTTTACTTCATTATGTAGTGTGACAACTCTCATTGATAAATCTCGTCAACATGAGAATTGTCCGACAGGCACCGACAGCTGGCGTGAATGGCGCAAGGCTGAATTCATGAATTAACTGGAATCTTTTAAGCATCCTACTCGATTGATTGACGAAAAAGTTGAGAAGCATATTCGCCCAATCTATGAGAAACTTTCAAATGATGAACTTTTAACGCGATACTTAGACGATTTCACGCAACATTCCAACGAGTCGTTCAACTCGACAGTCTGGCGCAGGAATCCGAAACATCTGCATTCTGATCAAAAAGTCATTGAAATTGCCGCCTACATGGCTGCAGGTATGTTTAATCAAGGGTATTCTGCAGTTTTGAGTACCATGCAGTTGCTGAATTTAAGTATTGGCCAGCAGTGCAAAATATTGACTGTAACACTGACGCGCAACGACTCGAGAGGCAAAACGGGCGCCACTCATTTTCCAGCAAAGAAGCTCGTATGGGTCGTAGACTTAAGAAAATGCATCAAAATGAGTTTTTTGAGGAAGCTGTGTCTATTATATGGACCACGAATAGCTGATTAGCGATTATTAGTGTAAGTAATCGAAAATTGATACATATTCTTATCGAAAACTTTGAAGCTCGTTTTCTCCAGTTTTCATTTTTATGATTTCTCTAAATCGGCGGGTGTGATTGCAAAGAAACCAAAGAATCTATCGGAATAATTTAACGTTTTTTCCAGTTTTCATTTTTATGATTTCTCTAAATTGGCGGGCGTGATTGCAAAGAAACGAAACAATCTATTGGAACGATTTAAAGTTTGTTATCTTCATTATTATTTCTTCTTCTATTTGAACTAAAAAGATTGTTGAAAAATCCTTTTTAAACAACTTTTATAGCAAGTTGAAGTGATTTTTTTTCTTTTTCAAAAATCACTTTTCTCTAAACCTGGAAAAGTTAGAATTTCATAATTTTTTCCTGTTTTTATTACTTCACCCAGAAGTAAAATACATGAAAATTAAAATTCTTTTTGCTGTTTCTGTTTCAGTCAAGAACTACGAGCTGCTTTCCCGCCAATTGGAAACATCAGTGACGAGGCGCTCTACGAATGTGCTGATAAATCGGCTGTAATTTAGTGTTTCATGTTAAAAGAAGTTGTTTGGAAAGTTCAAATACACATGAAAACATCCGAAAAAGTTCGTTGCGCTCAGTTGCTTTTTTCCCATACAAAAAAATTCGTGAAAAACGCGTTTTTTAGGCCTTATAAAGCAGGATCCACCCTTAAACAATGAATATTTGAAAGTGCTGCATGTGATTATATGTATTTGCACGGCCACAAACACATAATCCCTGGCATTTGCCCTATGCCTCCGAGGAAACCGTGCAAAACTCGGTCAGGGGAAACGGTATCGGACACCCATTTACTGAATTAAATCAATTATAATTTCGGTGTTCATATTTTATAACTTTTTACTATTTTCTTAGATGACAATAAAAGTACTTACTTTACATTTAATCTTTAACATTCGCGGTTATATTTGAAACCCATAAACTCGCCCTCCCCCTCGGCTAAAAAACTGCATATATACTCCCTAATCTCGATGCAAGCCCTAATCTATTTAATACTCCTTCAATTCTGTAACCGCTACAGTTGGATTATTCATGTATTGTAGGCAAAACTCATATCCGTTTTTCTCTCGAATCTATTACCAGTTAACTGTTAGTATTGTTTCATAAGTAATAAGCATGTTACACGCGTATTGCTCTATCTTCCATTTGTAAATTATAACATTCATTTTATATCCGAATATGATTAGACTATCGCAAAGTAATTATACGCATCTGCGGATCCACGCGACATCTTCCACGGTTTCGCCTTCTGGCTTGCAGCCACGAGTCGCATTGCCGATTCGCGCAAGCAATAGCTAAACCGCCGAGGACTGTTGGCAATGCCAGTCTCAATCAAGAAATATACAATAAACTATAGCGAATTACCAAAATCATGTACAACAATGACGCTCTCCCCTTTTGGTGACCTTCAGCGCAAAGCGAACTCCCATTCGAAGTTCCATGATAGTCTCAGGACGACCGCGAATCGTCCCGAACAGCTGTGCACTGCCAATTTCCACGCACTGCAAGAGCTTCACAATTTAAGAGCGTCATTGATACACAACTTTGGCGTCTCCAGTTATAGCCTCACTTCCTAACTATTTCTACAGCTCAACCCTATACTTTTTTGAGCGGCGGTTATTTTGCTTATAGGAAAACACTTGGTTTTCTTAGTGAGCCTACTTCTACATCTCATCTCAGTACGTACTTGCGCAGTGGGACTATTGCTCACAAGAAAGATTATGCTATAACTATTGCAGAGACTATCTATGTTTACTAATTTCCAAGATAATAATTACTACATTTTGCAGAATTTAAACCAATTCACTTGGGCACTAGGCCAATTGGAAAAAAACAGCTAGCAAAGACCAAGTAACTATTACTAAATGAGTATATTAGTAAACGCGCACGAAGAAAAAAACGAATAAACTTTTTTCTAAATTTTAATAATGTATTGTTTATACTAGAAGAACAAGCACTTTTGCCCACTGAGTGCGTCACTTGTTTCACGCGCAATCGAAAACTCTGTCAGCAATGTTTTGAATTTCCTAACCCCATATACGATACAGCGGATTGTGACTTTGAAAAAGCTCTTTACAGGATCAATATTAATGATCAATCTGCAATTTATGACGATGACTATTCTACAGATGAAGAAAAAGTGATACGAGATTTTGACAAAGAAGTTAAATTAATCATAAATAGTGATATTTTATCAAAGAAGTCTGTCAATCGTTATATACAAGTTTACGAGGCATACAAAAAGTGGGAAAATGAAAATTAAAATCACCTTTCGACTGCACCTGAACATAATCTTATAATATATTTCAAAAGTTTGAAAGAAAAGTTAAAACCTTCCCCGCTGTGGATCATGTGGTGCATCAATGTTAAGGAAAACTTTGAATAACATGGAGCATATTGATATTGGTATATTTCGCAATTTGAAAGCTATGTTGAAAAATTATTCCAAAGGATATAAGATATCAAAATCTCAAGTTTTAAAGTGGATAGAAATTGAAAAATTTATTGAAGAAGCTGATGATCATACATATTTAGCCTTGAAAGTTGGTAATAAAATTCACATCTTAAATCCTATTGTTGACACTATTGCACTATAATTATTTGTAATTTTATACTTTTTTATGCTAGGTTATCCTTATATTTGGAATTTGTGGAGCACTCAGATGTGACGAAATTGCTAATCTACGTCTTCAAGATGTTGAAGAGTTGCCTGACAAAAGATATTTGATATCAATTCAGTCGACAAAAAATGACTTCAATTACTTATTGGAACTCTTTTCTTCGAAATTGTTCATCAGTATATCTCTCTAATTCCACCTAAAGATTTCACCGATAGATTTTTTATCCATTATCAAGAAGGAAAATGTGTACGCTAAGTCATCGGGATCAACACAATTTATGTAATACCGCAAATTATAGTTTCTTACTTAGGTTTAAAGGATCCTAAACGATATACCGAACATTGCTTTCATAGAACAGGGGCCACACTGCTTGCTAACTCAGGTTCATCCTCTGATAAAGTGAAACAGCTGGGAGGATGGGTATCGAACAAAGTCTGTCATGGTCATGTCGAAAATTCGATGCACAATCGACAACAAGTTTTCGATGGAGTAACGAAAGGAGCTTCAATCAATGCTGCAGCTAAATTCCAGCCAGATTTTCCTAGACCATCAACCAGTAGGGACTATTCTATGCAAATTATCAACGCAAATAAAGAAAATGTGCCTCCTGTCGAAATTGGTTGGGATGATTTCACTTCCGAAATAACCATAGATGACCTTGACCGTGCCCCAATTTTAATGTCAAAGGAATCGCAAGAACTTCAAGCAATATTTATTACGGCTAAAAATAATCCCATACAATATTGTGAAAATCAACTTGTAATAATTGAGACACAGTCAAGTTCTAAAGCTTCTCGGAATTTTTCTTTGAAACAGCCTATTAAAGTTCCCTTCAACGACAATTCTGCTCAACCGCCCGTGAAAAAAGTTAAACTAAATTCCCCCAAATCTATAAATACTAATAACCGTAGGCAGGAGGTCGTTATTGAAAATGGAGAAATTGATACGAATACAGTAAACCGGCTAAAAAATTCATGTATTAAATATGAAAACTGTACTTTTAATGGCAATATCGTAAACAATTTTCATTCTTGTGAAAATTGTAAAAAATAGTTGTAAGAAAATTAATATACTATTTCTGTTTGAAAAAAATATTCAATTACTTTTTTTACTAAATTAACGTTTATTCCATAATTTAAAAATATTACACGTAATCTGATTGATCGTGTATTTTTGGTGCCCGCGCCCAACTAGCAGTTGAAAATGTTGGGCGGACATCGAAAACACCTAAACGCGCGTATTGGGAAAAACCAATTACAACAGGTAAAATAACATTGAAAAATATAAGCTGTAAACTGCAAGCATGACGTGAAGTGCCCGCGAGGGCGCTAACGCTATCAAAACATAGAGCGAAAGTAAAAACATGGCTGCGCCGAGTTGATGTCACCAGGAAAGATGATGATTTTCGACTTTTCTCGACTGATTGATTAACGTACTTTCGCCCGGGGATAGAGAAAAATACTATTTCTTACACGGGGGTAAAATGGAACTCCTGTATGCACGTGATATGACGGCCTTGGCTTCGCCTCGGCTGTCACATCACGTGTCTGCGAAAGTTCTATTTTCCCCCCTCGGAAGAAAATCTACTATTTATTTAAAAAAAAATGTTAAAACATACGATTTAAAGTTTTAATCGGTCATAACGTGCCGACGTCGAAAAGAAGAATGAATAAAAAAGACAATCAACGAGCCGAGCGCCTCTATGGCAATCCGTCCGCGAGAGGGTGATCAACTCCCTCTCACCCCGTAGCTTCCACCTTTTATCAATCACTCCCGTGATTGGTGGTGAAAAGAAATCGCGGCCCCGACGATCCTGCTTGATCGCCGCGCACGCAAGCCTACACAACGACCACATCTTACTCGTTGTCGCTAGCCGCTTACGCTCCTTCTTCGTTCCTATTCCACTTTCTCTCTCTTTATATCTCTCTCTATTTCGTTTTTTCAACCGAGCAATAAAATAAATGATTACAATTAAGGTCAATCGGGAACAGTAACCTTTTACTAGTATTTCATTTAAGGCGATGTTAAACCCTGTGTTACTGGTAAATAAGGGTAACCACTTTTTTCATTCATTTTTCAATTTTAAGAAAATATCTCTATGAAAAGTTGTTTATTTTTGATTGAAACAACAACTTTCCATAGGGATATTTACTAAAAATTGAAAATTAAATGAGAAAAGTGGATCCTCGTATTTGTCAGTGATAGGTGGCTTTAGCATCACCTTAATCAATAGTTTTCAAACGATGGTTAGCGTTTTTGAAAATTGCATTTGATTTTGATATTGAATTTTGCTTTTAATAATTTCATCATATTATATACCATATAAATCATATAAAAATATGATGAGTCGCATCCTTAATCAATAGTTTTCAAATGATGGTTAGCGTTTTTGAAAATTGCATTTGATTTTGATATTGAATTTTGCTTTTAATAATTTCATCATATTATGTACCATATAAATCATATACAAATATGATGAATCGCCTCAAAAGCCTACTGCGTTAAATTATCAGTTAATAAATGTTTTTATTTGCACTTTTGTATAGTGCTTCTAAAGCCTACTACACGGAGAAAAGTATTCACCACGCACTTCGCTGCGTGGTGAATACTTTTCTCCGTGTATGTATGTAACTATTTAGTGAACATTTGTGTACAACACCTCTGAAACCTACAATACACTTCTAACAAATAGTTCATAATAATTCGAAAATTCACAGAAATGTTTAATATCCCGACGTATATCCAAAATCCGACTTTGTTTCCAGCTAAAAAATATATCGCACACTAAGCAAACATCTCTAGAACGTTTATATACGAATATTATGTTTTGCCTACAATACTTCTACCAGTGCACATTAATCAAATTTTCGTTTATTTTTTCTTTTTTTTTGTATTGTTTTACTGCTCTAAAACCTAATCCTTTCACCTGCAAAATTTGTATTCCCCTCTTGATGCGCTTATGCGCGTATCACTACGAGAGCATCTGTTTCTTATCTTATAAGTTACGGCTACAGTAACCGCTTATAACCGTCGGCCGTTACACCGTGACCGCTTCTTGAAAAAGGTGCACATAAGTGCTCTGGTGTCTCTTTGACAGCAGCATGCCTCTTCGCTGTCGATGCTTCTGCTCGCGTAACTTCGCCTGTCGTTGTAGTCATTGTATTGATCATTGAAGGTGGTCGTTGCATTTGTAGCTAAGTTACTGATAAATCCTTTCTAAAACACAATTTACCATCAATAAGAATTTCACATTGAATAAAATTAACTTTACAATTAATAGTAATAACATAAGCTAATTACGTCGCACTGAACAGTCTCATAATATTAAAAGTTACTGACTTTCCAAAATTCTATAAATATATAAAAAAGAATACACCATAACACTACATTATAATATTACACAGCATATGGTATCACACTCCAAACCTTTCTTGCTATGGAAAAGTTCGATAGGCCTAGTTAAATTGTTTTTCATGGAATCCCAATAGTCTCACTCATTAAAACTGAGCGCCGCACATTGACACCCGATAGGCGGTTGCACCGTCTTCGAGCATGCTCGGACGCGCGGCTGTTTCCTGCCGCGATGCATTTCTTTCACGCGGTAATATAGTGCACCATTGTGCGTAACACGAATTTCCCCAAGCTACTTTTATTTAGAATCTTAACCAATATTAAGAAAAGACAAATACGACAAAACTTTTCTCGCGTTATTCAACTATTACAAACAAGTCATGAGGACTAACTGACAGAAATGTACTTGCAAGAAATCCAAAACTCTTCTAAATTTAGTTAAATTAATATGTCGCTGCACGAGTAAATGTCATTTATTTTAAAACCTTTCAATGTCAATTATTATTTGCGAAAAACTATTATTGTGTATTAAGTACTAACTCCATGTATTAATTCACAAAACACATTTGATTAACAGTTAATTTATAAAATGCACAAATTCTTGCCATCATTCAAATAATATGTATAATGTTTTCAAAACTTTTATTCTATAAAGAGTCAATAAAATAGAATTCTATCTATTGATTGCCAGTTTGAAATTGGATACGACGTTTCATGCAAACATTCTGTTACGATAATTATTATTACTTTTGTTAATTTATGCGGATGTATGTCATACATTTTTCTTTTTAAATTCATGAACGTCTATTTTGTTCACAAAATATTTTCACTGTAGTAATATTTCCATATTCAATGGTTTCATAATTAAAAAAAATTCCTATTTAAAGAAAAATGATCATGGGTCACACTACAGGGTATACTTGTCAAAAGTTCTAAGCATAAAATCTATTAATGTTCCAACTGTAACTTAATTATTACAATGATAACCGATAAACCAATTTTGTTAAACATGTCTAGCTTTACTAAATACTTTATTAATCATTCTATATAATTTGTTATTATCATCCAATAGATATTTAAATCCTCAAAAATAAAATGCTTTCTAATTAAATCGTTCTCATAATAAAATAATAGGTACTTTATAAAATTACTTTATTTTCCACATTGCCCATGTTCTTAAATTTCAATCAAACGTCAAGTAATAAATAAAAATATATTTAACTACTAAATCAATAACGAAATATAAATAAATTAGACTGAATTCCATTACACGCGTAATTTCAACACAATATTAAATTATGACAAAGTATTAAAATGCACCGTGTAATTTAATTTAACAACAATAAATAAGTACAGAATCATTCTGGCTTTTTAGGTAATAATGTACTTATCTTGACGTTTTTGTCTCCGTTTTGTTCATTTAACCAGCATTCCCGAAAGCCATCGTAAAAATCAAAATTAAGATGCCACTGTAACATCGTCGTTGCTATCGGCACGCAGCTACGTCTTTGCCTTGACTTGCCTTCTTTCTTCTCTGGGCAGCAACATTGGTTTCGAATCCACGTACATGCCAGCTTCACTGCTTTTGCCTTGTTCTTATTTTTAAATTGAGTCATCCTGATTTTTCACAACCTTCTTACCCTCATTGATGGCATACTTATTTTCAAAGTCATTTCACTAAAACCACTTCTTCCAAAAATCATTATACACAAAACAAAAATATTCCCAATGTTGATTCCCGGGTTTCGGCACCAAATTGATCGGGATATGAATAAACTAAGGATTTTGTTAAATTAATTTGTACACCATTTATGATAAAGTCTGTTATTAATTAAATACAATATTAGCCATATTAGCACAACCTGCTTTATAACTACCAATCTCTATAAAGGCCAGAGTGCATCTGGCCTCTGCGTCATTCTTTTTCGAGCTAGAATGAGCCGCTATTCGCGACGCCGAAAGTCGCCGCCAACGACTGCCGAAAACATACATAAGAAACTCGAGAACGTGATCGCGTTTGAACTATACAGAACGTTTTAGAGACCTTTTGCATAGGAACTTATTACGCAGGTACATTTTCTTATTACTAATGGATTCTATCCCTAATAATGAAATTGTTTATAAAATACGTTAATATTCTACAATTTTTCTAATTTTATGTTGCTGCATAAAGAGTATTTTTGTTTCAGATACGTAATTATCCTTGTCTCTATATTAACTTTGAGATTGCATAACCATGATAAAGCAGAATCCACAAAGTCACTGTCTATAAAACTGAGAACTCAAAGTAAAACAGCAGTAGCCTTCTTTCATTCATAGACGTCACGTTGTAACTTATTAAAGTTTTTAAATACTGCGGTTCACAAAGTTTGTAGAAGAATAAGAGATAGGAGTTATTCTCTAAAAAAAATATTGTTTAATAGAAGTAATTTAATTGTAAATACAGCAATGGAACGATGGGCAGGAAAAGTAGCTGTTGTTACCGGAGCATCTGCCGGTATAGGCCTTGAAACAGCAAAAGCATTGGTTCGTCACGGTATGATCGTCGTGGGTCTATCACGCAGAGTAGAAAAGATGGAGGTAGAACCTTTATTAAAAAAGTATTAGTACAAAAGATGGAATTCTAATACTGATATTTCTAAATCTTTCAATTACGCCTTTTGTACAAAAAGATTGATGGTGGTAATCGCTATAAAAAAAATTTCTCCAACTTAAAGCTCCCCTATTGCAGTAATTATTGTGTTATTTGCGGATATACACTTTTTCCTCCTTAAACATAGCATATTTTTAAAATATGCCAAAATCCTTATTCCAGAGACAGAAAATAAAAATAATTTTATTCTCACTACATTGGTAACTGTATTTCGACATATACTTTTTGAATGATAAAAATTAAATAAATTATTTTGCTTAGGGTTCAAGAAAATGAAAAGAATTTATTTGAAAACTTGAAGTTAAGAGAGCTAATGCCTGGAATATTTTTAAGCTATAAAGATTATTTCGAGAGAAATGATTTAAACTTATTTTTTGCATACTACTCAATGTTAATAAACTTATTTTAACTATTATAACTTTGATAATAGTTTAAGTTGTGTGATCCTGATCTACCTAGTGTTCAGATATTCCTCTCGTTACAAACTTTAAGAGAAGTCATGAAAAAAAGTCGAATTTTGTCAAAATATATTTACAATATATTAATAAAATAAAATAAATATATATGTAACCAACTTTTATTTTATATTACGATATTGGATATATATAGATTACATAAGTTTTACTATTAGTTCTCATTGATTTGCATTTGTATCAACAAGATTAAGGGGATAACGGGTGTTTGCGCTCGCAATGATATATTGCGGCATGCACGCCGGCAATCTCTGGCTCACTGTATTCATGCGTACAATATACGATTTTTTAACATATCTACCAAAAAGTTCGTACTCGTTCACCGCTGAAGAGGGAAAATAGTGCTACATATTAACTTTCTCACCTCACTCTAATCCCCACCGCTACGCACTGGGGAGGCGAGGGCACATGCGCGTAGCGGCGGGAACTAGAGTGGGGGTAGGGAATTAATGTAGCACATTTTTTCCGACTCGACGGTGAAAAGGTTCGCACTTTATGGTTGGGTGTGTTAAAAAATAATATAAAGATTATTAAGTATGTGTTGAAATGTAATTAAAAGAATTAGTTTTGTATATAAAAATATACTTTTAATGAAACGTTTTAAGCTTGTTAGAACTCTATATCTTATACATTACTTAAATTAGCAGCGGTCCAATCCTGATACATCACTTTTAATCCAAAATGAGTTTGCACGTAGGTTTTCTCTGCAAGCGGTTATTATTATAGTCTGGTTTTCACGAGCTCGAGACCTCATTACCTCAACAACACAAGCATGCCAGGTGTTATAGCTTAACCGAAGTAGTCCCAGTTCGGGAGTCCGAGTTGCAGATTACTTTTCCCATGAGTGGGGTACGTAAGCAATGGTCCATTTCAATGTATCCATCGGTAATATTATTCAAAATAACGATCATTGTGTTATAACCACCCATGCGCATACAAACTTAATCGTAGAACTAAAAATAATACAAATTACGACAAAAATCGTTATTTTGAACAATATTAATATTATTGACGAATAAACTTATATTATGGACCATCGTTTATAGAGAAAACCTACGGCAAACTCATTTCGGAGTACGGGGCACGTCCACTACCAATTTTAATTTTTGTTAAAGATATATGGATCTAACAAGCGTGAAATATTTTATTAAAAGTGTATTTTTTATGCAAAACTCATTTTTTTAATTATTCTGAATCCATATCACACATGTGCATTAATGATTTTTCTTTCTTTCTCCAGAGTTAGACATACTTTTACCATTTTAAACGATTAAAAGATTCCATAATATTTTGTCTACAAATATAATTTCTATTTGATTAATATTATTTTTCCAGTTTTAAATTATGTGTTAGGTATATAGATACTTTTAAAGAATAAAAAATGTAATTTTTAAAAATTTTTGTAGAATGAAATGACTGCATTAAAAGGACCAGGCAAATTTTACGCCAAAGCATGTGACGTCACAGATGAAAAAAAAGTGATAGAAATTTTTCAATGGATTGAAAAGAATTTTAAGACGGTTCATATACTTGTGAACAATGCCGGAGTTCTAAAAGCAGCAACTTTTGAAGGCATACCAAAAGATATAAATGAATTTTTTTATGATTGTTCCGGGTGTAGTATAATTAAGTGAGTTTATATTTTTAGAAATTAAAACTGAAGATCTTCAACATATCATAGACGTAAATGTTATGGGCCTTCTGCATTGTACACGACATGCTTTGAAATTAATGAAGAAGAACAATAACGAAGCCCACATAATAAACATAAACAGGTAGCACGTTTTTCATACATGAAATTAACTAATTGCTCTCTTTTAGAATATTATTATATATAAAAAATATTATATTATATTTTATTATATATTATATTTTTTGTAGCAATACTGGGCACAAAGTACCGAACTTCTCAGGTATATCCCTCAACGTGTATTATGCAACAAAGCATGCTGTAACTGCTATATGCGAAACCTTCATTAATGAACTTATCGGTACAAAAATTAGAGTCACTGTAAGTTCTTATTGTTTATATTATTATATAATAATTTCACGTCAATTCGGTCGTTTTCTGATGGTCATAATTATTTGATTATGTGCTCAAAACCTTGGGAGTAATAATTAGTTAGGATATGATAACATGGTAACCTATTACAAGCCCTTATGGGTCATTTGCAATTACGTTTGCAATTTTGAGCAGACGAATATTTGTAACCATCAGAAAATGCTCGATTTTACGTTGTTCATACCCTGATAGAAAGTTAGCTAGAATGGCTGGTTAGCTTATTAATTATTAGCCATATTAATAAGTTATTAATAAGTCAACTTATAGCTCATATCTGGATAGAATCTGCTTAAGACTATGCTTTAAGCAAGAACGTATTTTGTTTGCAAATCCAACCTATTTATATTTTGTTTTGAAAAGTTATTAGTTTTTAAAATTATACATTATTATACTTTATTGAATGTTCAATATAGTATGCCACTAAAATAAATATTTTTATCAAGGAATAATAACTTACGAGTTTATAAAAATATGTTTATGCAATACTAAATGTATTTGATAACTATTTCCTTTCCGAAAATTAGTCAATCATAACTTAGTCCACACAAATTTTGTGATTTATGTCGAATATAAAATTTTGTAATAAAACTTCATTATAAAACTACAAATATTTGTTAACCAATTCTCTAAATTTCGTCAAAACTTACATTATTCTGTTTTTATTGTTTTTTTTTTAATTACATTAATTATATGACTACATGCATTCTATTATTTATAACATAAATTTCTTTAATAAAGACACTTAAATTTTACTCAGGGATTTGGTACTTTTTGTGTGAGTAATACTTTTTAAATGCACGCGTCGTTATGTAAACAAATAGCCTAACGTCTATTACTGCTAGACATTTAAGGTACATTTTTAACTTTAATTTAGTAAAATACTTAATGTAGTATGATTAGAATTGCGTATTACTTTGATTATTATAAAACTGTTATTATTTCCATTATTAATTAATACATAAATTACTTAGATTATCAATTTTATATTAACTAGAATATTAAGCAGAATCTAGCTAGAAATTAGCTAAAAAGCATGTAGTTTTTAACTGATTTCTAGCTAATTTATTAACCAGAATTAAAGCAGAATTAGAAAATCTAGCTAATATATGGCTAGAAACCAGCTTAGATTTCTACCAGGGTATATGTAATTTCAAAGCAATAATTATTCATACAAATATTTCGCTGTCTAAATCTAGAGTATCAGTCCTGGATTTGTGATAACCGAAATTTTCGATGTCGGTCAACTAGATCCTACTTTTCTTAAGGGCAGACCAGCCTTAAACCCGGAAGACGTTGCTGATTCCATCGTTCATGTTATCTCAGTACCTCAACATATACAAATAACGGAACTCACTATTAAACCTTTAGGACAAGATCATTAAACATAATGACTCTTATTATCGTGAGAAATCATTGGAACTCTGCTTCTTCAATGACATCATCGATATGATTACATACTCAATCATATTAAATTCAGCTGCAGATATAACATTATTATTTAAATAATTTACAAACGTGCTTAGTATTATATATTATAATATATATTCAAATATATATAATTTTCAATAAATTAAATTATTTTCGTCAGTATAATAGAAGATTATCTGTTGCGTATATTATTTTTTATACCTGATATATACCTACATTTCATTCACAAAACGATAAAGCAATCGCACGTTTGATCGACGAACTTATCGCTTTTGTGTCGCTGCTGTCTGTGTAATACTTTGATTATTATACTCTTGTCTTTTCAAAATCTTTTTTTGTCGGCTCATATTCGTTCGTCGCTAGCGGAGTCCCCGGCTCGGATAATCGGCTGGCGTCGCGAGCTGCGAAGAAAATCGCTTTTCCGGTCGCAGCGCGAAGGTTCCCGCACCAGAGTTATTAATTTTTTAAATCAACAAATAACATGTATTTTTTTATTAATATTGCCGAGCCAAAATTTGTATTTAAACTTTTATCAATATGTCTCAACATAGATTTATAAAAAATGTATTTAAAAATTAGCTTGCCATACTTTTAGAACATACATTTAGAACGTAAAAAGAAAATCTGGTGCGTAAAACGCAACTGGAATTTATGAAAATATAGAATTGAGGAAAACGATTAAGTTATTTAATAAATATTTACGTTTCCTTTTTTGTGTTATGAGATACATTTTGTTTATTCACTATTGACATACCAACTTTTACTGACCTTTAGCCTTAATTAGAGCCTATTTGAAATTTTTTATCACGCAAATGTTCAAAAACATTAAATTTCAGATAAAAACGAAAATATTAAAAAAAAGAAGCTTAAAAAAGTCAATCTGTCTTATGAAACTTTTTCTATTATTAAGAAAAAATGACAAGAATAAGTATAATTTTTTTTTTAAAAATAGGTTTTTCTTACCAAAAACCTGTATCTTTTCCATTAAAGCGACTGCAGCACCCTACTAGTGTACACTCGGAAATTAAACCTAATAACCATGTGCAATGGTAGTTTAAGTTTGTATTTTTAAATATCACCGATAACCAAAAAAAAAACATAAAATCCTGTGTACACTCGACGTGGATTAATTCTGATTCGAATGATTTGAAAATTCCATAGTGTATCATGGATATGGTCAATAGTAGGTTAGATCGGCGGGAGTCACGCTTTGGCGAGGAGTTTCAATCTCATGAAACGCGCAGTCTCGATGGTGAAGAGAAAGCGAGACGAACAAACCTGAACGGAATCGAAAATTCAAAATTAAAATTCATAATAAAATTATATATTGAATATATCTTATTTTTACACAGTTGTGTATAAGGCGTTTTTAATTATTTAAGAAATAAGGGTTAGGTGTGCCCATGGCATACTTTGCCTCGGCGTTTTACTCGTGCACCTTGATTAAAAAATAAATAATAACAAAAGGTATAAATAATTACATAAATACATTCAATTTATAGACGAGATTTTTTTATTTGATAAATTCGATATTTTTACAAACTTTGCGTAGTTACTGAGTTAAATATTTTAAAAGAAAAAACTATTGTCTAAAAAATTGTGGCTTGCAATAGGCCAGCTGCAGACCGCCTGTAAGCTGTTTACTCTACCTGCAGAATTTGCAGAAAAGTCTGAAAATATATTTTTTTATAAAAGTCTAGCAGATACGTCTATGAGCAATCTGCAGGGAGAGTGAAATTCTTGTAGATGTCTTGCAGGCGCCCTACAAGACAGCCTTCTTTTTTTTTAATTTTTTTAATATTATATAACGGAATGGCAAGCAATTCAACCAAATAATTTTAATTATAAGTTATTGAAATAAATGTAATTTTTCTTGTTCATTATAAAGTCATCTAAATAGTTTGAATTATAAGTTAAACTAATTTACCGTGGTTTCATAATATTCTTTTCATCATATGTGCTGGAAAAATGACGTATTCCGTGATGGATTTGCGTACGGTAAATGGTCAATAGCACACTGCGGGCGTTATTCCCATAACACATTGGACAGCGTTACGTAATGCTAAATGGTGCGTTATTTTCATTATGTCACGCTGTCGAGTGCGTTATAGAAAATAACATCCGTAGCGCCTTTTAGCCATTTAGCGAATACAACACCCTCACGCAATATATGTCATATTCCCAGCCCTTACTATAAAAAATAGTGTATTGAACTCGTGCAGTGTAGTGTCCAATAGCGCCACTTTGGCGACAACGCGCCCGCGTGCGCTATTGGCCATTATACCGCACTTCTTAGACAATGTACTATTACAAAACTAAACATTGCACGCATAACCGTACCTTTTATCATTCGTATTATATTGTTTAAAAATTTGAAAATATTTTTTTTTATTTTCAACTTTACAAGTTTAAACAAATTTTACAAATCTTTTAGGTTGTTATCTTAGAATTTTTTAAAGAAAAAATAATTTAAAAAAATTGATTATCAGTAGTGAATTAATTAGAAAATTAAATTTAATTTTATATTTTGAATACTCAATATCCGGAAATAGTATTCGACGAATACTTTCTCTGGATTCTGAGTATCCGAAAAAAGTATCTGATGAATACGTTTTTCGCAAATATTAACATTGTGTGCAAAATTTAGAAATTAATAACTCATTTTCACTTGAAATTTACAACAAAAAAAAATACTGAAAACTTTCCGAAAATAATTGATAAATTATTTGAAACAACTGGGATAGAAACCTAAATTATTATATTGGAACAATGAATTTCATATTAGAATAATCAATTATATTGCAGGAAACGAGGTATCAATGAATAGTCGCCGGTTCTTTTTAGATGTTACGTTACATATTACATTACATTTCTTTAAAATCCATTGATTTATAATATGTAATTAACTCGCGAGTAGGCAAACTTTTCGTCCTACGCGGACACGCGCGCATGCGCCAAATTCAGGTAAATGGTAGTATAAAAAATTATTAATAATTGTAAAAAAAAATTTCGTTCAGAAAAAGCCGTTTGAAAAAAAGTAAATTGGAAATTTACATATTTGTTTTAAGCGATAAAACCAATACTTACATTTGCTTCTGAATCACTTCATAAATGTTCACACACTAGAATTTGCATTCGTTTTTTTATTTGTACTGATTCTGTCATGTGCAGAATATTTATAAATGCAAAGTGGTAAAAATGACGGACTAAACTTTATTAAAGAATGTATAACTACGCTGAACGACTCTATAGAAGCCTTTGAACGTGCGTATAGCCTAAAGCAACGTTTTTCGTCCATCCGTTTCTCTCTCTCTCTCTCTCTCTCTCGCGCGCAAAACGTTTCCGCGTGCCTAAATCAATTAATGCGCGAAACGTCACAGCAATTGTGCGCTGCCATACGGGCGGCTTGCTCGCGTTATTATTGCCGAACTCGTAATAACTCGCATATACCCAATTATCGTTCCAAGCGACGTTCAACTTTCCGCGTGCAGCGCGTCCACTCTCTCTCTCTCTCTCTCTCTCTCTCTCTAGATATATATATATATATATATATATATATATATATATATATATATATTCTCACGGTAATACGCAGGTAAATTGATTGTTAAAGCTCGGTTAATGAAAGTCCCTAGCGCAAGAGAAAAGTCGTCGCGTTTTCCCGTTATTATAAAATCGCTTTTTATGCTATATTTTTAATCAAGGTTCATGTATATTGAAGCGAACGTTTTTCTTTTGGATGGTGCACGTTTGGTATCATAATTTGTCAATATAATGGAATATTCCAATTTTTTTCAATTTTTGTTTATTCGACGATGGTTTGTGCCGAATATTCAACAACCATGTAAAAACACAATACATTATTAAGCAGATGGAGTTAAAGTTATTGGTCATAATGAAAAAGTCCTTTGATACGTAATATGAATTCAAAAATTTAAGTTTTAGGCAAAATATTTTTAAAATATTGCTTCAGCATTTTTACACTAAACAAACATACTTATGTATCAAATGTATCACGTAAACGAGATTACAAAACTTACATTAATGTATTTGTCATTTAATAGAATAACAATTATATCCGAAAATGAGATCTAATTTACAAAATTTGACGTTATGAAATGAATATTGAATTCACAATAGGACAGTATCATGATTCTAAAATAATATCCATCAGAATTAACATATACATTTCGGCTACAATAATTAAACCTTCGTATTCGCCAGCTATCTACAATTTGCCACTGACGCGAAAACTCATCGAAATTCTGCAACTTTTGCCGACCGCAGGGATTCATCGCCCCCACAACACGTGCAACAATCAAATCAGCCGAAATTGCATTATAATAATCACGCCCTAATAACGAGCCAGCCAATTACCATCATCGACCGACGTTATATGCGTTCGTTATAATTTTACTCTTGCAGCGATTAATTATATCGTGACCGCTTTCACCTGACCCGCGAGAAACGCGAGCGATATACGCAGAGGGAAAGAGAGAATAGACGGATCGGTAATTGTGGTGCGAGGTCATATACTTTTATAATACCGCGAGAGCGCTTCGATTCACCGATTATCCAAAGCGCAAATTCAGCGTATTATAAACAGTCGATTCAAATGTAAATTAACGACTGGACGAACACCGGAACGGTCGAGAGGGAGGGAAAAATGGAGGGAGACTATAGAGATTGAATCGGTACCATGCTGAAAAAAGAGGATAATGGGGGTAGAACGAAGAGAACAGAAACAGATAAAACGATAGAAAGCAAAGCATATAAACAATAAAGCGTCATAATGATGAGGAACGTAAGTGAGAAATGAAAACTAGAGAGAGGACAAAACAAAATGATATATATAGAGAGAGAGGTTGCGGCGAAGTGGGAGCAGCAAAAGAGAGAACTCGACCGGTCGAAGACAATGTGCATCGATAATTAATCAAG
Organism: Gastracanthus pulcherrimus; assembly: GCA_949152435.1. Classification (NCBI taxonomy): domain Eukaryota; kingdom Metazoa; phylum Arthropoda; class Insecta; order Hymenoptera; family Pteromalidae; genus Gastracanthus; species Gastracanthus pulcherrimus. Next base: position 31,459,964 of record OX424575.1, read on the forward strand.
CGACGTTGCACACTGGCCATCCTAATAAACGCGCGCTGGCAATTCACTTCCGGTGCGCGGCCCGTATATAGCCAAAATGTGCCCGAGCCAAACTCAACATATACGTATAGCGTCGATTTTGCACAGTGCCGTCCCACTTTCCGCGACGAGCGATTAATCTCACGCGGAAAACGATTCGTGAAATTTGCTATCCCCGCGTAATGATGAGCCGACAATTATTGCGATTGCCGCATTGATTTGTGATTTAATTAAAAATTTTATGGTTCTGACTGTGTGCGAGTACTCACGAAAGTTGGCAGTGTGCTCTCATCAGTATACGGTGAATAAATGTCGATTCGTATTTAATTGTTTTAATGAATTGTAGTTTCAGGAATTTTATTTAAGGATCAGTTACTGATAAGATATGTTGGAATTCAACGATACTCATACACACAAATAGATGCACCCTCACACACACAGATATGCAATGCAGCAGAAGCTCTAAGGGGAAAACTGACCTGCACTTTTTATGACACTTTCCCCGGGCCCAAAGGGACAACTAGAGGAAGGAAGCAGAGAGAGGAAGCCTCAGTCCGAACAGAGACACAGCGCAGTCAATGTCTCCAGATACAGTGTTAAAAATAATTCACATAAAGTGTATTAATAATTTAAGAAACTAAAGATTATATTCTATATTACAGTGTGCATTATATTTACATTACATTATATTTTATTACTCCTATTTGTGCTAGTTACGTGTATATCCACTGTTATAATCATATTGTATTTATAAATAAAGTTGTCTTATAAATAAACAATACATTCTAACCAGATATATGAAAAGACTTTATCAATCTTCCCGAGGCAGATCGATAAAGTCTTTTCATATATATTACCATATATACCGAGGGACAAAGCCAAGAAGAAAATTATATTTTTCTTCTCATCAGTTACTGATAAGGTTATTAAAAACTAAATTTGTATGTTCATATAACAGGTTTAAATTTTGATTCATAAATGAGTCGGTCTGTAAATTGAACTATACATATTTATATGTGGTTGTATATGATTTTTATATATAACTATGTATAAGCATTTATAACTACATATGATTAGATATAAAATCATTTTTACTCGGGTGGTACTCTCTCATATGGGATTTTTCAGTATAGAATCTATTGAATATTGTTACATGTATCACTGTAAATCAAAGGTGAATTTTTATTTGATTATTTATTTTCTCTGCCGTTCTCATCATATCAGATTTGAGTAATATTATTTCCATCTTATACCTATTTAATTAATCAATTATTTCATCAGGCATTTCGCATCGTTGTAATATAATATAATTAAAATCATAATTAAACCATCAAAAAGATATTACAACGATCACGGCCTTGTGTAATTCAAATATGTATTGTTTAATACAACCTCATATAAATTATATTCTGTAATTATCGTTCGAATTACAATACTAATTATTGATGGGTTTATAATGAGCATAGAGTCCAAAATTTGTATAACCGTAGCCCATAATCTCTATTTTCAAAAGATATTTATGTAAATAGTATTAAAATGTATAAGCTATATTATTGAGATTTTAGTTATAAATTACTTAGGACAGATCATATCTAAATGTATAAAATGTGATCACGATAATAAACTTGAATTTAGAAACCAATAAATTGACATTTATTGGATTATTCGAGATTCGGTACATAGTTCCTGGAAGTTATTCCTTTATAAGCTTTCTATTTCCTTCATTTTCAGTACAGATCATACTTCACGTTATCTGATATTATAATCCCCCTTTACATTTAACTTTATAAGGGTTTCATTGATAAATGGTTCAAAATTTACATTACACTAAAACTATATTTGTAACTATATATGGGTAGCGATATAAACGTTGTTGCATTTTGTCGCTTTTCGCTACTAAAAGACTAAAATAGACGACTTTTATCATTAAATGTGTACAATAAAAAATTATCTAATTGATCAACAGAGTGTTAACGCAGAATTAATTCTCAGTGATGCGATTGATAATATTTGTCAGTATTTAAAAATAAAGAAACTAAGTCAAGTGGCACAAGTATGTAGGTAAGTGATTCGTAGTTAAATATAATATCCATATATCGTATAATCAATATCAATATAAGTAAATTTAATTATTATAGGCATTGGAATACTATTGTGATTCGCGAAATAGCAAAAAGAGGTTCAGAATTAATATTAGTAATTCAAATATTTAACGGAGACACTGTAAATGAAAATTTTAAATTTCATGCATACGATATTCTAAGTACTAAACCGAAGGTTGCCATACTATTCGTTGAAAATAAAAATAAAAATAGACTAGCTCGATAATTAGATAATTTAGAATATAGAGGTGAGTTTTGTTTTTTAAATAGAAAATTTGTTATACTGTGGGTAATAAAATTTGGTTTATAAATACAAATATTTTATCACATCTTCTGTTTTGTACAGGTGATGAAAACACGTACAAAATGTATTCAACTATTTATAAATAATAAAGAAGATAATAAACTATTGTATAGCAGAGGTCTCAGATAAATTACATTAGTTAATTAAACTTAAAATGATTTTTTTGAATTCTTATTTCTCAAACATTCCAATTTACCCAGCGCAAAAACTTTCATAGAAAAGGGTTGAAAATTTTTAGAACAAGTTTTGACATACAAAATCTACAATTTCAACTTGTATTGTTACATATAGGGAAAAGTTCGAAATTCTTACGACTGTCTGTAACAAAATTAATAAATATGGGATATATTTCTTTATATATAAGACATTAATTTTTGTAAAGAGGCACTTTGAGTTCAGCTAACTTTTGTAATTTATATAGAAGTTCTGCTATAACGTTTTTAATAATTGCTTTATTTTTAAAAATAAATTTAGAAAAAAAGTAATAGAAATATAATTAAAATTTGTAGTCTTTGATTTTTATTAACAAATTAAATAAAAATAAAAATATAATATTTTTCTCAGTTCTAAACAAATTCAGATAACAGCTTCCACATGATTTGATAGTTATGACAGTTGACTGCTGCTACATGAATGGAAACATGATTATCAATTTGCAAGACTTATGTGCATCTTGTCCCAATAGTATTTTGGGATTATTTTTGCCACATAATCGACATACAGAAGTGAAAGTGGCCTTGAGCAATGTAACGCTTTTAAGTACTAACTGAGACATATTAGACGCAAACGTGAGTTATCTAAGTGCTGCTGAAGCTATAGCAGAAGATCTAGGAACTCAGAAACGAAAAGTCAAAATCATCCTTATTAATGTTCGCCAATTTTTACCGAGGTAATACAATTACGAAGCATGTCATCAACTTAATAAACACTAGGTATATTACAAAAGAAGCAATTCATCACTGTCATCGTTCATACTTAAATATTTATAATGATATAAGCAATTTACACTATTTTTAATTACATGGAAATAGTTTTACAATGTAATATTATTTACAACAGCGTTGAGCAAGGCACGTGTACTATGCTGGGAAGCATTTTTCACAATGACCTGAGAGGAATCAATTGCGAAGACAGCAGGATTAAAAGTACTCGAGAAGCTTTTGTTGGCTTAAGAATATACGGGCCGAGTTTGGAGTCGTGGTCTACCGTGATACACAACTGCACAAAGGAGCACGAGGTTAATGAAAAGCTCTTGGATTTGAAGAGAAGGGTTCGACTGGAGCATCACAGTACAGGATTAACGATCGGTCCTAAATCCATACAAAACGACCGGATCCACTTTTCTAGAAATAGATTTTTGCACGAATCAGTTTAAACCACGTCTCGAGTGCTGATGAACCGTGTAAAGAACGTTTTCTCGAATATACCCTTTATTGGACTGTTCAATGATGTTTTGTGCGAGGTACTTTCTCGTACCTAAAAATGAGCTTTAATTTGAGACATGTATCGTTAAAAAATATTAATTTAACTCAAAGTTATTAACAGTTAAAGATGATGACTAAAAATGTATAAAAAAATCAACGAAATTAAAACTGTTCAATTTCTACAAATATACTTGCATTTTTAGTCATCATCTTCAATTGTTAATAACTTTGGCTCAGATTAATATTTAAAGCTCTTTCTGTCTATTTTTATTATTTTTCGAGGTATTTTTTATAGTGTCAATACATGCATATTTATAATAACTAGAAGAGGTACCTTTTCGTATCACTAAAATAACGTATTTTCGGAGTAAAATAGCTTATATTTCGAATACAAGGGCCCATTAGAACAAACTAAGGGTGCTAGGCTTCATTTTTAAGTACCAGAATGCACCTTTCAAAGTCTCATAAAAATCCGAGTTCCGCAGGGTTGGTGTTCTCCTTGTTAGTATTGTATTTAAAATTATTAACTAAACGCACACATAATTTAGACATACTTCATAATTTATTATTTTTAATTACTTTTATAATTTCTTTAATTTATTTATATACACTAGTGCCTACATACCTTCATATGAAATAGTAACTAACCAATTATTAAAGCGTGCCATCTAGTAAATATCTATCTTAATTACATAGCTAATTTAGTTTAAATGTATAAGCTAATTTTCACTAGAGTCGACGCATAATTTAAACCATAATGGCTTAGCCTGCATTGCATGCGTCAAAAGAATAAGAATCAAGTCACATAAGATAGAAGTCCGTGCGAATATTGGAAGTTGTTCGGTTTAAGAGTCGAGTGTACGTATATATGTACATATGTATAATGTAAATCTCGCCTAACGATTTATCGTAATTTAAAAAAAGTCTGCTGAATCCCACGCTCCGTTCATTTACTTCACTTTCTCGGCTGTTTTGTGGTTAGTTATATATTTTTACAAATTTAAATATATTCATGATAGTACACGTATCTATCATTCACCCCTTCTCCATCGCACGACCCAAAAAAAAACAGCCTCAGCTCTACAAAAACAAAAACAACGAAAAAAGAAAACAAAATAACAGAAAGAACAAAAGCGAAAAATCCGCGTGTCGCCCCCGCATAAATCTTCATCGAATCCGCGCCACGGTGAGTGAGTGAGCGAGCGAGCGAGAGAGAGAGAGAGAGAGAGAGAGGGGTCAAAGCTGCGCGTGATGTACGGCGCTGTAAACAAATTATATTCAGTATAGTTCTCATGCGGGCGATTTACGAGCCCGAGCGAGCGAGCGCGGGCGGTCGCGTATATACGTGTGTATACGCACGAGTGCGGCGGATTTCGCGCGAGTGCAGTCCGGTGAGTCGAAACGTCGCGTCGCGCGAGTCGACGCGCTCTGATCGATGACGCGCGCGTGTATGTAGGTAGCCTGTGCCGCGCGGATATCTCGAGTTTTGGGTTTGAATTCGCGATTGGTTCTCGTGGGAAAATCGGAGCTTATCATGCGGGATTGATAATGAAATGCGAGCGGTGACGGGCAAAATTTGACTTTTTTTCGGAAGATGTAGGTGTTGGATACTGTAGATAGAAAAACCTCTTTTCTTTAAAAATGCATAAATTAATAAATTCTTTTTGAGGATAATTATTGGCGCCAGAAAGTATATCAATTATATAGGTTTTTAGAATAAGGTAATATATCTAAATAAAGGATAATATTTAAAGTATGTAGATACTTAAACTATAAGTATCTAGAAAAGTACATAGATATATTGATACTTTTGACATAAGATAACCATATATCTTATGGGGAGATCGGGGTATGAGCGTCTCAGCGAAAAAACCGTCACCCCTCTTTCAACTTTAATAAATGAATGTTTCGACTCGGTAATTTTTTATAATAATTAAATAAGTGTATATTTTTTCCCTTTAGCCATTTTTTTGTTAAAAATTTCAAAATTGAATTAATAAAAATTAGTTGAATTTCGGAGCTCAAAACTGTGTAGAGCTAACGAATTTCTATCGAAGGTCAGACTGAAACAAATTACTTAAAATATATGTAATTGGACGCATTTAAAAATTTAATTCACGAACTTTCAATTTCTTTTTTAATCAATCCTCTACGATGAATATTTTATAAATTATATTAAATATAAAACAGGTATTGACTCGGGGTGTGACCGTCATTGACAACTGGGTAACGAACGTCGCATGAAACGGTATGGCGGAATAAATAAAAATGAAACAGCTGATTTTCTTAACCTAAAATTATTTCTAAAACTATTCCGTACAGGTCGTGCCTAAGAAACGTAATTAAAGTACAAATTTGACCTCACGTAGATTTAAAAAAAAATTAGTTATAAACTTATTTATAAAAAATGTGATCTTAACTATTATGAAAAAATGTGTTATAAAATGTTATAAAATGTTATAAAAATTTGTTATAAAAAACTATTATAAGAAAATGTAACATTAATTCTATTATAAAATAATGTGACCTTAACTTTATTATAAAAATGTGATCTTAAGTTTATTATAAAAATGTAATTTTAATTTTTATGTAGTTTCAGGAAAAATATATTATGAATATCAGATTGAAAATTTTCAATAAAATAAATTTTCCATATATTTTTTATTATTTATTTGATCTCCTATTATAAAATTTATTTTAAAACATAAATGTTAAAATTGACAATATTTCTAGTTTCATTTTACATGTATTTGGGTATGACGTTTGTACTCCGGTAGTATGACGGACTTACCCCGGGTCTGGGGCAAACCGTCATTTTTTACGCTTACAAGTTTTTTAAGTTTTTAAATATATAAAATTACATATTATAATTTAACTAAGTGGCATTCGTTTTTTAAGTAGTTTTTTACATATTTACTTTTTTTATTCTGCCGAAATCATAAAAATTCATATTTAAAAATCGTGATAAAGTTAGGGTGTTGGTCATACCCTGGTCTCCCCTATATTTTAATATCATATTAACGCAAATAGTTTGTTCTTTATCATACTAAGCGTTATTTTTAAGCTTGAACTGTGAATTTTCAGAAAATATGCTTTTTGTATCTAGATACGAGTATATATCTTAGATTTTGCTATCTTGGACATTGTCCATGACTGAATGCGAGAATGTAAAAGTAAGTGTTTACTGCGTTTTATTTTGTCTTATTCTTCGTTCAGTTACCAAGGATTTTCTGGATATATTTTGCTTCACTACCTTTCAAATCATTGCATTATGCATTACTTAATAGTATTATGTGCATATGACTTTCTTACCACATTTCATTCAATTTTCACAGATTAAATAACCGTTACGGATGAAACATTCATTTGTATAATTATAGTGTGACTACTTCATAAAGACTTTAAATTTAAAATGCAAAAACTTAAGTAAAAGCAATGCAGAACCTTCTTAAACACGATTTCCTATTTAATCTCCTATTGGTTTAAAACATTAAATTTTTCAGACATACTCAAACTCGGTACCAAGTTTTCATTCTTTGAGACTTCGATTTCCTAAACTGTATAATGTAATTATCTTTCTTACTATTCGAATCTATCCAATATTTTTAATTTTAATTAATTCTTTTAGATTCTTACAAATTAATTTGCAGGCCTTAAAAGGTTTAATATATTACAAATATAGGATTTCGTATGCGGGAATTCTGAAAATTTGTGATTTGAATATTATAATATAGTAAATTTATGACATACAGTAGGTAAATAAATATATGGGAATATATCTCTAAACTTTTAGAAAAAGTGTAGTTATACACCATGTACTAAAAAGTTAATAAATTTTTCAGAAAACGTCAGTAAAAGCGTATACCCAAAGGTGTAAACGATTGTATGATCTAAATGTTAAAAGTTCCAGAGATTAATTCAAATATTCTAAAAATATCAACCATAAATAAGTTTTTAGAAATTTTGTAAAGGTACTTCATATTCGTACTTCATATTTTGCTTTCTAAAACAGAAAGATTTGTAACGACGATTCTTTCGAAATCCAAGATTTTGATGAATTACGATGTTTTTAAGATCTCTGAATCAGAATACGTAGGTTTTTCAAAATCTCTGTATGTATGTGTGTGTATGTGTGTGTGTATGTGTGTATGCATGTATGTGTATGTGTAAGTGTGTGCGTGTGTGTATGTGAGTGTGCATGTATGTGTGTATGTGTGTATGCCTGCGTGAATGTGCGTATGTTTGTGTATGTGTGGGTGTGTGTACTTGCGTCTATGTGTGCGTATGTGCGTATTCGTGTATGTGTGTGCGTGCGTGTGCGTATATGTATGAGCGTGCGTGCGTGCGTGTTCGTGTGCGTGTGTGTACCTGCGTGTATGTGTGTGAGCGTGCTTGTGTGCGCGCGTGAGCATGCGTGCTCGTGTGCATGTGCGTGTGTGCGTGCCTGTGTGTATGTGAGTGTGCGAGTATGTCTGTGTATACACATACGCATGTGTGCATGTATGTGTGTGTCTGTGTGTGTGCTTGTATGTGCATGTATGCGTGCTTCGTGCGTTCGTGCGTGCGTGCGTGCGTGCGTGCATGCGTTCATACTCATGTGCGTGTGTGTGTGTGTGGTAAAATTTTGTGAACCGCATAACTTTTGAAGGTCAGGCTGAAATATTGCAGGTATATCAGATATGACCTGTTATAGAACAGATTAGATTGTAGAGCTAATTAGTTGAAACTTACTACGTATATATTATAAAAAAATTTTAATTTATACATTTTTTTTAAAACAGAAAATTTTGTTGTTAATTTTGTATGCGTAAGACAGGTCAAAAAGATGCATAAGTTCGTATATAGTATAAGTAATTTCCATTTGATTGTACACCAATGCAGTGTATGTTACAATATTTTTAAAATTTGGTTTTGTTAATGAATTGGAATTTTGAATTTTTAAAACTTTTAAAAATTGATAATTAATATTTTTGTCATCTTATACGTTTGGCATGTCAAAAGTATGTATACATCCGTAAAGCTCACGTAATTTCCTTTCGATTGGTATATCTTATAGTTATCAAAGTTATTTTGTTAAAGAAGTGCGATTTTGAATTTTAAAAATTTTTAAAAATTGAAGAAAACATTTATTGTAAATGTATACTTTAGATAATTAAAATGGCGCGATTTTCTTACAATTTATATATCTAACAATTACTTTAGGTTATTTTTCTGACTGAAATACGATTTTAAATTTTGCATATGCATCTTCTATGATTACATTTTTTGGTCACCATAACTTTTGAAGGAATTTGTATTTTTCATTGAAATTTTGTAGGTTTATCAGAACTGACTCATTAGAATAGTGTCAGAGGTTTTTGACACCGATATTTGCGAAATCGTTGAGAGGTGTTCTCGGACACTAAAAAATGAAGTATATCACCGTTAGATTATTCCAATGGGCCCTTATTTTCAAGATATCCACCAATTGATTTCAAATGTGCGTTATAAAAATACACTTCAATTTCAGCTTTCCTTCGTACAAAAATATTTATTTGGGCCAAAGTTATTAACTTTCAAAGAAAGTGATGAAAAACGCATCTAAATACAGTGATTTTTCGTTTAATGTTCATCGCTTTCTTTAAAACTTAATAACTTTGACCCAGATTAATATTTTTGTACGAAATAAAGCTGAAATTGTAGCTCTTTTCATGTATTTTTATTTACGTTTAGATAATTTTTTCTAATACATAAGCTTGCAGAGCTATGAACAGAAGTAGATGTACCATTTTTTTACTATAATATCGCACAATTGAGATCAATTAGTTGATATCCCGAGAATAAAGGAAAAAGTTGGAAAAAACGGACGGCCCATTGGAGAAAACTCAGGGTACTGTATTTAATTTTTAAGTGTCAGAAAACACTTCTAAAGTTCACATAAAAGTGATTTTAGTAATATTAAACAATGTTATAGACAATGTTATATAGACTATGCCATTAAGCCAGATTAAAATGGTGCATTGTTGAACCAACAATGCACCATTTTAATCTAGCTTAATGCTGTAGTCTATAACATTGTCTATAACATTGTTTAATATTACTAAAATCACTTTCATCAATGTAAATATTCAATACATGATTCTGCACTAAATCTCTTTCAGAAAGCATTGTGCTAAAGCACTTAGCAGCGGTTTTTTAACCGTAACTCTGCAATCAGTAAATTCTACACAGTTTTCCCATATCTTCGGTAGTAGATTCACTATTTCTCAATGACAAATTGTCAATGAGAAACGCGTTGACCGGCTAAATCAATAAAACATACTACTAATTCAAATTTAGCGAGTACACGAGCGAATCAGGCATAATTCAATGGAAGCCATACCCTACCCACACACCACCATGCGAGGGCAATCAGTGACCACTCGATTAGCGAACACGTACCTATATACCAAGAGAGAGAGTGAGCAAACGAGCGATCTGGCGAGAGAGAAAGAGAGAGAGCGAGAAAGAGAGAGTGAGAGAGAAGAGAGAAAGAGAGAGAAGGAGAGAGAGAGAGAGAGAGAATGCTCCCGCGGCCCAGGTAATGCTGCGGGGTGACCCCAGCCCATGAACGCTCGCTCGCGTCCGCCGGCATAAATCTCGCGCGAGCGCTGCAGGGATATACCAGAGGATTGCGTTATGCATGTCGAGCCGATAAATATTGTCATTCAGGCCGCGCGCACGCGTCCATGTGGGCATCTGTGCGAGCGTGCGGACTTTTGACGCTCGTGAAAAATAGTTCGCGGACGTTTTGCTTATGTACGGCCAATTTATAGTCATATTCTCCGAGAAGAGAGGGGTGGGGGGTTAACATATAGGTGAGTTTATTTAAAACTAAAGAGCCGTCTGGTGCTTTTGTTTTCAGCTCTTGTAGAGAGAGAAAGATACATGTATGTAGTGATATATTAATGGGTTCTGCTATACGAGATTCTTAGAAAAGAGACATATTTCACGCAAATATAATTTTCATTTAGTCAAAGGCGGTGTGTGATTTAAGATCCGACGAGTATTGGTGGTTATGGTATGGCTGTGCTTATTGGATCGCATGAATTTAGTCGATTGCAAATTGTCGATGTCGTTAGGGAGTAATTGAAAATTCTACGAGAATGCACATTTCACGTCTTCTTCTATTATATACCTGGTGGTAGACTTAATTTTATTCTTTGGGGAATAATTCTTATACTTGTAGTCTATAATATAATCATTGTATTTGCAACGGTGAACAAAATTATAGATACATCATAAGGATTGATATATTAAAGGATTATTCATTTTTTTCTTAATGCACTTAAAACTGCATATTTTATTGAACGATTATACGATTATTAGATTGTCCTATATATACAATTTAAGCAAACGGAATATTATAATAATAATCTATTTATCGAATATAAAGTTAATCCTTCAGTCATGCCCTGGCTGTTGGTAAAAAAAGTAGCTATAAAAATAGTATAGCAAAAGATACAAGAAATGTTTCTGACAGAGCAGACGGATTAATCAATTTAAGTAAGTTTAAAAGTAACTAAAACTAAAAGTAACTAGTTCACTTTAGAGCAGTATACCAAAGATTTCTACGGGATTACCAATCAATCAAAGTTCTAATTCCATATATCCTATATATACGTAGAATCAATGCTGCTCACAATTTGTAAGACAAGGAGTTTAAAAAGTAGCTTCGATCGTTGAAACTTTTTTAATTATTTTCTGTTATTCAATCATGACATAGAACATTGTTATAACATTGCTATACCTATGTAGTACTAATCAAGTCGATCTATTGTGCATTTCTTTTTCATTCTCCTTCGAATTTACACTATTTATAAAAAATCACTTGGAAACGTTCGGATATTCTAACTAAAAACAATATAATCTTATAATACGGGGATCGCGTTTAATGGTCATACTGGATACATGCGCGCAAGCATATGCATACTTAGGAGCGATAGGGGAAATTGTCAAAAAGGAGCAAGGCATTTATATATATAGAAAATTGAAGAGCAAGGTGTGCTGAATAAAAGGAATACTTAAGTTGTGAAGTGAGAAAATTCAGTGGAAAGTAAGTGAAAGAAAATAAGCAGAAAGAAAGTGAAGTTTGGGCGAAGAGAAGAATAGAAAAGGACAGCTATAGCAAAAGGCGCGCATGGACGAGGCGGGACAAGTACCTACAGGGTGACATCCATGGGGGAATAAGCAAACTGTGTAAAGAAGAAAAAGAACAGCTGACGCCGAAGAGCGTAGCCATTTCGGAGCAGACGAAAACGCCAAACCAGATCATGACAGACAAATACGGAGCATGAGTAACAGACAGATACTGCTCAGCATCATAGGAAAAATGAAGAAAATGGAAAAAGATAGGATAAGAGAAAAGGAAAAACCGAAGGAAGAACTTGAGCAAGAGATTGGGAAGGAAGCGGAAATAGAAGAAAATAATAACCTTTATGAATGTAAGATAGAAGCATGTAGTACAAATAGCACAGAGTCAATACAAGAGAAGGAACTATATATACATCAAAAGAATGAAGAAATGGAAGCTGACGAAAGGAAAAAGTGTATAATAGTCAGACGGGTAAAAACAGAAAAAAAGAGATTAGTGAAGGTAATGGAAGAGTTATTCGCAGCCAAATTAGATTTTACAGTAAAAGCGCAACTAGCGAACATTATGGAAAACGAAAACAATATGATCTGGATAAAGTTGAATACAGGAAGAGATAAAGAAAAAATAATGAGCAAGAAAAGCACACTTAGAAATGGAAATGAATATATATACTAATATATATATAGATCACGATAGATTAAAAAGGGACAGAGAGGCTCGAAAAGAAATAGTTAACATAGCAAAGGAAAAAAAAAAGAAAACAGGAAAAGAAGTAAAGATAAAATACAAGAAAATTAAAGTAGATAGAAAATGGTACAAATGGAACGAGAGGACAAAAAGCCTGCAAGAATTAGAGGTAATGAATGACTGGAAAGTAGATACTGGATGGATCAAGAGGAAAAGAAGTGCAGGATATATGTGGAATGAAGGAGAAAACAGGAAATCACGTCAGGATTATGTACGAATATTGGAAGGCAGATGGAAAAATGGAAATTTTAATGGATCAATAAGCGAAAGGATTAGAAGGGTTGAAGAAAATAAAAAACAAAAGAATGTAGGGGAAGACAGAAGAAGAAGAAGGAAAGAAGATAGTATATATCTGGGCAAATATATATATTTATCATTGAAAGAAATAAAGTGTAAAGTAATATGAATATAAACGCAATACCCATGTACCCTGAAAGGGATCATTATTATGAATAAAAAAAAGTATAATTTTATGATAGTGTGTAGATAAATATAAAGCATAACTTCCTTTTATCAGCATAAAAGCGATACATTATTTTAAATTTAATTATATTACAAATTTTATTGGCGATTACTTCCTGTCAGGATTATAATATATTATCAGAATATGATATTGAACGTTCATTCGATAATAGATATTAATAATAGTTCATATATATATATATATATATATATATATATATATATATATATATATAGCATGTATTTTAAAAATATAGCATATTTATCTTAGTTTTGCATTCAAGAAATTTATATAAATCATTTTGAAGAACTTCATTACTTTATCAGACCATAATAATTGTTCCTTTCTACTCAGTATTATTTCACAATCACCCATATATATATATAATAATAGTATATATATATATATATATATATATATATATATATATATATATATATATATACCCTAAACGTAACTACGTGACTACCGTGGCCTGTCGCCATCGAATGATTCACATAATTCTGAATTTATTAAACACATCTTTATGATTTAATTATATCTAACCTATTAGATTTTAAAGTACATTACATGTATAATATGTTCTAATTTTTTCAGAATTTTTATTTACCTTTTCTATCTACCCGCGTGTTACGAATGTTGTTTTCCAACTTTTGTAGTTTTAGCATTCCGCCTCAAGTTATATTTTGGTAATAATTAGGATAAATTAGTAGCACTATATCTAACTTATGAGGTTTTTAAGTACAAACGTTATATGAGTACATAAACAAGCGACCTAACTTTCTTTTTCGGCTTAGATAGTTAGTTTTTACGTTATTTGTTTTTAAATTCCAAAAATTAAAAGGAAGTCATTACTGTGGCCATCCAAATAATTGGTAAGTTACATTGTAAAATTTTTTTAATGATATATTTTAATATTATAACATGTGTGTATATATTATATATATATATATATATATATATATATATATATATATATATATATATATATATATATATATATATATATATATATATATATATATATATATATATAAAATTACAGTGACTTACTTAATTCTTACATACAGGTAAGTACATATCAAACTCACTATAATTTTACAATAAAAATAATTAACGAAGCTGTCATGTTAGGCACATTTAATTTGCTTATTTATTGTACGAAGGCTGCTGATATTTATAACTAATGCTATGGAAAATTATGTAAAAATATACTTGTGGTATACAATCGCAAGACTTTAATTATTAAAGTCTTCTTAGATAGCATTTATAAGTGGAGCCGTCAAAACTAGCAGTTTCGTGAAAATCGCCCAAACGGGTGCATTGATAATAATGTACAGGAATTAACAATAAAATCAGTTCTATATTAAGGAGACGTCGGATACCGACAGTAGATTCCTACTATCCTACACACGTATTTCGTTATTTATTTTATAGCACACTAACCTCAAAATGCCAACTTTATTGTCGATTTTGAGGTTGTTGTGCTATAAAATATTGTATGAGACTGTTGTGGGAGGTGTTTTTCTACCTTGCTCGATTTTCTCACTCGCTTCGCTCGTGCGAAAACCCTCGAGCAAGGTAGAAAACCATCTCCCACAACAGTGTCATAATATACTATACAAAGTTAATTGTTTAATGACAAAATAATAGCTGTCCCCAATTTGTTTTACAGTAATCTAATTATATGTCCAAGCTGGTTTCATATGATTATTTTGTTTTCGAGAAAACTTTGACAAACTTAGTATGTAAAGGTTAATCTCCATGTAGTTGGCCCTTTTAGTGTGTCAAAGTTTTCTCGAAAACTAAACAATCATATGAACACAGCTTGGACATATATGTAGATTACTATAAAACGAAGCGGGGACAACTATTATTTAAAGAAAAATATGATTTCTCTTAAAATTATGAATGAAAACTCAATTAGACAAGGACAGAGATATCCGGCGTCCCCTTAAGCTTTAAAATGTGCGATGTCTTATTATTATTATGCAATCGTTCTCTCTACTACTTACTATTTCTTCGCTAAACTCTATTATTCACTTCGCCAACAACTATCTTTTCACTACAAAAAGAAAATCTTATTTTAAGATTGACCGATCTTAAATTTGTTGCATCTTAAAATTTCAAATGCTTGAAAAACATAAAAATAATATTAATATTATTTTAATAATAATATTAATTATTTCAATATTAATTATTAATTATTTGTATTTTAATATTAATTATTAATTATTTTTATTTTAATATTAATATTATCTGTATGTTTTTCAAGCATTTGAAATTTTAAGATGCAACAAATTTAAGATCCGTCAATCTTAAAATAAGATTTTCTTTTTGTAGTGTTCATCCTGTTAAGAAAATTGGATATTTTGTATGTGTCCATGACTACTGCGTTCAATTGTGTATGCTTCACTCATCCAGTTAACTTTACGATACAAACGTTTTTAAATCGGAACAATAAAAATCATATTTATTTCCTCCCTTTATGCATCAAAATCTCAGAATTCACGAAACCAAACAAGCGTCATCCTCGACTAATAATAATAAATCTCATTTAAACGGGACCCCACCTCGCCATTCATTTCGCCTTTGCAGCGATACTTTCAAACAAGTCCGTTCAAAAATCAATTCTCCATGCCTTGCTCCATCGCTGTATACACACTCGCCAATAATGCAGTTCCTCACATCTACACGGCACACTTTGCACTAACTTTCCTTAGACATACCTATATACTTCATACGAGCTGTAGCTAAAAGACGGAAGAATACGGAGGTCGAGCTTGATTGAAATTTATGTTTTAATTCATGGGCCGTGCCGCCGTTATCCGGTATATACGAAACGGATATGGCCTGGGCCTAAAGTGTCGCGGAGACGAGGTCGTTAAGTTTCTCTCGTTCGCGCGCAGCGGCAATTTACACTTGGCGCTGTTGGCCCACTGCACGCGGGCTACGATAAATTCCACGCCTTTTTCCATCTCCTCTTATTTTCAGTCGCACGAGAATTGTGTTTATAAGAATGAGTATTACTGCAGGGATTATTGCTATTCTTCTTCTCTGTTGGCGGTGGGTTTGGTTTTAATGCGTGGCCGTGAGGCTATGATTAGAGTTTTACATGCAGAAAATATGGGTGGTATTTTGAGGAATTATGTGTGTCTTATGGGGATGAAAAAATAGATCGTCGTTTAGACCGAGATATTATTAACGCTTGCAGTGATCCATTTGTTTATGAGATTGTCCTATAGTAAATTTTGAAAAATTTGCTAGTTACGTGATAGAATTTTTTAAATTGGTGGTTATATTTGCTACCTAAAAAGAAAGTTTTTAGGTAGCAAATATATACCCATATTAATGTAGGAAAAACTAGCAATTTTCAGTGACAAGAAACATGTAATACCACACGGAGCTGTTAAATCCAAATTTTTAAAAGCACAATTATAAAGAAAAATAAAATTATATTGAATTTTCATTATAAAAATAACTTAAAAAAATACATTTTTAACTCTATATATGGGCAACACTTTCTTAATAATTTTTTTTTTTAAATCGGAGTTCAGGGTTGTAATGCGAATAAGTTGAATAAGATATCCTTAAAGTTTCAGATTGATTCATTGTAATCCTATACGCATAAGACTTGCTGAATATGGAAAACTCATAAATGGAGAAAACCGCACTGTTGTAAAAATAAGAAAAAATTTTCTGAAATTTTTTTTAATAATTTCTTTTTTCTGAAGCTTACCTGCATAGTAAACAGTAGATTTAGGCACATGTTAGGATTTGGTTAATATAGGAATACACTGGATTGTGTGCAATAAAAGTCGGAAGAAAAATACGCATAAATAACTATTAAGTTCATTAACATGATTTCTATGGTCAATATTGCCAATACAAAATCATTTTCTGTTCTAAAAATGTACAAAGTATGAGAAAATGAAATAAAAAAAATCGGCTTTATCGTCAAATTTTACTATAGGACCACCTTAAAATGTTTATATTTTTCTTAAATTAATTTTAGTAGGTAACCCAATATTCAAGACTTATTATTCTAAAAACAAAACAAGCCTTGAATAATATTATTCTAAAAACAAAACAAGTTGTTCAAACTATATTGATTATATTAAGACAGTGAACTATCGACATAATGGTCAGTCAACATGAACAATTTTCGACGAAAATTTAAAACTGTGCTAGGTAAGTTTTATATAATATAAAAAGTATCAAGTTATCTTGTAGGGAAACCATTTTGAATTCTTATAAAAATTATATATCGAGAGTACACTTTATTGATCAATTTACTATATTTATAACTGGTCAGTAGTTATATCAATACGAAAATGTAAATAACGATTTTGTATTATTTTTTCAAAATATTTCAATAAAAGTATAATTACTTGTTGTACAAACTTTCATACCGTAACTATTTTCAAAAACATTTCAATTCCATGCGCTAGCTGCAATATATAAAATTTCCGCTTCAACGAAATCGAAGTAAACTTCAAAACACGCAGTTCGCAATTTGATTTTCGTGACAATCAATACATAAATCCGTTAGCAGGGAAACGCGTAGTTTCCGTAAACAACAGTGTAAAAAGGAGAGAAAGGTCACTACATCAACACTAGTATAGCTAGCTGAATGCCATAACAGCGTCGTCGAAACAATTCATAAAAGTTTTCAGAGAGCGAATGGACATTTCAGGAGAAAAACACCTAATTCAGTTTGGCCGTTCTCTTTTTACTTCTATATTGTATGTATTTTCCATGACTCTGTTCCATATTTTTTGTTGCGTATATAAATTCATTGATACATAAAAGTAAATTTAATTTATAGAGCTGTTACTTTTATTAGTACCTTTACTTTTGATATTTATTTGTTAATTTTTTGTAGCAATATTTATCGAAGTGAGTATAATAAAATGAATATAGCTTAATAAAACTTTTAAATATTGAATTGAATAGGTTTTTCGGTATTTGGAATTCTATTGTTTGAACATTAAATTTATTCAATATTTGTTTAATATTTGTTTAATATGTATAATTTTATTTAATAATAAATAACAACAATATATAATTTATTATCTATCTATCTATTATTAAAAAGATGGAATGTTGTGCTCGTAACAAAATATTTTTGTCACTACCGAGAATATTTTTAAATAAAAATGATTCAAATTTGAAATATTGCTGTTTTGTACAGTTATACAATGTTTGTTGTCCATTTTTATTGTAAATGTATTAAACTACGATAAAAGAAAACAATTTCTAATTTCTATTCACAAACGCGGAACGTTGGAAATATAATAAAAACTTTAATTTAAAAAGAGAATGACTAACAGTACAGTGTTTAAAATAGATTTTAAAAATTTCAAAATCGAAACATTGTTTGGACAGTTATCCAATATATTTATTTAGAGAAATTCACAATTTATAATTAAAAATGTGAAATATTACGTATGTATTAAAAACTTTAAATATCCGTGATTAAAAGAACTGCTCTACAGTGTATTTACAATATACATAGATATTTATAATTTAAAACTTTGTTTTAAAAGTTATTCAAAAATCCTTAAGCATTCATAAAATGCAACTATAACAAAAGACAATTTATAATTATAAACAAAATGTCGAAAACAGTATACGTAAGAAAAACTTTAAATACTTATTCGTAAAAAAGTGCTCTACATTGTATTTAAAACGATTCACTTCGATACCTCGATCTCTCCCATCCAAGAAATTCACGCAGCCTCATCATTTGAATTCGTTTCCACCCTAACATAAGACCGCGCACCGTACACAATCGCACAGACAACGACGACAACAACAAGGCCCTTTAATCAATGAATCTATCTCACACTTTTTGCCCTATTCGCCCCCCTCCATTTCCTCGGTTTTCTTTGGCGCACTCTGCACGGGTGGCCGTGAATGGAAGCGGTGGCGGTGGCTCGATTCAATCAGGGCTTCATTGTTTAAAAGTGCTGCTGCCGGGGCCCGCGCTACCGCAGACCCGCGACGTATATATATATAGACGTCGGCCGTCGTCCGCCGAATTCCTCCCGACGCGTTCGATCGACCGACCGAGCGATTGGTTCGTCTGCAGCCGTGGTGTGTACCATGCGTATATATACACATGTGTGAATGTGTGCGTGAGATACCTGGGTGATGTAACTGTGAGTTACGCCGGCTGCGCCGCACATTAATTACCATTATCGGGGATTGCACTAATTCCATTTCGTATGTGTGTACTAGTAGCGCTTCACTCCTTTATCGGTTGTCTTGTTTTTTTGTGTAACGGCTTTTATTGGATTAAACGCTCTTTTTGGCAAGGTTCTGGGCGCGACCGAGTTTATAGCATTTGTTGTTGGGTGGAGGTGTACGCTGAGGTGGAATTTCTAGCGTTCGAGGGTTTATTTTGTATGAGAAATTTTTATTCGAAATTGAGAGTTTGATCGATGTATTAATTGCATTTAGTAATTACAATTTAGACAAAAAAATATTCCTTTAAATTCTATTTGTGTATTTTGGCTATAAAAGAAAAAGTAAGTAATTAGAGTTTTGAAAACCATAAATATGAAAATAATAATACATTTTTTAATCAATTGCAATAATCCATTAGCATCCTGAGATATTAGGTTTCGAATATTTTCGGCTTTCACGTAGCTTACAGATTCACCCGATCAATCAATTTAAGTTTTACAGGGCTTAAATTGTTTGTTTTGGATCCTATGTTGGCCCTATTTTATTTATATTAGTTATAATTATCAATATCATGTAAGTAATATACTGTGTAAGTAAACACTTCAAGTGGTAAAATTAAATTTTCAAAATAGGATAGGGTTAAAATAGGATCCTAAACGAACAATTTAAGGGGCAGGCTTGGATTAAACCCAAAAAAGACTTTCTTTTAACGAGTTCAGAACACAATAATATCTCAAATTTTACCGTTGTATAGCCTCAAAATCTTGATCTAATACGTCACAATAAATCACTGTTTTCAATACCATATTTATTAAAGGAACTTTGATCCTCATACAATTCGAGGTGACGAAATTTTTCTTTTTACCGTTATTCGACTCCTTTTTACATGTATTACAATGTGTAAAAGCAAACATATTGTCGCGAAAAGAATTCTCTAGTCTCTATGTATACCTATGACTATATTTATAAGCCGTTCGGTCGGTAACTTATCAGTGCAATTATTATCGTCTGAAACAAAACTATTGACTTTCTAGCCTTGATTTATTTATAAATGTTTAAATACGGCCGTTACTACAAGTCAATTCTTTTGTGTGAATAGTTTTACGCGCGATACTATACGGTAATTATACGTGAGTACACGACTGTGTCAACTTTTTATAATGGACTCGGATAACAGTGCAACTGATTCATCAATTAGCGATTCTATAACCCCTTGAAATAATTGAAGCGGTCAAAATTGTTTCTGCAAATTTATTACCAGAAAAATCAAAAAGACAATGTACTGCATGTTATAATGATTTCAAATAGTGACAGTCTAAAAAAGTCTTACTTTTCAATTTCAAAGTGTTCAGTGGTAATTAATTTAAATTAAGAAAAACAACAATAATATAAACACAATGAAAGACGATTTTTTCATTTTATTTTTCATTTTTGTATTGATTAGAGGAAAGATAATTAAATATCATATTATAATCTCAAATGTACATTATTCTTTGTTTTACTAAATCATTTGAACTGAAATTCTGTATTTATTTTTTAATTTATTGATTTTTATGGTTACTTTTTTTATATTATTATTTGGTTTCCCCTGACCATAAGGGGGGTAAACGCCACTCCCCCCTACCCAAAAACCAAATAATAATATAAAAAAAGTAACCATAAAAATCAATAAATTAAAAAACAAATACAGAATTTCAGTTCAAATGATTTAGTAAAACAAAGAATAATGTACATTTGAGATTATAATATGATATTTAATTATCTTTCCTCTAATCAATATAAAAATGAAAAATAAAATGAAAAAAACGTCTTTCATTGTGTTTATATTATTGTTGTTTTTCTTAATTTAAATTAATTACCACTGAACACTTTGAAATTGAAAAGTAACACTTTTTTAGACTGTCACTATTTGAAATCATTATAACATGCAGTACATTGTCTTTTTGATTTTTCTAGTAATAAATTTGCAGAAACAATTTTGATCGGTTCGCCCCCTGGACAATGTTCCACTTTGACCGACACATATAGATTACATAATCTAGAGTTCATTATGTAGAAATCTTTAAAAATCGAAATAAAGTGTATGAGTTCTGGTGAACCCACCAGAACTGAAAGGGTTAAAATACATCTAAAATCTTAAGTTTAAATAGCTCTCCTGAGAAATCGTATAATCCGAAATCCCGCGATAGGCGAAAGAATATATGATTTTTCAGGTGAGTCATTTAAAGTCAAGATTTTCAATGTATTTCGATGTACAGAAATTGTGTTTTTATCATTTTGGCCGTAAAATTGACTTTCATCGTTTATGCATTAAAATTTTAGTTCGTTGCAATATACTTTGTTGAAAAATGCAATAAGAGAATGTTGATTTATCAAATATATTAATAAATATATAATTTATTGGTCGTTGTTCGTCATCAGAATATTAATAAATTACAATTTCTATTTTATAAATTAATTTGCACAAACTCTTGTCTTAATCAATACATTATTTATTGTAATATTTCGAACCGTTATAAATGGTGTATTTTTTAGTAACTCTTATAAAGAATACGTATGATAGTTATGAAATATTAATTAATATATTAATAATTCACGAGTTAGAATATTCGAATATTCTTACTCAAATAGATAATTCTGCTCGACATGAAGTAATCATAAATCTGCGCATTCTGCAAAAAGCGGATTACATCATTATTTAAAATAATTTAAGTACTATTTGTTTTTTAACAAATTGATAAGATACAGTATCTGTAATAAATTTAGTTCATTATAACTTTCAAAATATAAAAATCTGCAAATGAGTTGCAGAAAATAATCTTTGATAATTATACATTTTATAAGAATCGCATATCAAAAAAATAAAAAATAAATGCATTGACTAATACAATGTATTCCTTGCTAAAAGCATAACCTTTTCACCTCACAATTTCTCATTCAATTCGACTTCAACAATATTGCCCTATATCCCGCTGGCCCCTCTTCGACTCTATCTACGTGGTTCGTTACTATCCTCATCGGCGTTAGTGGGTGTCTTATCCGGTGCACGCGCACCAGCAGCTCGTCAGCAACCTCGTTTTCCCTCTTGTTCTTGCGGGCGGGGCGAGCGGGAGTGTTCGATCTCCGGGAAAATCTCGCCATGCTGCTGGGTTAGGTCGATCGCTGGCGAGCGCGCGCGCGCGCCATCGACTGGGAGAAATTCATTACCTTGGCTGACTTTGGCCACCGCGAAAATCACGGGGCTAATAGAAGTAGGTAGGTAGGTGGTCACCTGGCGCTTCTTCGACGCTGGCTCGATTATGTGGGTCATTGTTATTTCCATTGCTTTTCTCATTCGGTGCTTTCATTCTGTATTGTAAACTCTGTTTAAGTTTAATTGCATTGTTTAATTGAATAATGAATATTAAAAATATGATTGCAATATATAGTATTCAGTAATGGGCAAAATTTATCTTTATTTCCAAAATATATAAGAAGAAGATGCTAAGATACTTAAGTATCTGATATGTTAGATGTAATTATCTTTTTTGAAAAGAATACATAAATTAACAAATTTTTTCATATAAAAGCTACTGGCATAAAACGATATGAATTTCTTAGGTTTTCGGAAAAAGACACTGTATCTTAATATATATATATAAATATCCGAACCATAATATAATTTAAAATACATTACAATTAATTTTGATATTCAAGCATCCTCGAAAGGGACACACTGTGAATGGACTGTTAGCTCTAGATTCGTTAGATTAGTTCGACACCTTACAATCAGAGGATTCACTTTGAAACGCGATACCCTCCATCACTTCAACTCCTCTCCACTCTCTCGCTCTTTCTCTCTCGTCGTTCCTTTAATTCTCTGTTTCTCCCTTCTCTTTTACTGTCCTCCCTTTGGATTCGCGCCCTCTCTCATTCTCTCCATCCCTCTTCTTATAAATTTGCTTTTTTTGTGTTCCCTTTGCCCTATCGCTCCTCTATCTTCTTCTATTTCAGCTTATCTCTCACGCCATCGCCTCGTTATTTTTCTTCTTTTTACCAAAAGCGATGCGAAAGAGGTGTGATTCATTGAAGAAGATTAATGCTTAGTTCATGTAAAAACTGTGAAATTTCTGAAAAAGTCGAGAATATTGAAATCTAATGAAAAATTGTA